>JAKWJA010002499.1:38488667-38884329 GCA_027704765.1 Solanum habrochaites
ATCAGTGAAGGCCCGCTAGGCATTTCACCAAATAAATACAAGCGACTCTAATGGTGTACGGTCCTATGCGGTGTTTAGGATGTCTGTTGCCCTATCCTTAGTGAGGTATTCGACTCATCAATCTTGGAACATATGGCACCCACGTCTCAAACAATCATCAATCCGGCATAGGTCGGTTCTTCAAGCGTCCCTTGTTCACTCTTGTGTCATCAAGACATCCTGCTTGTCCCATCCTTCTTTTTTCACAACAGATATTAGCATCCGGTGGACCCCCCCTATGGATGAACCCTTACCTATGAGGGCCTCTAGCTGAAAACTAGCTCTCAGAACATCCAGTAAGCAGAATAGAAATAGGATGTGTTGGATCCAAATCTATGGTACAATAAATTCTGATCTGGGGGTTGCTGGAGATATTTCAGAACACATCTACGTACTCTTTATAAACCACATGAACTAGATTCCAACTGAAGGGCCCTCCCTGCTCACATCTCTCAAGTAGGACAAATAACCTAAACACTCGAAAGTAACTAATTGCCTATCCCGCATAAAAGAGATGATCCCCATCGGTGTGTTACTAGAAACACCTTGCCACAAAACGGGGGAATGCCAGGCGTGGATAAGGTACTAGTCTTGGCGTAGCAATCCAAGACAACCTTTTAGGCAATAACTAGTCCTGCACAAAACTCACATTAAAAATAACGCATATCTATATAAATATAATCATCTCGAGTATCATATACCCTGATAGTATTAAGAAAGATTCAATAACTGATCCCTACTAAGACCACCCTATGGTCAAACATGACTGGCCCTACCAAGACTTACAACCTTATAACCCAGCAAGGGAGGAAAATAAAATGATACCTACGAGAATGTGGACCTGGGATTAAATAATACTATATAAGGAAAATAGCATACTAAAAGCATACATGTGATGACATCACTAGCTTCTCAACCCGCTCACTCGCCACTGCGTAGAAATGGTCCTGAGCACCTCTGCCTAGTGCGCACGATCTAACACCTGACCTACCACCCTCCGCGAGCTCCACTCCTGGTACCCTATCGTTGTCCCGACAATCCTGGTCCTGACCACCACCTTTATCTTGAGAAGACACTGTTGAAACTGGTCTAGATGCAAGTGAAGCTGGTACAATCACCCCCTGACCTCGCCGGAGAAACTTCCCTAGACAATGGTTAAAGAACCACATCATACACCTCACGCAAACGCCTCTATAGGAACCCCACCGCAGCATGACGAAGGGCAATATTATCCCCCGAACTCTCAGCTATATACGACCATCTACTGTATTGCTCCCTCAGAAATAAGTTAATGCCTCCTAACTACCTGAGGGGCCTATCAATAGGAGTCCTCCACTTGCCATGGGACCTATTGTAGGTGCCCTGGTAGTGTTAACCCCTTTATTATCCCTACCCTTTGGGCTCACGATGAATAGACCTATGGCGTTAATCATGATCGACCCACATCGAGAAATGAATGGGATCTGAAAAGCATATTGATCTGTGTCGACCCACTCAAACGGGAATCGCAACCACATAAAACAACAAATCCTATCCCCTTCTGTGTGCGGATTATAGTGCATGGCGAGATGTTCATGGAACCGCCTCGCCTTGTTACTTTTCTAGCGACATGCTCCAAATCTATGAAGATCAACAAACCTAAATCTGACGTCTCTAATGGCGTTAATTGAACAAGAAAGCCTTGAAACTGAAATCTATGATTAGGAGGTGTCCACTAGCTTGACCTCTATATATAAGCCCCATCCATGCTGGCCCAGTCAGAATAATGGCGGTAATGTCGTCTTCCTCTCGACTCTACAAGGGACTTATGACTGTAACTGCTCTGTAATTGAGATAGAACCATGGCATCCTCCGCTAATCACCCCTGAGAAATATATGTTGTGTGCCTCCTCTATAATACTCAATATTCTCTGTTCGCGTAATGCATCTTCTACCTAACATCTAAGTCTGGCGGGGCAGCCACCAACTGTGGTGCAGTAAAGCTCGGGTACTACCAATGGCAGGGCCTTGAACCATGTAGTGCAGGAGTTGGAGCTGGATATGGTGTTGGTGCCTGTAAAATCTCCCCAATAGCTGGTAGTATCTTAATATAAAGGGAATTAAGATCACATTCAGCAACTGGTGGGAGTGGGGGTTGGGCTTGCCCCGACCCCACTTGTTGTAGAAGTACCTGTTTCATGAGTCCTCCTCCCTATACCGGGACGGTGTTTTGCGAACCACCTTGACCTTAAAAGTCGGTGTCTCCCCTCAAGTTGGGCCATGTCTGCAAGCCCGGGTCATCACCTCGTCGTGCGAGCCTTGCTCATAGAGTGAATAAGTATATTCCCAAGGAACAATTAACAACACATTGTATGAAAGTGAAACAAACAGAAATATTTCTAATCACATCTGTAGCTTTCCTGATCTAGTTTTACGAAACAGACGGCTTCGCACTGATCCACCTGACCCTACTAAAGTTACTCTTTCACAAGTAGGACTCGTTTCAATTGGGCGTGTGATGCGATTGGCATGACCTGATATCTCGTCCATATGAACCTGCTAATAAACCCAGAGGTAACCGACCCGTAACCTAAAACAAAACGTAATGGGTTTGAGGGTAGAAACTAAAAAAGAGTAGGCAAAATTTACTATAAAATATAAACAGGTGGAAGAAAACCAAAATATATATACAAATAAGGATCCCTCCCATAACCTAGAAGAGAATCGTACAGAGCTACAAAATTAACAAGTACAAGTCCCAAAAGTGGACCACCGCTGACTGTCTCGCAATGAAAAGACGAGTATAAATTATTAGAGAGATGGAGATTGCAATTAGTACAGAACATCGTGTGCTCACCCTCATCTCCAATCCGATTTCTCCAACACTCGATCACGCGGCTTTACTTGTACTCAAACCTACCTCACTCAACATGATCGAGCGTAGAAAGAGTACCCAACAACAGGTACCTAATGGAATCATAGTTTGACTGAACTTTAAAACAAAATCAAAATTAAAAGAAGGAATAACACAATTAAAGGTGAAGAAAAAAAGTCTAAGTACAATGGAAATCTTATGAGTGTAGAAAGAACTCACTAAAGTAATATACAAGCTAACTTCACCTTACTAGACCCCAGAAGCCTAGAAGCTACTCTTGCGCATGTTTAAATAAAAACCCAAACGGAAAATGATGTACCGTGGTTTCACGGTGCTTTCAATGTTTTTTGCTTAAGAGTTATGTGTGTCTAGAGCAAATTTATAGTACTTTTAACATGTTTTTATGTTTGTTTTGCAGGAAAATTGTCTAGAGTAAAAATGCAGAAGCAACTAGAAAATAGTGCAGCAAGACAACCTACAAAGGCCATTGACAGCTCGTCATTTAATCGACAATCCATATATGGTGACCGTCAATTGCAATTCAGACTGATAGAGAAACTCGGGGAAATTTGACCAAGTGTGGAACTACGGAAGGTATCGAAGGACCGTATTTGAAAATATTAATTTGATCAGAGATTGTTCTAGTACCCAAAGTTTGAGAAATTATAAGGATGGAGCGAAATAGGTCATTGATGGACCGTAGGTTCATCTACAGACCGTGTTGTCGGTCTGTCAATTGATTCAGAAAAGGTGCCATCAGAAACACCAAAAAACATTCTAAGTCAGGACCTGACGAAGCTTGTTGACGGACCATCGTTCCATCGAAGGACTGTCAGTAGGGGTCGTCGATCAATACTGTGTTTTTTGACAAATTTTTCTTATTTGGATTTCTTTTAATTAAGGATAATGTTTTCTATAAATAGGGTTTTAAAACTTGTTTTTGGGGTTAGACATTGTTAGTATTGTTCTTGTTTTTGTTTGGAGATTGGTTTTTGCAAACTTTGGCAATAAATAAATTTTTGGATTTGGTTTGAAGATTTATCTTGCAATTTCAAGTTGATTTTCTAGGTTTATTCTTGTTATTGAAGTAAGTTCATGGTTTCATCCTTAAAAATTATAAATTGTGGTCTTACTTGCATGGATAACTAAATCCACAACAAGGGTTGTGGAAACCATGGGTAATTAACAAAGTAAACCTAGTAAATAAGCAATTATCAAAATAGGTTTTACATGTATTGATAATTCTTTTGCTTAGAAGTCTTTTTAGCAATGACCAATGTTAGAACTCGTCTTGTTGCTACTTGCCTGACCAAGGAGGTAGTAATAGGAGAAGAATTATCAACATAGATTTAGTGGGATACTATCTCATAGGATAATGTCGATTTGTTCTAAGTAAACGTTGACACACTATCAAAAATTGAGTCACAATGTTATTACGATCGTTTAGACACTAGAATCGCAAGAAACAAGGATGAACAAATTTTCGGAGTCAAAACGAGAAAAAATGGGACCTGTGCTTAAAATTCAAGAATTAACCAAAAATAGTGGTCCTAAAAATCTCTCCGAACTTGTTTTCCAAAACGGGACACAATTCGGAGCTCAAAACGCAGCAAAACCGCAAGATGCAAGAAACCCACACATTAATCAACTTAAAAGAAGCATGCAGCTGTCTAATCTAGGAATATACGAGAATTGAAAGGTTCCCTGCCCTCTTTGAATACTCAAATACGTAGAAACTATAATTCCCAACATATGGGACTTTGAATCACCCAAACCCGAGCTAAAATGACGGAGATATGACCAAAACAAGAAGGCCAAAAACAATTGTTCAAAAAAGGGCCTAATAGTCAAGTTACGCAAGGAATTTACCTATAAATACGTGCTCCCAATAACTTCCGAACACTCTACATCAAATCCACTAAAAATACAAAGCTCCCTCACTTTGAATCACCTAATTCGATTGAGAGATGAGAGAGTTAGGAGGCTTTAATGATTTCCCAAATGTGCAGATTTTTCTATATTTTATAGCTGATTTTTCTGCATTTTTTTTCTCGAAAATTTAAAAACTCCGACGGGGTTCTCCGAACTCGTTCAGAACCTTGTTAACGCAAACAAGATTTGTAACCATAAAAAAATTGATATTTTGGACTCAATGGCGCAGCCGAAATTTCCATATCACGTGATCTTTACAAAAAGTGGATTCCACACCCAAATTCCATTTTATGTAAAAAAATAACAAATGGGCTCAGAAAAATATTCAGAACCTCATGACACAAAATAAGGATCAAACTACACAAAACTCGACAGTCGGAAGCTTATCGCGCTGTCAAAATTCTTATCTGAGCATGTTTACTCAGAATGGTGACTTATGTCAGACTTAGGCTTAAAGTCAAAATGCTTAATTGCACCAACTCACACTAAAAACCTCTAGAGTTATGCCGACCATGCTACTAGCCCAAACTCACCCTTATGGAGCTGATGGAATCGTTAGAATTGCATTTTGATGTCATCTTCTGGTACTTTTGATCGAAAAATGATCGTTTAAGGTTTATAAGCTTCAAAAACACTAAAACTCGCACTATAACCAAAAGAAAGACCAGGTGACCAAACTGTTAGTCCTAGCAAGTCATAAAAGACTCAGGGTTGCTATAGGACGCTTTAAACGACACAGAAAAGACAAAACACAGAAATAACCAAGAGGGTCATTATATAATTATACTTAAAATGATAAAGGAATCAAATAGGTTTAGTATATAAACCTAAAAATGTCAAAGGTAGGTAAACTGGGAAGACCCACTTTCAAGATTGGAATAAGAACTTCTTTCTTCAAGATTCCTCAAAACCCTCTCCAAACTTGAGAGAAAACTAAAGAACAAAGTTTCTAAAATAAAATATTAAGTTTCTAATGTTTCATCCCTAAAAATCTCTCCGGAAAAATCTCTACTAAATATAAATGAGTTTATTATTTTTAGGCTTCAGATTAGTGTTGGTGGATCCATTTAGCGTTTTAAGCCATAAATAGCCGAGTAATTCGGTGATTCGCCTTTTTTCTAGTTTAACATTGTTTGTGCCTTGTCATTATATCCATGCATGTTATAATGTTTGGTGGAAAACCTCTGCTTTGAGGAACTATTTGGTGAAGCGCCAAATGCATCTTTTTGTCGACTTTTGATACACTCTTTTATACGGCATATAGCCAAGTGTGCTTGGCAATGCCTAAGTGTCCATGATCATAACAAATCCTCAAATACATGAAACTTATAAGTTTCTATCAGATATCTAGACAAATACACAATTAGGACACTATTTGAATTAAAATAAGGCCATAAATTTGTCCAATTTGAGGACTCATCAACACGCCCAACTTAAGATTTTTCTTTTCCTCAAGTAAAACTTAAGTTCACCAATTCAAATAGGATGTCTCAAATCTACACAAGACTCAATCATGAGAGTACACAGCAAAAGTCAAACTACTAATGCATAGCCCAATTTAACACTCAAGGTGTCAAGTTGTGACACGATTACAAAAGATTCTTGAGCTCACAATACTTGCTACTAATGCAAGTTCAAGCTCAACAAAAGTATCTACATGCCCTTACACAAAGAAAGATTCCATTTTCACAAACGTAGATTTATCAACTTAGGACCAGCAATCTAATGTAAAGCTCAAACTCACAAAGTGGAACAGAAGACATGTTTTCACCACTGGTTTGCCCTTATTTTCTAATTGACCTTTGGTTTGGTTTACTCAAGATTAAAAAAGTCTTTCTAAGGCGTGTAATGGGGTTTAAAGCGAAGGTATGCTCATTTGGGTTCACTGACTTCTCTCAAATGAGATGTGATTTCCTTAAGTTTTCCCTTATGTTCCTATCTTAATACTTAGTCAAATACTTCTAGGTCATCTTTTATTTCCTTTCATGGATCGCTTTGAAACCCAATTTCTTTACATTTCGAGCTTCTATTTCATGACTTTTTTTCTTTTTATTTTTATTTTTCTTTTTCCTTCTATTTTTCTTTTCTTTTCTCTTTCTTTTTCCTTTTTTTTTGTACGTGGGGCTTCCATTTCTCAGCATTACCATGAGTTTGCGAGACTTCTATTGCACTTCTTAACTTCTTCTTTCCCTTCATCACCACACTCCCCAGCTAAGTATTTTTTCCTATATTAGCTATTTACTTATATCACATGTCCTAAAGTGGTATAGGTAGTTGATAACGTAGGGTTTAGGTTTAATTAGGGTTTTGCCAAGGAACAGGTAAGTACCAAAGGGTGTTCAAAAGAGTTTCACACACTCACATGTATGCCACAAAGGAGGTATATGTAAAATTTTGCTCACGCGCTTAAGAATTTCCTAAGATCACTTCAAGAGGATACCTTTATAAATCAATTAGACTAACCCAACAAATTCTAGGTTTATTCATGAAAGTTTCATGGTAAGATTATCACACAAGGCAGTGACACTTAAGTCTAACAAGACAACACACTTTTCTATTGTGCAATGTCATTGCAAAAAGATCAATTCGATAATTGATATTCACAATGAGATGCAAAGAGTTCACATATTGCCTATGTAACTTCATTTGTTCCAGTTGTAGTTGTACATTCATATTGCCTATGTAACTTTCTTTGTCCTCGTTGTAGTTGTACATTCATGTTGCCTATATAACTTCATTTGTTCTCATTTTAGCTGTACATTAAGGTTTGTTTGATTCAGAGCACTTTTCAAGTCATCGATATTGATTGAAATCGAGACTTAAATTTGCACAAGAACACTAATTTCAAACACAAGAAGAGGTGGTGAAAATTTTCAAAAAAAAGTAAAAGTTTTCAGAAAAGTAGACCCAAAGAGAGACATAAACTCAACCATATGCAAAAGAAGTTTTACAAACCTAGTTTAAACAGTCAACCCAAACATATATCCAAACAAAAAAAACGCATTCAGAATCAACAGACTAGTAAAAACAAGGTAGGCCTCACACCACCAGAAATATGAGCATTTATATTCAAATGCAAGCAATTGTAAGTCATTGTTTCAGTCAGCGACCATATTGAAGTTCACCATCGGTGCACTTGTCGGAAAAGTGAATCAGAATCTTTAAATCGTGCATGGATACTAAAAGGCGTTCTCATTTTCTATTGCCAACACTATTGGCGATTCGCCAATAAATTTTCCATCTCACTGATTTTTACAGGGTTCAACTCACGGGACATTTACGATCAATTCACTGCTAGAATGTGGTGTGCCAACTATCTTGGTGAATCCCCAACATAACATACTAAATATTTGCCGCAATTCGTTAAGGACACCTTCCGCACGTTTACCTGCAGCACCATTATCATTATATTCCAATACGAAAAAGGGTTTTGGGTTTCCTACAAAACAGCACCTTAGTTAGCATCATGGCATGATGCAGAAGAACTTAGAAATTTTCTTCCAGGTACAATTCTTCAATAAGAGATATTTCCTGACAATCCCTAAGGTACAATTTCAAACGCTGACCATGTACCAAAAATCCAGGTCCCTCTTTTCCAGAAACCTCTATGGCACCATTTATTAATGCACGAGTTACTCGGAATGGTTCGGACCATTTGGACTTTAGCTTTCCAAGGAATAATATCAGTCATGAGTTGTATAACAACACCTAATCCCCTGCATCAAATTTTGTCTGAACTATTCGCGCATCATTCCATTTTTTAATCTTATTTAATTTGTAAATGGTTGAGCTTTAATTTGAATTGCATCGAAACTCATCTAATTCATTAAATTGTGCGAGACTCTCTTTTGAAGTCTTTGTCTTGTCTAGGTTTAAAACTTTCAAGGACAATAAGGCTTTGTGTTCTAAATAAACAGGCAGATGGCATGATTTCCTGAAAACCAGCTGATATGGGGAAATTCCTAATGATATTTTATAAGAAGTTTGATATGCCCACGGTGCATCATAAAGCTTTCTAGACCAGTCGGTTCTATTTGTGTTCACCATTTTTTCTAGATACTTTTGATTTATTACTTTGACACCTCAACATGGCCAATGATGTACCGTGGTTTCACGGTATTTTTAAATCTTTTTCCTAAAGTTTAGTGTGTGTCCGAAAGCCTTTTTGTATTGATTTGTATGTAAGTTTCTCCTAAATTGCAGGAAATCTATCCAAAGATGAACGTGGAAGTTTTTTAGCGAGAAATGAAGAAGAGACCACCTACGGAGCATATGACGGTCCTTTGAGTTTGTGACGGTCCGTAGGTGGCATCGTTGTGAGGAGAGAAGCTGCTGAAGGAAGATGGGGAAGTATGACGTAGTGTGGGATTACAGAAGTCCATAACGGACCATCATAGCGAGGACGGTCTTTACTGCTGGTTCATCGTAATGATCAGAGAGTTGTCCAGTACCAACATTCAAGAAGTTGATCAGTATTATGAAACGGAGACCCTCGACGGACCGTTCGTGCTTTTAGAAGGTATCATACCGTTCGTGAGGTCAATGAAGAAAGCACGCAGAAGAATTTGTGAAGTATGGGATGACGGAGGCCATTGACGGCCCAAGTTACAAACTACAGTCCGTAACGAGTCCGTTGATTCAGACATGTTTTGGACATCTTTTCAGTAAGTAGAATCCTTTCGTTTTATTAGGTTTTTGGTTATATAAATAGTTGAAAAATCTCATTTGGGGCGGTAGACTTTGATAATATTTGTTCTCTTGTTCAGTATTGAAGAATTAATTTCAATAAATTGTACAGTTTTGTTGGAATTGATTGTTGGTGTTTTTGTTGACTAATCAAGTGAATTTCTGGATTTTATTTCTCATTATAAGTGCATAAATTCTTATATTAAAATATATGAATAGTGGGATTATGCTGCATGGGTAACTAACATCCATCAACTAGGGTTGTGGGAATCATGGGAAATAATGAGGTATAAAATCTAACTCTCCTAAAATAGCAGTTCTAGACCATTAGTTGTCTGTGCATTGTATGATAATTCTTTCATTAGAAGTCTTTTGTAACGGAATGGGGAAACGTTAGAAAGCGCTTAATTTCTACGTCCGTACCAGTGAGGGAGGGGGTAGATGACATGAAAAGAATTATTAACATAGATTTAGTGTACACTATCTTAATAGGCTAGTATTTGCCGTGTACTAGGATTATATAACTTACTCCAATACTCGAATACAACACCCATGTAGAAGGATCAAGGTACGGAGTGAAATTTCTAGATGTCGGAACAAGGAGTTAGAGATACATAACTTATTACTTTACATGCAAGAAAGGATTAGCTAGGAAGAAGTGGTTTGTTAGTGAGAATTATCAGTGGAACCTGTGGGGAAAACTAAGCCTTGTACTTTTATAATTGATTTAAGTCGAGATTTGAATCTGTTAGTTTTGACTTAATTTAGTTAATATTTCATTAAATTAGACATAAAAAAACCCCTTTTGTCTTTTGTTTTCTGAGGAATAGTTGACTTAATAATAGTAATAGTAGATAAAGTTAAGTCTGAACTATTTTCCTCGTGGGATCGAAGCCCAAACCCCTCATCAGTTGGGTTCTTACTTGATCTGGACGCTTTACTTCTTATTTTGCGACGTAGTTTGAGGTATCAATTTTGGCCGCCGCTAATTGGGAAAGAGCGTTTAGATTAACTTAAAATTATTGGACTACTGTTTAGTCCAATATTTTCTTTAATTTAATTGTTCTATTGTTTTTTGTTCTTGCAAAACTAACTTTCCTTGTATGCAAATACATGACGGAGGAAGAGAGTAGTTGCCTTCCCTACGACCCACCACCGAATTAGACTATACAAATATCGCACTATGAATCCAAACATGGGCTATTAACGATGATGATCCAAACCAGAACATCCCCAGTCTAGTCCATGCTCATGGTAGGATTCCCCGATGATCCTAGTGAAAATCAACAATGGGGACAAAATCCCACTCCCAGTTCTAAAGAAATTATAGAGGTTACGATAATATTACAAACTCTGATAGGCACTTGTCTCTCCCCTCTACCACAAGGACACACCATTGTGGTAAATAGTATTCTGATGCAACGGCTCAAACTAGAGTTGTCTTCAGGGTACCTTCTGAGGTACCCCCACCTGCCCCTTATTAACTAAGGTAAGCGGCAGTGGTAAAAGCCTATGTAGGGAGGGCCTGATTTAAATTTTGGATGTAAGAGGGCGAAGAGAATTCCTCTCTTACTAACGGGACCGAGGATGCTTTTGCGTTCTCACTGAGATTCCTTTAACTCAATTTTCACTAGGAATCGACTAAGGGACGTGTTTTAGCCACGTACTACATGGGGTCCAAGAAAACATAAATCACAAGCCAGACCGTGAAACAAGTTTGTGGAAATACCAGGGAGAGTCAGTAGAAGTTCTGGGAGAAAATTCACTTCATTTTTTAGAAGTCCAGAGAAGTGTCCCCAATCACCTGCATAGCCATGATGAGTCCACTAAAGTAAACTTCTATCGGGGACAAATGGATAATATAAAGCGCGGATTGGGATACCTATAGCGGGTCGGTGGTTCTTATTGGGAGTGGCCTCTATGCCTGAGTAGGATTGCTGAAAAATGTAGAGAAAACCTCTAAAATAATAAAGCTTGGAGTAATAGGAAGTCAGATTACTGGAAGAAATTACCTTCCAGTTGAATGCACACACAACCCAGCCAAAGATGAGATTGTGAAGAGATGGCTTAGATGAGACACTAGCTTGGGTTGGTATACACACCACATGTCACTAGGGTGCAGGAAAAGATAATGCAGTGAGGTGAACTACTTGTCTAAACCACCAACACCAAATGATGAATATTATTATTAGGAGGATTCCTATGCGTTAAATGAGCAGACGGGGGGTTTCCGACCAAATTCCCAAGGCTGAAATCAGGAGAATTTGCATCAAGGTCAAGGAAACCAAGGTCGGAACTATGGTAACTATAACTGTGGGGGTAATTATGTCCGAGATGGAAATTACAACCGTGACAACAACTTCAATAGGGGTAACTATGGTAACAGAAATGATAGGAATGGGCTCTATGTTCCTCCTCAAAATCGTGAAGTTGCTCCTAGGGATGGTGGAGGTAGTATGGCGCGAGTTGAGGATATGTTGCACAAAATGATGAGGAGGTTCCATGCTAGTGATGATCACATTAAAGAGTTAAGGAGTGATTTAGCGGGTATTGAGCAGAAAGTCTATACACATGCAATATCTATTAAGCAGCTTGAGTTGCAAATAGCCTAATTATCTGTGACTGTGAACAAACGGCAACCGGGCACTTTTCCTAGTAACACTATTCAAAATCCAAAAAATTATGGACACTGTATGACAATCACTACTCGGGGTAGTAAGAAAACCATTGACCCACCTATGCCGTCTAATGAGGAAAAGGTGATAAAAGATAATGATAAAGTTGTAGAGGTTAGTGGTGAAGTAGAAGATAACACTGGAAAAGTTGTTGAAGTTCCTAAAAAGGTAACTCCCATGCCTAGATCACCACCACCCTTTCCTCAAAGATTAGTGAAAGAGACCGAGGGTGGTAAATATCGGCGTTTTATAACAATGTTGAAGAAGCTTTCTATCAGTGTCCCTTTGGTAGAAGCTTTAGAACATATGCCCTATTATGCCAAGTTTATAAAAAGATCTGGTTACAAATAAAAGATCGGTCGCTTTTGAGGATGATGATAGAATGCATCATTGTAGTGCTATTGCTACAAGATCTCTAGTACAAAAGAAATAAGATCTGGGTGTATTCAATATTCCTTGTACAATTGGGTTATTACATTTTGCGAATGCATTATGTGATCTGGAGGAAAGCATAAATCTTATGCCCCTCTCGATTTACAAGAAATTAGGTTGGGTTATCAAAAGCTCATTGCGATGCGGCTACTGATGGACAATCAAACTATAAAAAGGCCTATAGGGATACTCAAAGATGTGCTAGTAAAAGTGTAGTCATTCATATTTCCGACAGATTCTGTTATTCTTGATTTTGAAGTCAATTTTAAAGTGCTAATCATTCTTGGGAGGCCATTACTTGCTACGGCTAGAGACTTAGTTAATATGGAAAAGGATCAGATGAAATTTTGGTTGAACAATGAAGAAGTGACCTTCAACATTTGTAGGTCCATGAGGAAGAGCAGTGAGCTCCAATCGGTATTTGTTATATCCTACAAAGTTTGTAAGTCATCCGAGACACAAATAGAAGAACATTTAGGTGTAGAATCATTAGCGGCAGTGATAATGAATTTTGATAATGAATGCATTGAAGAGTATGAGTTATTTGTCACGGATCTTGATCGTGGTGATGTTCGGTTTAAACCAAAGAATTATGAGTTAGACATGAAGAATCGCGAGTCTCCACCCGCAAAATCATCTATAGAGAAGGCTCCAAATTTAGAACTAAAAGCTCTCCCACCTCATCTCAGGTATGAATTCTTAGGAAATGGTGACACTTTTCTGGTAATCATTGCATCAGACCATAATGAATAACAAGTTGAGAGTTTGGTGAAATTACTAAAAGGTTCAAAAATGCTACTAGGTGGACTATTACGGACATTATTGGAATACCTCCTGGTATTTGTTCTCATAAAATCCAACTCATGACCGATCATAAGCCAAGTATTGAGCACCGGAGACGCTTAAATCCACATATGCAAGAGGTCGTCAAAAAGGAAATCATTGAATGATTGGATGTCGGAGTAATATATCAAATCGTCGATAGTAGTTGGGTATGCCCTATTCAGTGTGTACCTAAGAAAGGGGGAATGACTGTGGTCCCTAATGATAAAAATTAACTTGTTCCAATGAGACCGGTTACTAGATTGAGGGTGTGTATGGATTACCTAAATTAAATGCATCGATTGAAAAAGACCATTTTCCTATGCCCTTCATGGATCAGATGTTTGATAGACTTGCCGGAAAAGGGTGGTATTGTTTTATTGATGAAGTCAGAGTAATCAACTTTGTTCAGTCGTGCTGCGACGTTAAATTAGACGCTTGTTAGGAGGCAACCCAATACGTATCCTCAAACCCAACTATAGTTTTATTTCTAGTAATGGTAGCATTTTCTTTAATGTGTTTTAAATTTGCAGGTAGCACATCATAGGGAATTCTGCAAAAAATCATTCCACAACATTCACTGACGAAACATCGATGGACCCGTCACTCTGCACGACCGGCCACTAATCCGTTGTGCAAAGTACATTTTTCATTTATTTTAAAAATCTCAAACTTTTTCTATGTGTCCTCTGACGGACATCAAGACGGAGGACCGTGCATAACTGCCACGGGTTGTAAGAGACACTTGTCCTAAGGTCCCCATTTTTGTCCTTAGTGTCTACTACGGACATCACGACATACTGTCCCACCTCACGTTTGGGGGGTCTGCACACTGTCATGCGTCAGAGGACCTCTCTCCTAACGGTCCTTCATACTTTTTCTAAGTGCCCCACGATGGACATTGAACGTGAACCACATGATTAGACGGTCCTCCCCTGCTTATATCCGTCATAACAGTCAAAGACTTTCCTTCTGAGGGTCTCCAAATAAACATTGTTGAAGTAAGACATGACGGACCACATGACAGTCCGTCATACTCACGACGGGCCGTCAACTGGTTCGTTGTGTTTCACTGCTACTACAGAGATGTGGAGACAAAAAGAGACACGGCTGATAGTGCTGTTGCGGATGAGGACACTACTGAGCGTGTCCAGACTACAAAGGTAGTGGGTTTTGGGGAACCGGACCCACCATCTTGAGGATCGTCGCCGCTTTGCGCCTCAGGTTTTCTTCACCTACCACTCTAATATTTCAGTTTTTTTTAAGCATTGGGACAATTGCATATCTTTTTGTTGGGAGTGGGGTAAATTGATAGTGAGTGCTAGGGTGAAGTCTGAGTAGCCTAACTCACGATCCTCTTTTGGGGTTTTCTTGCCTGTGCTGTAAATCCCCCAAAAGACTAATTAACTTTTTTATTGAACCAGCATGTTATATCTTGTGTACGAATATAACTCTGAAGCATGATGGATAAACAAATATGGATAGTCCCTATAGAAAATAAATGTTATGACTATGCATCGTATTGATTATTGTAAACAGGAATAGAGATACACACTGCATGACTTGAATCTTAACTCGAACTAGTAACTATAATCTGGGAATAATGAAAGTCAAGTGAGTGGGTGAGGAAAATCTGAAGGATCCACCCACCATTGGAACTTGAGATAGCACTTTCCTGGTTAGTCTTGATTAAAAGTAAGCCAAAAATGAACAATTAGGAAAGGATCATGTCCATTGTTCGAAATAGTTAATCTTGATCCCCAAAAAAAATGAATTCATCCTGTATGAACCAAATGATTTGAGCCTAAAAACAATCTTTCCTTTTCACCCCCAACTGATCTCTCTAAAACATGTGTTTGGCCCTGTCCCTCCTTGAACACATGTGCATCTCATTTTAAATGCCAAAAGCATAAGTTGAGGGTGGCTAATGCAGAAAACAAAACCTTGCCGTGGCCCTGACCCATCCCCGGGTATTGTAAACCTTGACCTCATGGCAAAGTCCATGAGTTAGGGTGGTTTTATAACGAATACTCCGGCAAGTGGGGTTGAACGAATTGACTTAAATAAAGACAAGCAGAGTGACTAATAAAAAGTCACTTCCATATAACAATAAGAAAGGGAAAACCAGCAACATAAAAAGAAAATTGAGAATTGGCGATAAAAATGATCAAAATGGTCACGTTTTAGACGATATGTCAAGGGGGAAACCAGTCACTAAAGTTAATACCTAAATATGACCCTAATTGACCTGAGACTATGTACAAGCTAAAAGAAGTCAAATCGTGATCTAAAGTTGTATGGGCAACTTTAAAGCATGAAAATGAGGGCAAGCTTATGACAATTATGTTATGAATGACTGTGAAATTGTTTCTAAGAGGTAGTGTTTAAAAGAATCCTTATACTCAAACTGAAATTATGTGTGAAAAATGAGGATGTGGTTTTTGAAGTGAGGACACTAGTCGCAATACAAGGAAATAATTAGTACCGGTCGGTTAGAAAATTGAAGAGTAATAGGTGTCAATGCGTGTGAGTCTGTGTCAATGGTTTTGGGTCCACAATAATTCAGCCTAATAGTGATAACATGTATAAACAGGATTAGAATGATCGGGATTGGATAACCCAATGATTGCAAAGATAAAATAATGGATACTCTGTCACAAAGATTTGTAGTGAGTCAATAGTGGCATCTCTTTGAGGCCCACAACGTTTAAGTTGAGGGTGTTAATATCCGTGGTTTCATGGTATTTTTAATGGCTTTTTCCTTACTTTTATTGTGTGTCCAAAAGCCTTTTTGTATTGATTTTTATGTCAGTTTCTCTTTATTTGCAGGAAATCTGTCCAAAGATGAACGCAGATGTTTTTGAGAGAGAAAGAAAGAAGAGACCACCTACGGAGCTTATGACGGTCCTTCGAGTTTGTGACGTTCCGTAAGTGGCATCGTAAGGAAGAGAGAAGTTGATGAAGGAACATGGGGAAGTATGACCTAGTGTGGGATTACGGAAGTTCGTGATAGACCATCATAACCACGATGGTCCATCCTGCAGATTCGTCGTAATGATCAGAGAGTAGTCCCAGTACCCAAATTCCAAGAAGTTAAAGTATTATGGAACGAAGACCCTTGACAGACCGTCGTGCTTGGAACGGTTCGTCAAACCTGTTCGTTGAGTGTAATGATGAAAGTAGTAGAACAATTTGTGAAGTATGGCACGACAGAGTCCATGACGGCCCGTAAAGACAACTACTGTCCTTCACGAGGTCCATCGACTCAGACGTGTTTTGACTGATTTTCAGTAATTAGAATACTTCTTTTATTAGGGTTTTGTTTTTTTTTATAAATAGTTCAAAAAACCTCATTTTGGGGGGTTAGACTTTTCGATAATTTTTAGTTCTCTTGTTCAAGTATTGAAGAATTAATTTCAAGAATTGATACACTTTTTTAGGAATTTATTGTTGGTGTTTTCGTTATTTAATCAAGTGAATTTCTGGTTTTTATTCTTTTCATTTAAGTAAGTGCATGAATTCTTATATTAAATATATGAAATATTGTGCTTATTACCATAGGTAACTAAACTTCATAACTACGTTTGTGGGAACCATGGGTTGAATAGTGAGATTAAATTAACTAAAAATAGAAATTCAGAATAGTGTCCTTACATGTATTGATAATTCTTTCGATACAAAGTCTTTTTAACGGATGGACCCCCCGTTAGAGCTTCTTCCTTAATACTACCTTGCCGGACAAGTAGTAGATAATAGGAAAAGAATATCAACATAAATTTAGTGTCACTATCTACTAGGCTATTGTCGGTTGGTACGAGGTAATAAATTAGTCAAATATCGAAAACATAGTTAATATGAGGTAAGTAAGGGTAGTATGCAAATACACGTAGACGACCGAGGTGCAGAGTGAATTTTTCAGATCCGGACCAAGGATTTAGAAACATTAACTTATCACTTTACATTGACGATACTCGGAAGATTTTTTATAGTTGAATTATCAAGTTAGGAACTTTGTGGGTACACTTTCAGAGCCCTAGTTACTTTCATTAATTGATTAAGCTCCGAGATTTGGATCTTGTTATTTGTTACTTTAATTTAATTAATTATTTTCATTAACCTTACAAATAAACACCCCTTGTTTTTGTCTTTTGGTTTTCTAAGGAAATAGATTACTAAATATAGTAAGAATGAATAAGTTACGTCGGAACCGAATTTTTTTCTCGTGGATCGATCTCAACCTCATTAGTTGGGTTCTTTACTTGATACGACCTCTTTACTTCTTATTTGAGAAGTAAGTTTGAGCGTATCAGCCATTTGTTTGATGGTGATATGGAGTTGCAACTTTGTGTTTCACCCCGTATTTGCTTAATGCGTTAGTGAACCACTTGTTGGAAAAGTGTGACCCTCCCTATCTAATAATTTCTCTGGGAGTACCATATCATGCAAAGATAGCGCTTTAAGAACTGGACAACTTTCTTTCCTTTATTATTTTAAAGTTTGATAGCTTCCACTCTTTTCGAGACATAAACCACATATACTAAAATGTACTTGTTCTCAAATGAGCTGACAAATGTGACCATGAGATCAATCCCCCAAACATAAAATGTTCAATTTCTAAGATGGGTATGAGGGGTAATTCATGTCTCCTCGATAATCCTCCTTGTTGTTGACATTGTGGGAATTTTTTTGCAAATTTGTATGAATCTTTGTAAAGTGATGGCCACTAATAACTACTTTTAATTACTTTGGCTGTTATGTGGTTCCCACTGTGATAACCTCCTACTGGTGATGTGTGGCAAACATAAAGGATGTATGTTGATTCCTCTCTTAAAAAACATCTTTTGATGACATTGTCAGCACACTCACGAAACAAATATGGCTCATCACAAAACTACTTTTTGACATCAAACAAAAACATTATTTGTTGGTAATTGTTTAACTCATTCGGCATTAGTCCACACACAACATAATTAGCAAAGTCAGCATACCATGGAACGTGTGAGGGGGATAGATAAAATACTTGCTTGTTAGGAAATAATTCATCTATATGTATTCCTTACTCGATGATCCCTTGTATTCTAATCTTGAGATATGATCTACCACCTAGTTTTCACATTTTTTAAATCTTTAACTTCAAAGTTGAATTCCTACAGCAAAGTGCTCATCATATTAGTCTTGGATTCGCATCCTTCTTTCCCATAAGATAACGAAGTGCTACATGGTATGTATGCATGAACACTTTGGCACCGATCAATATAGCTTCGAAAACTTTTCAAAATGCATAGCACCTACTACTAGTAGTTCTTGCTCAATGACTGTATAACTTTGTTGTGCGTTGTTCATGGTTTTGCTTGAGTAGTAAATTGGGTGGAAGAATTTGTAGCGCTTCTGCCCCAAAAAATTACTCTTATTCCCATACCACTTGCATCACACGTTACTTTGAATGATTTGATCAAATTAGGACTAAGATAAATGGTGTGCATATCAAATTTTCCTCCTTCATAACTAAAGGCCTGCTGACAACACGCTTCGTTATAATGGAACTTCACTTTTTTTCTAACAATTTGTATAATGGCAGTGTGATCTTTGAGAAATCTTTAATGAATCTTATGTATAATTCAACATGACCTATAAGACTTTGGAAACCATTAACCGAGATCGGTGGGTAACTTTTAGATAACTTCAATCTTTGCCTTATCTGCTTCCAACCCCTTTTGTGACACTTTGTTCCCAAGAAAAATACCTTCATTTACCATATGATGACACTTCTCCCAATTTAGGGTTGCTACGCATGTTTGGAGAACTTTCCCTAAATGTAGCATACAATCTTTGAATGTATCTCCTACATCTGAAAAAAATCATCCCTAAAAACCTCCATGGAATCTTATACCATGTCTAAAGATAGATAGCATTCACCATTAAAAAGTTGTTAGTATATTACAGAGCCCAAATGACATCCTTTTGAATGCAAATGTCCCATATGGGCAAGTGAAAGTGGTTTTCTATTGATCATCTGAAGCAATAGAAATTTGATTGAACCAAGACTAGCCATCCAAAAAATAATACGACTCTCTTTTTGACAACCTATCAAGCATTGGATCCATGAAGATCATTGGAAAATGATCTTTTTTCGGTCCAAGAATTTAGTTTTTGATAATCTACGCAAACCATTCATATGGTTACATGTCTAGTTGGGACAAGCTCTCCTTTTGCGTTAGGGACCACTCTAATCCCACCAATTTTTGGGACACATTGTAGAGGCTCACCTACTTACAATCTGCGATAGCATAAATCACTCCATCATAAAGTCACTTGATTATCTCCTTTTTTACCACCTCTCACATCAGAGAGTTTAATCTTCATTGATGCTCCACACTACGCTTGCATTAATTGTCTAGCTGAGTTTTGTGAGTACATACACCTAAAGGAATGCCGACAATATCTGCTATTTTGAATCCCTATCGCTTTGGATTGTATTTTCCATTAATACTTCTATGAGCATTTTCCCCTGATATTCAAGCAGGCCAGCTGCAATGATTATTTGCAATGTTTTGTTGACTCCCAAAAAGGCGTATTTAAGATATGATGATAATACTTTCATCTCCAAAATTGTGGGTTCTTTGTTAATGGTTTAGAATGTGGTCTCTCTCGATTCTTCAAAATCGATATGAAGTTTTATTGGATTTCAACATGTACCCCCCGTACCCGCCAAACCAGTTAAGCAAGGCCCTATTTTTTCGTGAATCATGGGATTTTTTGATCATCATAATAGCATTCTAACTCGTGAGGTTTCACTTGTCGTGTTAGATACTCACACTTGCAACTATTTCTCTTCTATAAATGTCTTCATTGAATAACTACATGGATGTCTTTGTTGCTATCATGATTTTAAAAGGTTAAATGTCACAACTCCTTATTCACTCGCAACTTTGTACTTTCCAGTTTCAACATCCACCATGCTCTTCAAGTTGCTAAGAATGGTCTTCCAAACATAATGGTTAATTTCGGCATCAACATCGTACCTAAATTATACGAAAATTGGGCTCGAATATGAATTGATCTACTTTAGCAAGATATCATAGAGGATTTCTTAATGGATAGTCCGCCATAAGGAGTCCTTATTTTTGTTTATTCTTTTGGTTACCTGTAACGACCTGTTTATTTAGGTCGGTTTGAGCAACAGATTTTATTCTGGAAAACTGCAGATGTGACGGGCCCCACGACGGACGTCAAGGGCACGACGGACGTCGTGAGGTGGCGGTTCAAAACAGCTTTAGAAAAACTGAAAATTGGGTACTGAAAAATCGCCTCTCTGAACGTCTGACGAGTGGCAGGACTGACCGTCGCAGTCCTCGAAGGCCCATCACAAGGCATCACTTAAACCAAGTCTTTGTTGCATACGACGGCCATCAGGAACGGACCGTCGCATGGCTTCGACGGCCCCCGTCCGGTCTACGCATCCCAGTTCGGGTCGGATTTCTTTACAAACTTTTTTAAGGGACGTTTTTGACTATTCCTGCTTTAGATTATAAAGTTAAGGGTTAATGTTAATCAGTCTAATTACTTTGGGGTGTTTAAGAGGTAACCTTAAGTTAATTGTGGGTTATTAATTTGCCATCTTTCTTCTTAATTACATATATTAGGGTAAAAGAACGAGGGTTTGAATAAAAAATAGAACGAACAAGAGAAGGAAAGAAAAGTCGAACGCGAAACGAGAGAAACAGCTTGTGAAATGCTTCTTGATCCTAATCTTCGGTGGAGGTAGGTATGGTTTTATGTTACATATTCGTAGTGAACTCTTAATAGTGAATATTAATGTGTTGATAGTATTGTATACCCTCTATGTGCTGATCTTTAAATTGTTGTTGCATATTAATGATTAGAAAGTGTGATGAATTAACAAAGCATGAATTGACAGCTATTGAATCCCAAATCTTGAAAGAACCCTAATTCGCTTGATATATTATATAATTCGATTATGATTGCCTTAGTATTAAAGAATGTCTTGATACATTATATAATGAGAATGATGAGGCCTTAGTGTAAAGAAGCTTGATGATTAGGGGAATCGGGTGCCACTTCCGTACCAGGATAGAATGAATATGAGGACGGATTGTCACGTTCCGACACCCAACAGGATGGAATAATGGATTCGGGTGCCACGTTCCGGTACTAAGGAATAGAATGAATATGAGGATCGGAGTGTCACGTTTTTCCGACACCATGGGGGGGGGGATGATAGAATGATGGTATCCGGGTGGCCACGTTCCGTTACCATGATAGAATGAATAATGCAGTATCGAGTGTCACTTCCGACACCAGGATCAGAATATGGATCGGGTGCACGTTCCTGTAACCAGGATGAATGAGGATCGGAGTTCCCCCTTTTCCTGCAAACCAGATAGAAAATGAGACGAGTGTCGCGTACCGACACAAGAGGAAGAATATAATGCATCTTGAAAGATAATGATATAACTCAATCTAATGAACTTAATTCCCAAATAATTCTGGTATTGAGGCTTGATTCCTCATGTGTGGAACTATCGGTTGTAGTTATTATTGATGAATTCATGTTGTTTGCTACATGTTAAGTATTTTTAGTTGATTTACCACATTATTTGTATATACTGTTCCCTATTTTTGAGTTTGGCCTATGTGATTATCTACTCAGTGACGGTGGGGTTGTACTGACCCCCTACTTTCATTTTTCCTCTTTGTTATTTGTTATGCAGCAAACGTTTGTCAACTTCAACTCACAGCAAGATCATGCCAGTCCGTTTTCACTTCTCGGAAAATTCGGGTGAGCTAATTGCGTCTAGCTTGGACTGGTTTCTTGCTTCTTCAGTCTTGATGCCTTGAACTTCCGGCATGGACTAGCTTTTTAGTTATTTTGTTCTTAGACATTCCTAGGTTCAATTAATTTGAGATAGATGTTCTTTTGATGATTTACCTTCCGATTTTGGGGATAATAATAATAGTATTGAATTGTTTTTTATTAATGTTTATAAGTCTGCCGCCATTCTTTTTCTGATTGAATATTTTGAAATTTAAGGTTAGATGGGTTTGGTCGCTCACATAGGAGGGTAAAATGTGGGTGCCAGGCGCGTCCCTGATTTTGGGTCGTGACAAACTTGGTATCAGCGCATTGGTTCATTGGGCTCATGCACACAAGAACATGGTCCTAGTAAGTCCTAAGGGAACGGTAAAGGGGGACCGCCTTTTACTTTTTCCTTGAAGAGGCTATAAGACTTTAGGACAATTTTCCTCTTTCACATCTTCTTGCTCGTGCCTACCTCTACTTTAGTCCAATTGGGTATCTGGGCGATACAATGGGTATCTGACTCATCTTCACTCTATTCGCAGATGGTTAGAACTCGAGCCAACGACCACGCACCATCAGCAACATACGTAAAAGACAAGAAACACTGAGCCAGCCACTGGGGCCTGTACTCGAGGAAGAGCACTGCAATAGTCCGTGGGGAGAGGTCTTGGGAGGACGTCCTCTAGGGGAAGAGGACAATCACCTAGCCCATCTGATACTAGGGGCGTTGACATCCTCCACCTACCGAGGAGGTACTTAAAAGATGGGGAGGAAGGGGATAATGAACAGGGAAGAATGAGGAAATTCCCCCCAACCTACCCCAGAGATGATCAAACCAAGTACTGCTTATCTTAGTGGTTATCCATCAGGGTTCAGCCCTCCTAGTGGTTTCTTCTGCACCATACCTCCGGTTTTCAAGGTACGACCAAATTGCGGCTAACTATGGCTCCCCGCCTGGATGCATCATATGGGAATAGGCCATTTCAAAAGTCTGGACTACTGGGCCTATTATGACAATGATCAGCATGAACTTTTCCAAGTAAAGTGCTTGAAATTGAAACCCTCCAGTCTTTAAGGGTCGCAGAATCCGAGGATGCCTACGATTTTTCTGTTGAATTGTCATGAGCTTACGACACAAGATGGGTATAGTAGAACGGTTTGGCTTTGAGTTTCGTGACTATCAGTTGGGAAGGGACGCCAAGACGTTGTGCGTCCTGTTTGATGTCAACCAACGAGGCACCACCTATGCCTGGGAATCATTCTCTACCCTGTTTAATGGAAGAAGTCATATCCCAAGGAACTTTAAGAGACAGAAAAAGGGACCGAGTTCGTGAGTCCTAGGAGCAAGGGAGGATTGACAGTTAACGCGTATGAGGCTAAAATTTTCGCCACTATCCAGATACCGCCACCGCCACGGTTTGTTTCAGTCCACAAGAACGGATTCGCCGTTTTGTGCCGAGGGGTTGAGGTCAGAGTTGCGGAATTCAGCCTTACAGGTAGCGGCAACGCAACATCCAGGCCTTCCAAGATGTGGTAAGACTTTGTGATAGAGGTGGAAGGGATTGAAGCCAACGACTTTCCAACCACGACATCGACATCGAAAAGGTTCGAACGGGATGCGAGTTTTAATGTGTTCTCCACTCTAGAGGACAGAGCTCCGGAGGTTACTCAAGTCCGACCAAGTCCGTCTTCACTACAGACTGTAGTTGGGGGTCCCACCACAGACACGGTCAACACTACTCCGAGCGACCTATTCATGAACCCCGAGAGTGTTATGGCATGTTGGGGAATGGGTTGACACACAAGAAAAGGTATTGTCCCAACCATAGTTACAGAACCCCACTAGCTAGAGGTAGAGGTGGTCATTAGAGGGCCCGCTTTTCTGAGGACGTGGTGGTCGAGGTAATGGGGTCATCACAACGGCAGAGGTGATGGGCAAAATGGAGCCCTACTACGCAACATGGTATGGGGCAATGGACAGACAAACGAAGGGCCCATTGTTACGCCGTTGCCTGGGGAATCTGAAGCGGAGGCGTCGATGCTGTGTTATCACAGGTAATCTTTATGGTTTGTGATTGCATGCATCTGTATTATTTGGACCCTGGCTTTCCACCGTTTTCATATGTATCTTTCATCATTTGCTAATTGTCTAAAAATTGCATTGTGAAATTACTTGACATGCCTATTCGTGTTCTCTACAACGGTGGTGAGTCTGTGGTAGTTACAGGTACATAGGTCTTGTTTGTGAAACTTTGTGTGGAGCAAACACTTATGTAGATTTGGTTTTTTAAGAAATGGGTGACTTTGATTTAATTCTGGGTATGACTTTGGCTTTCTCCAAATTTTGCGATCTTGGATTGTAATGCTAAAACACTGTGAACATTGGCCAAGCCTGGAACAGATCCCGTTAGTGTTGGGAGGGTTGACTACACCTTCCAATCCGTGCAATCTTCTCTTTCTTCGTGCTAAGAAAATGGTTAGTAAAGGGGTTAGTCTTTCTTTCTTTGGGGCCCATCTCAAGGATGCCACTACCCAAGTACCTTTCGATTGAGTCGGTTTTCTGTAGTCCCGAGTTTTTTTGGAGGTGTTTCCCCTGCAATCTTTCCCTGGTATGCACCAGATAGGGATATTGACTTCTGTATTGATCTTAACCGGGTCCACGCCCATTTCTATACCCCCTTATAGAATGTCTCCCGCGTTTAATAGTTAAAAGCCCCCAACTTCAAGAGTTGTTGAGGCAGGGCTCCATTAGACAAAGTGATCTCCTTGGGGTGCTCCGGTTTTGTTTGTAAGAAGAAAGATGGGATTTTTCGGAATGTGTGATAGACTAACCGACAGTTGAACACGGTGACTATAAAGAACAGTATCCTCTTCCTCGCATTGATGACTTGTTCATCAGTTTTACAGGTGCTTGGTGTCTTCTCTAAGATTGACTTTGAGATCCGGTTATCATCAATTGAAAATACGAGCAACGGACTGGCCAAGACTGCTTTAAAACCAGGGATGGGCATTAACGAAGTTGTAGGGACGTACTTTTGGTCTTCTAATGCCCTGCTAGCGTTCATGATTTTTGATGAACGGATTTTTAAGCCATATTTAGATCTCTTTTTGATCGTTTTAATTGATGATATACTTATATACTCTAAGAGTAAGAAGGAAGAACAGAGGAGCATTTGAGACTGTTATTGGAAACGTTGAGGGAGAAAAAGCTTATGCCAAGTTCTCTCAGTTGTGGAGTTTTGGCTAGATGTCAGTGTCCTTCTTAGGGGCACGTGGTTTCATAACAAGGATGGAGTAAATTGTGTATCCTTCTAAGATCCGAAGTAAGTGAAGAATGGGTAAGACCTACTAATGTTTCAGAAATAAGGAGCTTCGTTGGTTTAGCTTAAGCTACTACCACCGCCGATTTGTCAGGGATCTCTTCTATTGCTTGCCCAACTGACGAAACTTGACTAAGGCAAAAAATGTCCATTTGTTATGGTCGGAAAGGAGGGATGGGGATGAGTTGCATTAAAACGCTTTGCAGAAGCTCAAGACTCTGTTGACCTTACTGCACCAAAAAAAAAAAATTCTCACCTTGCCAGTGGAAGGTAAGACTTTCATGTCTACTTGTGATGCATCCTATTTGGGTTTGGGGGGCAGTGCATCAAGAAGAAAGAACGTGATTGCTTAATGCCTCAAGAACAATTAACAGTGCATGAACGAACTATACAACTCATGCCTTGGAAATTGGCCCGCGGTAGTGTTTTGCATTGAAGCAATGGAGACCCTATTTATATGGGTGTTAAGGTGATCCTACACGGATCCTCGTAGCCTTCCAGTTAAATGTCTTTTACTCAGAAAGATTTGGAACTTGAGGCAAAGGAGATGGATTGACTACTGAAGGCCTACGACCTTCAACATTTTGTATCATCCGGGGAAGGCGCATGTTTTGTGGCAGATGCCTTGATGAAAGGCGGAAGCCTGGGAAGGCCTACAGCTCATTTGCAAGCCTCTAGACGCCATTTGCTCGAGAGGTTCAGACTCTGTCTAACGATTGTTGATGAGGTTGGAATCATGAGAAAAGGGAGGATTGTTGGCTAATGTGATTCAAGATCTTCTTTTTCTTGACAAGAGTAAGGGAAAACAGTTTGATGATGAGAAACTAGGCGAATCCGAGATAAGTGTTGCTCGGAGAGCTAAAGAAGCAACAATCTACGAGGAAGGTGTGGTTGATGGATTAAGGGAAGGGGTATGTGTTACCCTCATTGATGATTTGATCAGCCACTGTTCTGGCAGACTCAATAGTTTCAAGGTATTCTATACATCCGGGTGCAACCAGATGTAGCGCGACCTAAAACAACACTTTTGGTGGAGTAGAATGAAGCGCCAATAATTGTTTACTTTAGTGCCAAAGTGTCCCAACTGGTCAACAAGGTGTAAAATATGAAACATCCAAAGGGCCCGGAGGAACACTCCAGAGAATGCCCAGTCCGGAATGGAAGTGGGAGAGAATTGCAATTGACTTGTGGTTGGTCTTCCAAAGACACTGGGGAATTTTGATTCAATTTGGGTAATTGTGGTTGTTTGGACAGATTGACTAAGTTCTGCTCATTTCATATTCCGTCAGGTGGACTCACCATGCGAGAAGTTAGCAAAAAATCTACATCTCAGAAATGTTCGATTGCATGGGTTCCACATCCATTATATCATATAGAGGTACGCAGTTTCTTCTAATTTTGGAAAACAATTGGCAAATGCAGAATTTTTTTTTTTTTTGGGTACTAGGTGGACCTTAAGTAACGTCGTTCCATCCTCAGACCATGGTCATGCCTGCGCGCACGATTCAGTGTTGGAGGATATGCCTTCGCCGCATGCGTGATAGAGTTTGGTGGCCATTGGGATAGCTTCTTACCTTGGCAAGTTTTTCGTAACAATAATAGCTATCAACTCCAGTATTTATATGCCCATTTGAAGCATTGTAGGGGAGGAGGTGTAGATCTCCCAGTGTTTTTGTTTTGATGCATTCGAGGTTAGACCTTGGGTTACCGATCTCTTGAGGGAAATCGTTAAAAGTGAAGGGCATTTCAAGAAAAGCTTCTAGCGCGGCGCAAAGTATACAAAAGAGTAATGCAGACCCGGAGGTTAGAGACTTTGGAGTTCATGGAGTGGGGGAACAAGTCCTTGTTGAAGGTTTCACCCATGAAAGGGGTGATGCGTTTGGCCAAAAGCAGGTAAGCTAAGTCCAAGGTATATTGACCATGAGGTACTAAGCTAATAGGGGAGGTGGCTTATGATTAGCCTTGCCCCCAGGGCTGTCCGGAGTGCTCCGGTATTTCATGTGTCCATGTTTGAAAAGATACCATGGAGATGGA
Source organism: Solanum habrochaites (assembly GCA_027704765.1). Classification (NCBI taxonomy): domain Eukaryota; kingdom Viridiplantae; phylum Streptophyta; class Magnoliopsida; order Solanales; family Solanaceae; genus Solanum; species Solanum habrochaites. The sequence goes on from JAKWJA010002499.1 coordinate 38,516,283, forward strand.
AACTACATTATCCTTTGGGAACTCAGTGTTGTTTTTGGATGAGAACTTGACTTATGATAGGAACCAGTTGCTATATTAGATAAGAAGTTCGCAATTGAGAGCGAAGAGAATTTGCATCCATCAAGTTCAAGGAATAATCGACCTGTTTTGAAGAGGCTCCTTGGGAGAAGGAGGCGATATACAAGAAAAATACCCACATCTGTTCACAGTTCCCGTACTCCTTTTTTCGCCATTGTTTTTCTCTTTTTGATCGTTTGGGGACGAACGAATGGGTAAATTGGTATCATATTGTAACGACCTGTTTTAGGTCGTTTTGAGCAACATATTTTTACTTCTGGTAAAACTGGCAGATGTGACGGAGGCCACGACGACTGTCCAAGAGGAGATGACGACGGACCGTCGTGGAGGGTGGTCGTTTCAAAACACTTAGAAAAACTAAAATTGGGTACTGAAAAATCGCACTCTCTGAACGTCTTGACGGAGTGGTCACGACCGCGCAGGCTCGCGCCCGTCACACAAGGCATCCACTTAAACAAGTCTCTGTTGGCATACGACCGGACGCAAGGACGGACCGTCGCAGGCGCGACGGCCCGTCTGGCTACTCCATCCCAGTTCGGTCGGATTTCTTTACACTTTTTAAGGGAACGTTTTTGACTATTCCCTCGGCTTTAATTATAAAGTTAGAGGGTTAGATGTTAATAATCTATTACTTGGGGTTAAAGAGTAACCTTAATTAATTAGTGGGGTTATTTTTCCATCTTTCTTCTTAATTACTAATAATTAGGGTACAAGAAAGAGGGTTTGAATAAGAAAATAGAAAGAACAAGAGAAGGAGAGAGAAAGTCGAACGAGAAACCGAAGATGAACAAAGCTTGGGAAATTGGCTTTGCTTGAAAATCACTAGATCTTCTTTGGGAGGTAGGTTATGGTTTTATGTTACAATATTCGTATTGAACTCTTATAAGTGAATTTGATGTGTTGATAGTATTGTAAACCCTGCTATGTGCTTACATTGTAAATGTCTTGCATGATTATGATTATGTAATTGTGATGATTACTCAAAAGCATGATGAAGCTAATTGAATCCCAAATCTTGAAAGAACCTAATTCGCTTGATATATTAAGATAATGAGATGATGAATGCCTTACTATGAAAAAGGCTTGATACATTATATACTGAGTGATATGCCTTAGTGTGTCAAAGGAAGGCTTGATGAATTTAGTGTGATCGGGTGCCACGTTCCGGAACCAGGGATAGGACTGAATATGAGGATCGGAGTGTTCCACGTTTCCGACACCAGATAGAATATGGATCGGGTGCCAACGTTCCGGTAACCAAGATATAAATGATATGAGGATCGAGTGTCACGTTCCGACACCAGGATAGAATATGGATCAGGTGCCACGTTCCCGGTACTAGGATAGAATGAATATGACATGGATCGGGTGTCACGTCCGACACCAGGATAGAATTGAAATCGGGTGTCCACGTTCTGGTAACAGGATATCTGAGGATCGGGAGTGCCACGTTCCGGCACCAGGATAGAATGAGATCGGAGGTGTCGCGTTACCGACACAAGAGGAAGAAGATAATGAATCTTAAAGATCATGAATATACTCAATCTAATGAACTTAATTCCCACAATAAGTATGGTATGGAGGCTTGAGTCCCCTCATGTGTGAACTCGGTTGTAGTTTATGATAATTCTGTTGTTTATTGCTACAATGTTGAGTAATTGTAGTTGATTTACATTTTATGATATATACTGGTTCCCTATTTTTTGAGTTTGGCGATGATCTCTACGCCATACGTGTGGTTTGTACTGACCCCTACTTGCATGTTTTGCCTCCTTGTTATTTGTGTAATGCAGCAAACGTCTGTCAACCAGATCAACTCAAACCGCAGATCCCTAGCCAGTCTTCAACTTCATCGAAATTCAGGGTGAGCTAATCGTCTAGCTTGGACTGGGTCTTCTCTTCAAGTCTTGATGCTTGAACTTCCGGCATGGACTTAAGCTTTTTATTATTTTGTTTCTTAACATTCCTAGTTAAGTATTGAATAGATGTTCTTGTTGATTGATGACTTCCAGATTTTGGGGATAAATAATAATAGTATTGAATGTTTTTTATTAATGAAGTTTAAGATCTTTCCGCATTCTTTCTGTTGTTATATTTTTTGAAAAATGTGTTACGGTTTTAGATGGGTTTGGTTCGCCTCACATAGGAGGGTAAATGTGGTTGCCAGTCGCGTCCCGGATTTGGGGGGGGGGGGGGGGGGTCTTGACATTACCTCAATCAAATTTGCTTGTAGATTTGCAAAGGTATCATGTTGATACTTGCGTCCAAGTTCCGCACAGAGCTTTTGCAAATTGGATCATTCCAAATAGTGCAGGAATGGTAAGAGCCCCCCCCTGGATTTTTCTATATTTTATGTAACCCCTTAGTAAATTGTCGCGCTGCAAACTGTGGATGTATCTCAATGTTTCATATCCCAGATCTCTCTTCTTTGGTGACTATGCCTCTTTCATGAATTAGGCATACCGAGGCTCTCCAAAAAAGTGTCCATCCACCAAGGGGAGGTTGATAAAATATTAAATTAAACAACCAACAAAAGTGTTGAAACGTTTCTCTTCATTACTTTTTTTCAGTCGTTGGGGGAATGGTGGGGATATTTGGGGCATTGGCACTGCCACTTTTGCTTTTCATTATGTTGCTCCATACCTCCTTAAGATTCTTGACTAAGGTTTTGGCGAATTGAACATTCTGCTTTCTTGATGTTTCTTTCCATCCATAATTCTCAGAGTATTCTTGGAGTTATTCTTCTTCAACATCTTTTCCTATCGCTACCTTCCTGCTTTTGGTAAACACCGCTAGCTCTTTGTCATCGCTTTCAAACCTTATCTTTGATTCTCGCTCTGTTTCTAACGAAATTAGTGAACCTTCTTGCATCTTAATTGCATTCGCATATGAATTCACCATGCTATTAATTGAAGAAAAATCATCTATCATTCGTTTTACCAGATTATTATAGCCTTCAACTTTGTCAAGGATTCTTGGTAGAAAGTCGTTAACTCTAGGGTTGTTTGTATTTACCCTTGATTTCGGATTGTCACTCCGTTGGGTATGATATTCTTCATGCTCATTATGTTCTGCCCAATGTTGAAATAATTTCCTAGGTTGTTCACCTTTTAGGCAGTTCCAACCTTGATTCCCACCCCACTTTTGATAGCGAGGGTGAAAACCTTCCTCAATCCTTTTGTTGTTCCAACCTTGATTTTCCTCCGATAGCAAATAACCGGAAGAAGAACCCTTCTCAACCCATAATACTTCACCTCTCCCCTTTATGTGTTCTTTCAATATCTCCATTTGAGTCAACATTTTATTTACGTTTTCATCTCTCTCTTTTTCTTTATAATGTTTCTCTTGTGTTATTATGAAACACAATGGGGAAACTTGGTCTTCTTTTGTGTTCTAGGACTAGTTCACTTTGATCATGTTATCTAAGAGGAATGATGCCACATTAAAGGACTGTAACATTATTGTGCCCAAAACCAATTGATCATCCATCCCTTTGTTAACAGAGTCTAAGTTATGGTGAAAACATTGGAGAAGTATTTCACTTGGAAACCAATGTGTGGGACATTTCCACAAACATCTCTTGAATCTAACCCATGACTCTTGGACTGGTTCACTTTCCCTTTGACTGAAATTTTTGAATATCATCCCTTAACTTCATTATTTTTTATAAAGGAAAGAATCGCACATTGAAAGTTGTAACAAGTTCCTCCCAGGAAGTGATTGAGTAGTGTTGAAACTAAGCTAACAACTTGGAAATTTCGCCTATTAGTGAGAAAGGGAATAGTCTCAGTCCAACTGATTCCTAAGAGATGTTTTTTTAATGAGAATGGTCCAAACACATCCACAATGTGCTTTAGGTGCTCATGAGCTAATCCACTAAAAAGTCCCTTTAGTTGCAAAAGTAGCAACATAGTACTACTTATGTGGAATATTGTGTTTCCCTCTAATGAAGGTAATAAGATGGTCGTGACACCTCCCACGAGACGTGGGTCATTGATGTTGGGCTCCTAGACATTGTTCTAATTGACAATGTCGTCCTGATGGCCTACTTGACTTTCATTACTACCGTTAACACTCATACTTCCTAGGAATTTTATAAAATTAAAAAAATAAAACTAAATGTTAAATTAGTGGAAACTATACACATACAAAATGAAAAAATCATAAATACTTACCATTTTGACATAACACCCACTCCCCGCACGGTCCTATTTTGAATGCTTCAATATAGTGTGTATTTATATTTTGTTTTCAATGACACTAACCTACAGTTTGGAATGTGCACTAAACAATTCAAAGCTAAGTAAAGTAACCCAACCAGGGTTTTGTTGTGGGCGTGTCCCAAAGGAGTGGTAGTTGAAAGTTTGCAACTAGAATTTCATTTTAATAGTAGTGTTACGATATTTTTTAAGATATTAAAAACAATAAGAAGTTTAATTGGTGACAAACAAAGTGTTAAATATCAAAAAGAGATTTTGTCAAATTAGTAGAATAGCAAAAATCAACAAGAGAAAACAAGTATGGGATATATTTCTTGTTGTGTGACCACAATATATGTTTCCAGAAACTAATGAGTACATGATTTTGCTAAGAAAATTTGAAAGACAATGATGACTAGTTTAGGTGAAAGTAAGTTCCCTCTAATGGAACTTACCCTATATGAAATGATTTTTGCTTGGACACCCACTCCTCTAAACTAACAAACCTACACCTTACAACACCCTGAAAATTAGATAGATGGTGATTCGATATAGGTTAAGGGTCCACCCTCTCGGACTGAACCTCATGTCGACCTACTCCTTAGGCCATCAGTCTAGTTGTCTTTGTTTCGTGACTTCCCTTTCAAACAAGCCCAAAATACATGGTATGCTTTGTATTTAAAACTACAAACCCATTATATTAAACCACAACCACTAAGTGAAATCACCAATAAAATGCACCTAATCCTATCAGCAAGCAACACCCAACAGTAATATTAACACATATTTTCTAAATCACACCCCAAGAATTGGGTTTTTAACCACAAATCAATAATAATCAAATATACTTGAAATGATAAAGGAATCAAATGGGTATAACATATTAAACCTTAATAATGGAAAAGGAAACTAAATGGGGAAGACCCACTTCCAAGATTGGAGGAAGTACTTCTTTCTTCAAGCTTCCTCAAATCCCTCTCCTAACTGGAGAAAAAAATTAAGAACAAAGTTTCTAAAATAAAATATTGAGTGTCTCATGTTCATTGTCTAAAAGTCTCTCCAATACCTCTCCTAAATAATAAAAGAGTTTAGTACTTATAAGCTTCAGATTTAGTGTTATTGGATCAATTAAATGTCTTTAATCATGAATCACTCAGTGATTCGGTGATCATCCCTTTTCCTGGTTTGCTTTTTGTGCCTTTCTTTAATATCCATGAATGTTGTAACGTTTGGCAGAATAACCCTGTTTCATGGAACTATTCAGTGAAGTGCCAACTACTTCTTTTTGTCACCCTTTGATCCACTTCCTTCTAGGCTCGCTTGCTGTAACAGAAGGTGGAACTCTTCTATACGGCGTATCGCCAAGTGTACTTGCCAATGCACACTTTCAATCTTTAGCTCTTTTTATCAATTTTACTTGTGTTTTGCGCATAAGTTTCCATGTTCCTAGCAAATCCTCAAATATTTTAAACTGAGAAGTATTTATCAGATATCGAGATAAAATACACAATCGAGGACATTATTTGCATTAAAATAAGGTAAACTTTCACATATAGCAAATAAAAAATTCATATTTGTATTTTATAGCAAAGTTTGCATAATTGCGCTCCATAGAAACATAGAAACTGCATAATTTGTTGTAGATATACAGTTGCAGCAAATTGTATAAAACAAAGTGTATAAAACAAGAAAGAGAAAGACACTTGGGCAGAGAATTGTAACAAATTGAAGTGTATAAAACGAAATGCGTTATAATAAGCGTTTAGAACGATTATATACATTTTAAATTTGAATAAATTTAGAAAGAGAGAAAGACAAAAGATGACCTTTTACACGGACTATACAATTGGAATCGAATTGTATAAAAAGATAAGAGAGAAATTAGATACAATTTGAAATTGGTATAAAACGAGAAAGTGAGAACGCAAAAGAAACTGGGCAGAGGAGTATTTTATTATTGTAATATTATAATGTGTAGGACGAAAATATATGTACTTGCATGTGTAATATACAATTGTCCTCACGCGTATACAAATAGAAACACAATTTATAAATTTTTGCAATCTGTTTGTATAAGTGAGAAAGTCGATGGTTGGCCGAGCGAAATTTGGAGAGTGGCGAGCGAGATCTGGAAGATGGGTGATGAGGGGGAAAAATATATGTATTTATACAATTTTCTTGCTTTATACAACTAGAAAATAATTTTTAAATACACTTGTGTTGTATAAAAAGTAAGGAAAGCGAGTGAGAGATGGAGAGAGTGGCGAGCGAGATATTTGAGAGATAGGCGCCCGGGCAATTTTTGCAACGTTTGCTAATGGATAACAAATTAAAATCAAACCCTACGCCTTGCTCCATTTTTTTTTCAAAAGGTTATTAGTTTTTGCTATTATATACCATTTTTCTATTAAAATAAAGTCCTATAAGGAGTCCATTTTTAAGACTCAATCAATAACTTACCCTATTTAAAATTAGTTCCTCTTAGACACCTATTTGCCACATAAAGACCATCTTACGTCTTACACCACTCATTCTCTTGAGCTGAGTGTTAGAATATGGAACTCGATCTCACCCTCTCGGGCTAAACCTCATGTCGACCCACTCCTTAGGTTATCAATATAGCAGTCTTGGTTTCACGACTCTCTCACTTGAGAAAGCCGAGAACACATGGGTGAACTTGTATTTGCAACTACAAATCCATTATATTAAACCACTAGATGAAATCACCATTAAATTTCATTTAAGTTTATAAAAAATAAGACCAACAGTAATATTAACTCTTGTTTTCTAAATCACTCCCCAAAAATTGGGGTTTTTTACCCACACATCAAGAAATATAAATTATACCTTCAATGATGATAAAATCAAATGGGTATAAGAAAAAAAAGTCTTTATTTAAGTAAAGAAACAAGAATCGAACAGACCAACTTCAAAATCGAAGAAGAAGAGACCTCTTTCTTGTTAATGTTTTCAAAACCCTTACAAAACTTAATAGTAAAATATAAAAAGTACAAAGAAAATATGATAATGTTTATAGCTAAGTAAGAATTCGATGAAAAATTAACAAACTCTCCTAAATACTACTATTCCACTAGTATTTATAACTTTCAAGCGGTGGATCATTTGGTAATGTTAGTAAAAATCGCTAATCAACTCATTTATTCGCCCATTTCTAGTTCATTGCCTTTTTGTTATTTCCCACAGAATCTTTGTGTCGTGGATCATTGGGTTGTATAGTACTGCTTAGCAGACAACTCGGCGCCGCTGACTACTCATTTGTCCACCGATTTGAGCCTCTTCTTTTAGGATTCAACACACTGGAATAAAAGGTGTCATCCATTCCCATCGGCAATACGCCAAGAGGACTTGACGATGTTCAAGCTTTTGTTTCTTCACTTTTCTCAGTCTATTTGCTCCTTTATGCGACATAGTGTTTATATTATCATTAATCCTCAAATACCTGAAACATATGTGTTATTATCGGATATTAAATTAAAGTAAGCATTTAAGGACATGATTTAAATTAAAATATAGCCCTAAATGACTCAAATATTTGGATCTTCTGAGTATCTCTTCTCCAGTCAGCCTCTTCATGTGTTTTATTGGCCTCAATATGCCAAATATTAATGGAGGATGAAGGGGTTACCTTTATGTCTCTCGTAGTTTCTATAGGCACTCCAGCACATCGGTACTGTTTTGTAACCAACACAGGAAATTGTAGGGAAACCACTTTTTTTTTTCCACAATCGTCATCTCCTGCGACATCACCAACCCAATATTGATACTCCTCCTGGACATGATACCGCCAAGTAAAGTTGCCCTAGGAAGGAACAGAACGCTCTTGTTTTAGGATGGCATGATGGTGCTGATGAAGCCAAACCAGAATCTTAAAGCAACATTCAGATCCCTCTTCTCAATAGGAGTGCCAACCCTGAACAATCTCTCGGTGTCCTTAGAAATTATAGGATCCAAAAAGTCACTATGATAGTTTAATGATGCGGTAGGGGGCAATATCTCATAAGGATGTACACAATGCAGCAGCCTTCCCATCACAACATTGATATCCTCGTTGTAGTATCTACATTCGTGCCTCTGATTGTAACTATCCTAACTCATCTAAACTCACTCTACTTCTTCTTATTCGTAGGAACCAATGCTCCATATGTTGTGTGTAACTCCCTGACCCACGAAGGGATGTATGAGCCTCAGGGCTTTATGTATTGCTCAAGCTCATGGAAGCGTATGGTTTGCAGGACATCAGGGTATTTGTCTATGAAACCCACCATCGACAATAGATTTTCCTCTATGATGGTATTCACCCTAAAGATCTTCAACCTCGAAGTTGAGTAATGATAGGTGGTGTAGGGTCCACGGGAGGTGTCTTTGTTGGTTTTGGAATTGGCTCAGGAAGAGATGTGGGATATGTATCCCTGAAGGGAGCGGTTGCGTCGAAAAATTTGGTAGATGAGGGTTGAGGCAGATTTTTGAGTCTACTCTGTCATCGAATCGATTTTTTGTTATCTTTAATCTCATCCTACTCAACATTTGTCTCAGGACCCACTCTTTTCTTTGCTATGATCTTCTTCTTTTTTCCTTTACCCCGTTGGAGTTCTTTCCCTCCTCTCTTTGAAGGAATTGACCCTCCTTCATTTATATGAGATTGTGTGCTGTGGCATCTTTTTGGGTTTGCGTTGTTTATGTGGTGCCATGTAATATCTGCAAAGATTGAAAATTAATTAAACGAACAATTACGATAATCACATAAATCTATTTGAAGATAACATTGCCATCAAGTTGGTGAATCGCCCAATCCTAATTGGCGGCTAGGTCAAGCTCGCCAAAAAGGTCGATTTTAAAAATTAGGAGACTTAGTGATGGAATTTTCTAGTAGGACAGACGCCGAACACTTTTTGAGATCATGAACTTTTCTGTCGAAAGTTACAGTAATGGAGAATCAAGGATGGGCATGCTAAAGGAAATTAAAAGTATATTCGGTGGATCGAAGACTATTTTCAACTATTAGACTTGTGTTCGCGAATGTTACGGATTCCTCAACTCTTGAAACATGAGGTAAGAGAGGTCTATGGATAGTAGGTGTAATAATTGAGACTTCCGGCGAGCTAAATCCAACTTGCCGAATGACTTAACATGCCTATTTTTCAACCCATTATTGAAACAGACCTTTAAAGTCCCAAAAACAAAATCAAAGCATGAATATACGAAATTCACACAAGACCCATACTTTTCATCACCGTGGAATATATCATACTTCTTTCTTTTTATCATTTTCTGCCACTTAACTATGATTATACTTAAGAATGTTGTCATACATTCCCTCATTGAGCAATTTTTCCTATTTATCATAAAAGTAGATTACTAAGACTTTTCCAATCATTATAGAAACACCCATCAACAAACCTTATACAATACCCGGCTAGACCCAAGAAACTTCCTTATGCGGTGGGAGTCAAAGGGTCTAGCCAATTTCTGCCGCATCGTTTGTCTTCTTCGAATCACTCTTACACCCTCACTAAGAGTACCATGGCCATCCAAAAGCAACTGACCTCAACTCGACATTCACATTCACACCTTACTTAATTTTGCAATAAAATTGGTGTTCTTTGAGGCCTTGCTAGCCAACCTCAAGTGACTCTCAGGCTTATTTTCATTCTTGAGTTATCCAAAATATATCAATGAACCCATCACAAATAGTCCAAGGTTAATCTCAAAAAACTCTATTCATTAGGTCCATATATGTCATCATGACACTTGTTAACTCAAACGAACACAAATAGAAATTCATAGTGACCATATCTAGTTAAAAAAGCTGTTTTGGGAACATGTTCACCTCTCACCCTAAGCTGGTGATATCCCGACCTTAAGTCAATTTTGGAAAAGTAGCTAGCACATTGGAGTTTATCAAATAGACTATAAATCCGAGGGAGAGGTTACTTTTCCTTTATGATGACCTTATTAAGTTGGCGATAATTAATGCACATCCTAAAGAAACCATCCTTATTCTTAAAAAACAAGACCGGAGCACCCCATGGAGAAATATTAGGCAGAATAAAACCCTTGTCTAGTAAATTTATGAGTTGGAGCTTCAACTCTTTCAATTTAGTCGGAGCCATCCTATATGGAGAAATTTAAATGGGATTTGTATCCGGTAATAAGTCAATGTCAAAGTCAATTTCCCGTTCGGGAGGAACTCCTTAAAGGTCATTAAGAAAAACCTATGGGAAATCCCTTACTACAGATACTGCTCAATACAAAGAGTTTCATATTCTAGGTCTTTACCCCTCACCACATGGTATAAACAACCCTTGGCTATCATCCTAAAGCCTTTCAAGAAAAAAATGATTTGACCCCTTGAAATAGAATTTCCCCCCTTCCACTCTTGAATGGGTTCATTTGGAAATTGAAACTTCACTACCCTTGTACTACAATCTATGGAAGCATAACATGTATGAAACCAATCCATACCCAAGATTCTATCAAAGTCAAACATGTGAAGTTCTACCAAATCAAGAAGAGTGACTTTATTGGGAAGCTTTATAGGACATTTCCTATAGACTCTTTTTGCAACCACAGAGTAGCCTATTGAGGTACAAACCGAAAAGGGTTCAATCAAAACATCGTTAGTACATCCAACTTCCTAGCTACCAAAGCTGTAACAAAATAAAAGGTAGCACCGGGATCAATGAAGGCATAAACATTGATAGAGATGACTTGTAACATACCCGTCACAACGTCAGGAGAGTTCTCTTGTTCACCCCTAGCCTTGAGCGCATAGAAACAGTTCCTTTTTGTGAGCTTCAGAGCTAGGACCTCTTGGTTGAGTTTGGTCATTCCCCTTACCTTGACTTGTCCCATTAGGAAAGTCTTTCACCATATATCCACCCTTGACACAACCATAACAACTATTATTCCCAACAAGGCATTCACCCACATGTTTCTTACCACACTTACCACAAGTTGGTCTTTCTTATGGTGGATCAACATTTCTCCCCTTTTGAGGTTTAGGATTAGAACCTCTATCATGGATATTCTTGGAGAAATTTGAACGGACTTAGTTTGAAAACCTCTTGAACATAGGTTTGTCTTGAACTCAAGACTACTCTTAGAAGAACTACTTTCAAAAAACCTTGCCTTATTAGCTTATTTGTTCCTCTTCCTTAGACGACTCTCCTCTGCTTGTTGTTCATGAACCATCAATCTAGAAATATCCATGTTGTCATGAAGAATGAATGCACGACATTCTTCTTCAAGCTCTTTAAATTCTTGGTGAAGGTTGATGAACTCCTCTACCTTAGCTTACTTTTTCTCCCTTGGAAATAATCTGTCAAGAAAGGACTTTTTGAAGAACTCCCAAGTCATAGGATTACCTCATAAAGCCCTACTATCCTTCCACTGATTGTACCATATTTGAGCCACGTCCTTCAGTTGATAGGCAGCAAGCTCAGCCTTTTCATTAGTGCTCACCCCCATGGAACAAGATTTTGTAGGCATCATCAAGGAAGTCTTGGGGGATCTTTATCTACCTTGGATCCAAATAACATAGGTGGATTCATCCTCGTAAAATCTCTTAGATGGCTAGCCATAGTACTCGCATTTTGGTTCTCTCGAAGAACTACCTTCTTGTTAGTTTGTGTCATAATGGCTTGAGCTTGAGTGGTGATGGATTGGGACAGTTGAAACAAGGCTACCCTCACCTCATCATCCGTCATGGGTGGAGGATTGACCGTAACTTGATCATTAGCAGCAGCTTGCACTTGAGGAGTAACATAATTACCTTGGGGAGTTGCTCCCGCATTCACAACCTTCTCTGCTACTATTCTAGCGGTTGGCCATCTTATGTTCATCGTCTATAACAACCAGAAAGGGATTAGATGCTAAAATCACATAGTGTCAAAATTCTAAAGGCACGACATAGGATTATCAAGAAATGAGAAGTAACCTAATCATCACATAGCCTCTGATCCATAATTATGGAGCGCTTCATAACCATGAACAAGACACTATATAACGTGGTTTAGTGATAAATTTATCCTAAGGATATTCAGACTCATGCTCTGATACCAAGTTTGTCATATCTGGAGATAACCTCCCAGATGCGATCGGCATTGTCGTCCTCTCAGGGGACTCAGACAAACCCTTAGCGTTTGTCATAACATGTAATCAGTTAAAAGTTGCAGAAAAATTAAAAACTTTCATACTTATGTACATTATTAAGGTATACTTATACCTCTCACATAGAATCTTACTTGATCTTTACTTGTAGCAATATGCCAACATACATATGTTATTCTAAAACTTGTCTCACATAAATAACATCTAAAGAGTATAAGTTGAACTTAGTCAATAAAATGTAAAGATTTCATATAGGCCTTACTACATTAGAATCCAAAGAACATAAAATGAAATAAAGAGAATTCTTAAAAACTGCTAAAGAATCCATAAGCTATAATAGCAAAAAAGATAGCATCCCCGAACATCAAGACCTACCAACACTTGGAGAAAGAGTTCCAAGCTTCTTCAATCGACCTTCTTACTCTTCAATGGCCAGACCCTATAGTTGTAGTAATATAAAGTAAGGGTTTAGTACGCCACATGTACTATGTATGGGTATATCCACATAAACATTTATTGACATCCATGAAAAAGAACCATTTCCTTAGAAAAATAATAAGTCATTTGAAAAACTTTAATGATAAGGATCACAACAACATAAAGCACGATCATAACCAAAGACATAACATCATAGAATCATATTAATATTTCATGTTCAATAGTGAATATCAACTTAACATACAAAACGCTTACCAATGATCCCATCCCAAGCCTACAAGTTCAATGATCATATGAAGCCCCATAACCCCACATAATCAAGTAAACAAGGCAGGAGACCATAAGTAAAGCATTGTTTTATGTCATTTATATCATAAGTAGTTATCATCACATATAACAACATAGACCATTTCATGTTCATTAACATAGTCAACATCACATAAGAGAAATATCATATATCGTAAGACTTATACATTTCATATTCATATTACATTAGAACAACCTCCTAGGACATCCCTTAGAGTCCACTTGTGCAATGTCTAGTAGAGTCTCATACCCCTACCTATACTAAGTAAAATCTTTAAGTCATGCTAGTCAATGTCCATTTACTTTTATTTCATTTTACTTGAGGGAACAATCCCCTTAACCGACATAAGACTATATAAGCTTAACATGGAATCTGGTGTCATGAATCCCCACACCGAAAGAAGATGGTCTACACGCCATAGTAGAACCAAACATGATATAGCTTTCTTGGTGGATCCACTAGCTAGTATACTATGGTGGAAACATTGTTCAAGAACTAGGAGATATAGTAGAGACCCATAGTTCCACATTACATGGTAGCTTCTATATCATGAGAGTTATTGTGAACCTACCTTCCATCTAGCGAAGGGACACCTCGCATATCTAGTCCATTCGGTTTTTTTTTTTTAATCTTATGTATCCCTTGTGGACTTTAAAAACCTTTAAGTGAATCATATATCATAAATCTATCTTATCATAATCATAGTTCTTAAAATCATTGTATAAACATGATCATTAAGATGCTTTAGGTTTAGTATGAGAATTTCCTTTTTATCATACACTTCATTTGTGGATATTAACAAGTAAATCATAGGGTTAAAAAATCATCACTTCATTATCATATGGCCTGGTATCATGATCTCACATTTATCGTTGTCATGCCCAACATTATACATAGCATCCCATACAACTAGGCTATACTTCAATAGCACTGTAAAATCATTGTTTTTTTTTTTAATGTTTTTTTTTTTTTTGTTTGTTTAAAAAAATTTTTTTTTAGCTAACTTAATCACAGAGTAATCACGGAATTTAGAAGACTACCTCTTGCTCTTCCAATAACCTTTACAAGGATTTAATGTTCAAATACATAACCATCATCTAAAAACAATAGTGAAATTACTCAATAACATAACCAATACAAAACCCTTTAAGTAAGCATATACAAGACCAATTCCGTATTAAGATAAGGGAAATGTTCATTTAAGAGTTCATTCAAGTCCAATAGTTCCATCCCAATGTTTTAACATGATAATCGAGTAGTAGATATACATAACCCCACTTGAAACAAATTTTATAGAGGAACTTTCATCCAATGAAATTCCAACATTCCCAGTAGCACTACCTCAACAATACATACTCAATTCACCATAGAAAAATTAACTGTACCCTTCATCAAAATCATAACGTAGAGTTAGGAATAAAACCCGCTTTGTAGAGTCAACAAACGCCTAGGATTGAATTCTGAAACCACCTTGAAAGGACCTCTTGGAAAGGATCCAAGATAAAAAACCGCCTCCTTTTGACGAATAATCCACAAATTTGGATTGAAAAACTTGAAGTCTTCGTCTTCTTCCTTAAGCTTTTCTTATTCTTGAATGGAGTTTTGAAAAGAGAGTGTTCTTGAAAGAGATGGGAGAAATTCGTTTGATCTGATTTGAAGCATGTAAAAGTGGTCTAAAACTTACCTAGAATAATTATAAAGTCGTCCCATATAATACCCAAAATACTCTTCACTTAAATGGGTCCCTTAGTGAAGTTAAATTACCTAAAATACGACTTTAATGAATCTGATGTGGTTGCGCATCGCGGGGCCAATTCTATTTCTTTTTACTGAATTTATTTTACCCAATAATTACATTCAAAAATTGCTTGAGACAGTAGGCGGCGCTCCGTTGTCTGCGCATCGCTCCGTCCTGCCCCTCCAAAATCATATTTGCATGCCGAGTTGTTGAGGTACCTCCTCAAGGGGACCCTTATGGTGCCTTGGGAGTCGATGCCACAGACTCCTGGACCGTTTTAACTAACATTTTACCTACTAAAGTATTTTACCAGTGTTGGCCTCATTTTACTCCCAACCTTCACCAAAACTGTACGGTCACTCGTTTAATCGCTGTTTCCAAACATAAGGTCCTTCTTTATTGTTTTGGCTATAACCTTTTCTAAATGAGTTTATTACATTAATATAGGTATGGAAACATCATTTTAACTATTATTCAATAGGCTAAGCTCTAGTCCAAGTCATGGAACTTCCGGAGTGTTAGAGAATGCTATTGGAAAATGTTATGGGATTTAGTTCTGAAGATTATGGAGAAATGTTGTGTATTTAGTAATTTAAATGGTGAAGATACGAGCGATGGTACTAGCTGTCCCTTCCCGCCCTCCCCCCCGCTTTCCCACCCCCAATTTTTGTGTTACATACAAACATAGAAAATTAGGATGATTTTCAGTAAGAGAAACTCTCATTATTATTGGGGGCGGGAGTTTTTTAGTTGTAGTAGCAGACAACATTAATGTAGAAAAGCTTAAACTTTATGTGATTTGATTTTTAAAGAAAAAGAGTCACAAATTCTTAGAGAATGATGATGATATGAATTTTTTGTAGCGAATATGCTAAAATAATTAACTCTTTTGTAATTTCTTTTGTTGAAGAAATTGGTTTCTAATATAACCAACAAGTTTTGCAGAATTTTTTTGAAAAGTTATTTGGTGATGTTGGGTCGATGGAAGGTAGAGAAATTACACAAAGAGAAGAGTGACGAAAAAGAAGAGAGCAAAAATATTTTCAAAAAAAAAGAATGTGTTTCACACGCATAATATTTTTGTAACACACATGCTATGTTGAGTCAGCGGAAATTGCTAAAATAGCATAGTGAAACTCTACATGAGGTGTCTAAAATGAAAATTGTCTAGTTGAGGTGTCTAAGTGAAACTTGGTACCAAGTTTGAGGGGCTACCGATGGGTTACCCCAAACTTCTTGGATGTCAACTATACCAAGAAGTTACTCACACTCATTATCTCCATTACTTTCCTACTCTAAAGATAACCATAAACTCCATAATCTCTAACTTATAACCATTATTCTTGTAACATTTTATTTATGTAACCTCATTATATTCATATTAATGTGATGTTTATGACTAACATTTTGTATGTCTGTATGTTACACTATAAATAAAGGCATAAGTGTTCATATTATATAAACTTGGAGACTTAGAATAATTAGAAAAACTCTCATCTCTTGACTCCCTATTTCTATTGTTTTTATCTTCTATATTTCTTGTCTAATTTTGGTTTTGACTATTAAATATTTATTGTAATGATTTTTCATAGTTTAATGAGATGGATAGAAGTTTTTGAACAAATTTTTCTTATTTTGGGTTAGTCTCTAATTTTGTCTTAAATAAGATTTTATAAATTTTATTCATATTGCTCATTTAATAATAAAAAAATATTGACTAAATTACTAATATCTACTATCTAATTCACTTAACATAAATTTAGTGGACTTTATCGTTTTCATTATAAATTTTGTAAAAAATAAGTTATACAAATATTTTTGACACGTTAGTTTTTGCTTAAAATGTTGAAGGGATAAATTATAAGCCAACAAATTTGAGAATAAAAGTCACCCAAAAATAAGAGCCTTTGTTTGAATAACCCTTTTAAATTTACTAAGTAATTTTATATTTCGTTTAACCTAAATAATAATTTTTAACAATCTAAAATTTCAAATCTATCAACATGAAAGAAGCAGATTTATAATATATTATTATTCAGGAGAAAACAAAAAATAAAAAGTAAATCATAGACGTTATATATTAAATTCTTATTTTTTCAATATCTGCTTTGAGATTAAACTTTTTCCTATACAAATAATTGCAGTAGTAACTTTTTCTATTGAGAAAAGAAGTGATAAAAATAATGTGGTCCACAAGTTGTTCAAGAAAAATTAGAATATGGGTCGGGCATTTGTTCAAAATTGTCAGGTACATCTATAAAGCAATATAGTACAATATTTTTAAAAGCAAGCAACTAAATACAAAAAACAACCTTATTTTATTGCATTAAGTTAATATCTTTTTAACATATAGTGAATAAAATGATAAATTTACTATACTAACTATCATTTTCTTAATATGCACAGTTGAATTTAAAAAGAAAAATCAAATAAAAAGGATAGTATAGACAAATAATTGATTATCAACTGTCCATCTTTAGCTCTTTCTTGATTTGGCATAAATGACAAGTAAAATAATAAATTGTATTAGAATATATTTGACAAGTAAAAAGTGAACACAAGGAGAACTAGATATAAGAGTTTGTGGCAGGGAGTACTAGATATAAGAGTTTGTGGCAGTAAACGTTCAATATATGTTATTATCTTTTTGTTTTGATTTAAGTGATACAAATGAAGTTTGAAAAGTCAATTAAATGTTTATATGATTTTTGTTTAAATATTGAGTATTAATTATTAATGATTTAGTCAGTAAATTTTGTCTTTTCTCTCTCTTTCGTAAACAAAACAAATTTTTGTGACATAAAAAAAATTATTAGCCCTCTAAATTTTATTAACTCTCTAGATGTAATTTAATTCAGATACATTATATTCAATAAGATTCACGTGTACGTGGGATATAGTAATTCTTTCGCTCACCTCTCTCCTATCACTTGTTTCTCTCCTCTTTTGCTTGCATCTATCCCTATTTAAATCTTGAATGTATCTAGTATCCCAAATATATCTAATGTGATTCACATGTATCTAGAGTGCATTGGACTTCTCTGCGGCCTCTCTTTTCGTCTTCCTCTCAGTCTCTTCTCTCCCAATGTACCTTGTTTTTAGAGCATAGTCATCGTAATACAAATTAAATGTATCTAAAAACTTGGAATCTAGCGTGAAATTAATAATTAGTAAAATAATATGTAATTATTTTTAAGTATATGTAGAATTGATAAATATGATAGGAATGTTTGTGTAACTAAGGTAGTTTTAATCGAGGATATTTTGTGAATAATTTTCACTACTACTCTATCATTACTACTATAACTAACTATGTCATCACATCTACTACCACCACCATTGCCAACCACCAACCACAACTATCATCACAATCAACAACACTGTCAACTACTACCGTTAGTCTCTACCATACCTACAACTTTTGTGATTGTAGTTATATTCGTTGTCACCACCATCATTAAACCACCACCAGTACTAACAATTACCATTATTGTAGTTACCCCTACATTTAATATCACAACCAACATCACTGTCAGTTTTCTACCGACGAACAAAATGATGTTTATCAAATAATAATTTATTTTATTTTATTAAATTTATATTATTTTAAGATTATATATTCATTATGTTTAAAAATAAATATATTAAACATATTTAGATGTTGAATAACAAAGGATGTTAATGATTCAGCGTTGAAATCAAGAGACAACATCATAATCCTCCAAATGTTTTTATCTTAATCAAATCAAATAATGCTAAAGTGAACTTTCTGGTCTGACTTAGATTCAAGCGCTTCTATTTGAATGAGCATTGAGTTCAATTTGGACTTTTCATAGCCAGATAAGATATGAAATAGTTCTTATTATAACACTTTATGTTTTTGTAGAGTTGTGTTGGCACCATTAACAAGGAAAAGATCATATGGAAACGTTCCTCAAGCTCATGCTATCCTTTATTACTCACAACGAAGAACAAAATGATGTTTTCTTATATCAGAAGCTAAAGGAGTTTCTGACACCGCCCATGGGTAACCTCAATTCCTACTATTTCTAGTTGTAATTTCCTCCCAAATACTCTTTTGAATATACTTCATATTAATTGTGTGAGTTCCATCCGTATGAAAGAAACTTTGAATAACTTTCTGTCAGTTTTAAAGTTTGGCAGATTGGTGTGCTGATTTATTTTCAGCTTTCCTTATTATTTAAAAGTTGGTATGCTGTGAATAAGAAAAAACTGGTTTTCTTTTATAGCACATTTGGAGCATAGTGCATTTGTTCTCTATAAAAGGGAGGACAGTTCTTCATTCTCAATGCACAAAAATACAAAGGAGAGAAAAGAAGAGTGAGGCGTCACAGAGGAAAATACTCACACCTACAAGTGTAAGAAGAGTGAGCGATATTGTAGTGAGGTTGAAAAATCAAAAGACGGTTACTTCTTATGAGTATGTAGTGGTCTTTGGAGTTTTACTCAAACCTACAAGTGTAAAAATCCTTATTATAGTGATATAGGTTGATCCTCTCGGGTCGTTTTCCCCCCCTCTTATTTAGGAGGTTTTCCACGTAAAATCTTAGTGTCATTATTTATATTTTATTGTCGTTGATTAATCGTATTATTGTGTTTCACTTTTATCGCCGCAAATATTATTTTTCTTACGATTTTACTCCCAACAATTGGTATCAGGGCACAGGTTCTGCTTATTTACAAAAAAGTTTTTTGCAACTTATTGTAGTATACTCAGTAAAAATAAAAATATTTGAAGTAACGTACGAGGTAGCAATTTAACGGTTATAGCGGTTTCTCAATGTGGCAGAGAAGGATGCGAGACTTGCTCATCCAACTGGGTTTGCACACAGCACGCGGCGACAAATCCAAAAAATTCTAATCAATGAACTTGGAATTGGGAAGAAATGGGTGAAAACGTTGTTAGTGCAATCAAATTGCATTACAGATGATTGTTAATAACACATAGATGAAGAGAGTGCATGTGCATTTTGGACGAAGTGTAGAGAATCTATCATTCCAAATGCTGACCAATAAATTATACCTAAAAAGAGTTGTACGGGCTACCTATGGGTTATGGCCATCTTTTTTGCTGTCCCGTTACTTAAATGAACTTAATCGGACTAAATCAACGCAGCTAGGAAAATCTTAGAATAAATATCAAGATGAAGAAAAACCTTAGGCTCCAAACCTCTTGCCATTTTCCTATGATACTTTAACCAATAGTATTTTATTTACATGGTAAAAACCTATTGAGTTTGAAGGATGTCACATCATCAGCCCTTCTGTCTTAACGAGAAAAATAGAAAAGTCCCTGCAATCCACGGATAGGGTTTTCATCATGAAAAGTCAGAGGCGAGAAGTTCCAAAGGATCTCAAGATAGTGGTATATCCTGAGCGTCGTTGGAAATACCAAGGTCGTCACGAAATACATGCTAAGAAATTGCTATCAATTGCGATCAAACTGAGGTCACTTCAAAGATATTGTCGAAATCTAAAAAAACGGGAAAAAAGGAAGTAGTGCCAGAAGAGAGACAACACAGCTGCCGATGGTACCAATATGACAAGTCTTTCTCCTCCTCATAAACTAGTCCAGCAGAATTGCACGCACTTGACATATGGTGGGAGTCGAAATGGTGTGGTTCGTCACATACAACAACTTAACCATATACCACATTTAAGAAATATTTTTGTATAATGTAGCAGCCGGTGATTTTTGTCACAATGTGAAAATCTGTAACAGCAGGTTATCTCAAGATTGGGGGACTCAGAGACGATTGCTTTTAAAGCAAATGGTTGGGATGCACATTAGTGCTGAACGATGTGCGCCACGTACCGATTTGCGGCATGAACTTGATCTCGAATTTTGCTTTGGGGTTGGACCGAGATGGATATGAGAACTACTTTGCAAAAAAACAGGGAACTCACCAAAGGGGCATGGTCATGTGCAAAAGGAGTTGCTTCGTGGCAACGTTGTACTGGACAAATGCAGATATTGCCAAGGTTAATTAATGCGGCTCACGAAGGGAATTCGCAATTTTATGGCATACAACCACTGGATCATATGAGCGATAAAGGATGCAAAAAATTATTTCCAAAAATCACTCATCGCTGCTCATCCTTTGTGCCAAAGGTACAAACGTGAAACCTTGTAGCTACTGGCTTATTGGTAGCACATAGATCTCATTTCAAACATCATCTGAAGAAAGTCGAATATCTTGATTTTTATATTTTGATGTTTTTGGTACAATAAAGATAAAGCGATAGGAGGTAATAACGTAGCTTTGTTACCGTTATTGATGACGCTTCTCGAAAATTGTGAAATTATATCGTGAGAACCACATAATAAGGTGTTTTCAA
The DNA here is from genome assembly GCA_027704765.1 of Solanum habrochaites. Lineage (NCBI taxonomy): Eukaryota > Viridiplantae > Streptophyta > Magnoliopsida > Solanales > Solanaceae > Solanum > Solanum habrochaites. The sequence continues at coordinate 38,537,533 of JAKWJA010002499.1, forward strand.
ATATTCAAAAAGTTCATGCTTTAAGTAGAAAGAGACATGTCGTAATCTAAACATCTCCGAACTGAGATGGAGTTGATACACTTCAAAGAATTTAATATTACTATTCAACCATGGAATCAAACATCAAGACAGTTCTGACCCCACAACATCAAGGTGTAGGCTCATTGATGCATACACCTTGTTTATAATGTTTAATAGGAATCATGTCTCAAAATGACTACTTTACCTAGTCATTCTGGGTGAAAGTTCTATAACATTTTATTTATCAATCTATTCCATCAGTTTTTTTTGATTTGAAATTCCCGAAGAGATTTTTGGACACAAGGAGATGTCTTACTGCACCTCAAAGGGTTATGGGCTGCTAACTTTTGCACATTTTACCGAAGGAGAAGAGAACCAATTTATATGTACACAAGTTCCGGCCTATTCATCAATATGAGATTATGAGTTTGGGGTACATTCTATGGATCGGTTGGTTAAATAAGAAGGTCATCAAAATAAAAGATGCAATCTTCCGAGAAAGCGAAGTTGGAACTGCAGATGATCTATCCGAGAAGCCCAAGAAAAAGAATGATAAAGTCCCTAATCTTGTTACGGTTCCTTCTTCTTCTAACCATCCCATAAGTGCAGAAAGTACGATTGATGAAGTTATTGAATATGAAGAGCAACTTGATGAGATTGTTGAGCATTGTGAGAAACTTGGTGATACTAACGAGCAAAATGAGTAACGAGAAGAACAAGAACAATCTCAACCTCTGAGGAGCAGAAAGACAAAGGGTAGAGTCATCCAAATACCGTTGTTTTAAGGAGGTGTAGTATCATCTAGAAAAAAGCCAATGGATGAAAGTCATTCACAAAGAGATGGGATCTCTACTGAAAAATGGCACATACCAGCTAGTTGAACTTCCAAAAGGCAAAAGACCTATTAAGAGCAAGTGGGTCGTTAAACTCAAAAAATATTGAAAGATTGATTGGTTATAAAAGTCTTCAAACAAAAGAAAGGTATTCATTTTCGTGAACCTTTCACCTGTTGTGAAAATGACTTGTATTCAAACTATTTTGAGCCTAGTAGCTACTCTAGATCTTGAAGTAGAGCGATTGGACGTGAAAACTGCATATCTTCATAGAGTATTGTAAGAAGATATATATATGGAGCACTAGAGGATTTAAAATTATGGAATGAACAATGGTGTTGCAAATTTAAAATAGTCTTTAGGATTTGAAGACAAGCACGCAAGGCAAGGTACCAAAAAGTTTTGACTCTTTAATAAAACTCAAATGTCAGTACACATAACCTATTTCATCCATGTGTATACTTCAAAAAACGAATTCTGACAATAATTTTTTATTTAGTTGTATATGCTGGATAAATGTTAATTTGTAGGACAAGACAACAGAGTTGATAGTAGGTGAGAGAGATTTTGTCCAAGTCTTTGACACATAATAACTTGGACCCATGCACAACAAATCCTAGGAGAAAGATTTTCAAGAATGAACAAAAATAAAGTTTGGCATCTCTAGAGAAGTATATTGAAAGACTGTCTATACCGAGTTCAACATGAAGAGTCTCAAACGTGTTACACATTCCTCTTGCAGTCATCTGGAATTTGAATCAAACAGAAATGTGTCCAAAACAAAGCGGAGACATGGAATGACCACGTTCCTTATTCTCAGCAGTGGGCGTTTGTTGTATGTGATGGTGTGTGCCAAGACCTGATATGTGCTCATGCTTTGGTGTTTGTTTAGCAGATTCCATGAAAATCCTAAAAATAACACTGGCTAGGTTGTTTAAGTGGATAATCATGTACCTAAGAGGTACCATAAAGACTGCTTGTATTTGAAGTATCTGATCCAATCTTGAAGTGCTCTAATATAGATTTGATGGCATGGAAGGTGACCCTCGATACAAAATCCACATTTGGATATTTTGTTTTACATAGTTTCAGGGGGACTAAATCTTGTCGTCAAAGTTGAAAAATTGTTTGTCGGCACTAGTACACTGAGGAAGAGTATTTTTGTAGCTATTGAAGCTGTGACAATGATATGGTATGGATGAAACGATTTCTTTAAAGAACTTGGATTGCCTGACAGAAGTATGGTCATCTATTGTGACAATTAAAGTGAAATAGACTTAAGCAAGAACACCATGTATCATGCAATGCGAAGCATATCAAACGTGAGATATCCCGTGAAGAAGTAATAGAGGACGATCTCTGCAAGGTCATGAAGAATTCCCTAATATGAAACCCCGTCAAATATGCTCACCAGAGTTGGTATCAAAACAAGTTTGAGCTATGCAAAGAACTTGTCCGGCATCACTCACTAGAACCTCGGAGCTACCTTATTCAGGTGCATGGGTATGGAGGAGGAGATTGTGGGGTTCATCCCCTATATACAAACTTTGAATAACTCTCTGGCAATTTAAAAGTTTGACAAAGTTCGTGTGCTAATTTATTTTCAGCTTTCTTTATTATTCAAAAGTTTGTAAGTTGTGAAGAAGAAAAAAAATTATTCTGTAGCACATTTGGAAGGTAGTGAATTTGTTCTCTATAAAAGGGAGGACAATTCTTCATTTCCATCATACAAAAATACAAAGGAGAGAAAAGAAGAGTGAGGCATCACAAAGGAAAATAGTCTATGAGAAAATATAAAGTGTGAGCTATATTGTAGTGAGGTGCAAAAATCAATAAAAGTTATTTCTTTTGAGTGTGGTGGTATTTGGAGTTTTACTCAGACCTACAAGTGTAAAAATCCTTACTATAGTGATATAATTTGCTCCTCTGGGGTCATATTTTTCCTTATTTATGAGGTTTTCCACGTAAAATCTTAGTGTCATTATTTCTCTATTATTCTGGTTGATTAACCATATTATTGTATTCAATGGTTTGTATTGATTTTGGTTACCGGAAGAGGGCCGGTGAATATGTCCCCTCTTCTTGGGGTCTTTTCCTAGTTTATTCCCAACAAATTGAAGGTACAAAAATACACTTGGTATATGGAGAAAGGATCAAGTCGAGGAGAAACCAATTGTAAATGCCGTTCATGCCAAAGGAGGAATCTTTTTTTGCCAACTTTGGCATACAGGAAGAATTTCTACCTAGGGTAACTAGATTCGTTTTAACCATGCAATTTATATGTCGTTAAATGTAACTCCTAACTGTTACCCACCCCTTTCTATAGATTTCTAGCTCAATGGACAAGCGCTTATCTGCAGCACATACAAGCCAATAAAAGCTCAAATTAGATCTAATGGCCTTGATGATGAAAAATATACACCACCAACAACACTAAGGACATAGTCAAATTCCTCAAGTTGTTAACAATTTCCGGATTGCTGCTAGAAATGCCATTGAAGCTCGTAAAACTCTTTTGTTTCAGTCTGAAATACAAAATCTTTGTTTCACATTTTCTATTTTTATCATGTATAACCACAAAATGAGTTGGATATATCACTAATTGACTAATCCTAATGATCTTTATGAAGTTTACATATAAAGGTGGTTTGTTTATAAACACCATTTGCCAACGTAAACTCAGTAAAATAGCATGACCTTTTAGTATTGCATATATTTAGAATGTTCTTACTTCTTACCCATCTTTTAGTTTTCATATCTGAACATTGGATTAAAACTTGTGATAAAACAGAGAAACATGATGTACTAATTCCAGCATATATAATGTGTGTGAACAATACATATGACTTTCGCAACCAAAATTATATTTCATTTTTGTTATTTACACCATACTGGAGTCACTTTTTGTTATCTCCATCATGGTCTACCGAGAAATAAAGAAAAAAAAGTTAAGGTGTAGAAGTTTCCGCAAACAGTTTTAGAACTTTTTTTGATATAGGTTCTTTTTTAGATTGCTTAATGTGATAATCTGTCACATTAGTATTGCCTTCAAATACACACCATCTGACAAATCATTTTTTTTATAATCATGCAATATGTTAAATTTGTAGGATTTGATGGAGTTGAGATCCATGGAGCTCACGGCTATCTAATCGACCAGTTTATGAAAGACAAAGTCAATGATCGAACAAACCAATATGGAGAATCTTTAGACAACCATTCTAGATTCGCACTCGAAATAGTTGAAGAGGTTGTAAATGAGATAGGAGCTGACAGAGTTGGAATAAGGCTTTCCCCATTCTCTGATTACAAGGATTCGGGAGACTCAAATCCAAGTGCTTTGGGACATTACATGGCTGAATCCTTGAATAAGTATGGTATTACATATTACCACATGGTTGAACCCATATTGAAAACACCCTTTCAAAAAGGTGAATGTTTTGACAACCTTGTACCCATGAGGAAGGCATTTAGAGGTACTTTTATTGTAGCTGGTGGTTACGATAGAGAAGATGGAAACAAAGATGTGGATGAAGGCCGAGCTGATCTTGTTGCATATGGACGTCTCTTCATAGATAATACGAATTTACCAAGGAGATTTTAGCTCGATGCACCTCTCAATAAGTATAGCAGGGAAGCATTTTATACTTCTTATCCTGTTGTTGGCTATACTGACTATCCATTTCTAGAATGTGGTATGATGATGCTGAGGAAGCATTATATTGGATACCTTTTTTAGATATACAAAGATATGGGTTTTTGAGCTACTTCATATGTCTTCAATAATAAAGTGATCTATTACATAAATAAAGATCACCTAGGTCTTCCTCAACAAGGAAAAAAATCTTAGCTATAATAGTTTTGAAATATTTGATGTTGCATCTCTAATTGTATCTTGAAGTGTCAAGAGGATGTTAAGAAAAAAATATAAAGAGGAAATTAGTTTAACAAATTATTTGAATCTCAACTTATGTGCTTCCTCCTTAAGTTTTACTTGTCCGACTTTCACTTTTTTTTAAAAAAATCAAATAAATGAAGTATATATTTAATTATGATATCAATGACTCTTAGCATTTCAAAAGAACTGGTTTTTGGGAAATAATATGAGAAATTAGTATTTAGTGGTGAACAAAAATAGGAAAAAAATATTGTCTTTCTCTTGACATGCTAAAATTAACTAGTTCAAAGCCAAGCAACATAAAACAAGGCATAATGTATAAACATGTCTTTAACTTTCTCTCATCTACTTACTATTCCTTCCCAAAATTGTTTTTGATGCTCAGTCGATACTTAAACTTATATAGAGTTGAACAAGTAGGTACACACATTTTACTTGGCATCATACGTGTATTATGTCACATAGGACGTGTGTGTTTATTTATTTTACTTTATCGTATATCATATAGTACTATTAAAAGTTTGGAAGCTCCAAAGTGCACGTAAAGTTAGATTACCATTTTACCCCTTTGAAATCAAAATGTTATATGAAAATATTTAATTAAGTATAAATAGTACAGGAAAACCACACTAAATTAATATAGGTGGAATCATTAAATATTCCAACAATTTTGTACTAATTTAATTGATAAATTAATATTTATTAATTTAAAGATTGTTTTGAGATACAATAAAGATCAATTGTGACTACATCAAAATTATGATATCTTACTAAATTATATATCATATTTATTGAATTCATATAAAAAATAAATTTGAATACACCAAAGATTTTTGTTACTAAATAATATACTACATTTAAATTTCAACTTATTTTTAGCAGGACAAACAACAGTCATTCTTGAAGTACGTGAGAAGTTTTCACCTACAAAAACTTCAAAACCCATTGCCGCCAGTCAAACAATTTCGATGGTTGATCCGGCTTCTTCTTCTCATGCACCCTTAGCCCAATTTCCTCCTTTACCAAACCAGAATACAACTCCTTATATCCATGACAATGCAAATCCATCAAATTAGAAATTGTTACTTAAAAATAAACTTTTCAAGGATATAGGCCTATTAAAATGAAAGTTTTTGTATTTGTGGATGGTGAAACACTGGTACGATGGTCAAAGATAAATAGCCGTTGACAAGAAGAAACAATCATTGAGATCTTCAGATACGACGCAGGTAGTTAGTAGGGAAATTTATTTAGGGGGTAAACAATATGAGAAATTGAGGAAGCTAATTCCGCAACAATGTGGCAAAAAAGGAGATTGCCCAAAAGGGCGGTCCTGCAAAAACAGGACAATCTAATAGTTCAAGCATTTGAAGATTTTCGTGAACATTCAGCAAGACGAGGTGTAACTAATCACAATAAGGAGGGTTTGACAAATATCCATGAGGCTTCATAATGATGATAATTATTCTGCAGAGGAGTACAAAACCAAAGCATAGGCATGATTTCTTTTCGTGATCTTCTCCCTACCTTTTTTTTTATAAAAGAGGTATTGTTTACAATTGCATCCACAGTTGGAAAGCCTATTCAATTTGATATGGCGACTGTCAACAAAACTATGCCAAGTTGTGCTAAAGTGAAAAATTCAAGTTAACCTTTTAGTTGAACACCCAAAGAAAGAGGTTATGGATATTGGTGATGAACAAACTTGAAGGGTGAGAAAAGAGATAGTGAAAATCAACTATGATTATTTACCTAGTTATTGTACAGAATGTAAAATTCAAGGGAACAGTCATGATGATGGTATAATCCTCCATCCGGAGCTAGTCAAAAATTAAGTTGCAGATGAAGGAGAAGAGGAGAACATCAAAGAGGTTGCACAAAGGGTAGGAAAACAAAAATCCAAATAGATAGGTAGCAGACTGTTAAGGTATTTCCTACAAAATTCTTGGCAAGTAGAAGAGTTGTGGGCGACCTTAAAGCATGGAATGTTGTGAAAGACAATACAATTAACTCAAGGCCCAAGAAAAATCAGGATAATTCAAGTTCAAACATTCAAACTAATAACAAGTTTGAGGCATTAAATGAGGAACCGGTGGATAAAACAAACATGATGGGGCAATCAAAAGTTAATGAGTCTCAAGAGTCAAAAGGGAGCAAAGAAGTTCAGGTTGAGGTGGTGCATAATAAAAAAGGAATATCGGATGATGTTATGGTGTCAAACAAAGAAGAATCAAGTTAAGGCAGCCCTACTAACAGCTAGTGAAAGAGCCGTAAGAAGGTAAAATGGGGTGATGGAATGGAAAGAAAAGACGTGGAATTTTATTGAGAAAAGAATGGAATATATGTAGAGATACAGGGGTTAAACATGGATAATACTTCTTGTTCTGCTTAATGATTAACTTTTAGTAGTAAAGAATTGGTATGAAGTTTAACATCAATCTTCAACACCAACGAGGCGATAGGGTAATATGAAGAGGAATGTTGAAAATAGTTAGAATGTGTAGAAATGCTCTTGATGTTTTTTAGCAAGTGTGAGGCTAGGGCCAATAGCTTATACTCATATTAAATGGCAGGGTAGGCGCGGTATGGTTATGTAAAGGGGGGAGTGGCAGTTAAACTTAATTCTCTAAAAATACAAAGAGATAATATTGGGGTTGATGATAAAGGCACCAAGGAAGAGTACATACAAAAGGCATTTGATGAAGCTGAAAGGCAAGTCGGTATCTCTCCTAAATCAGATTATAAAGGGGTGAAACAGAGGAACAACAAGGATCTGGGAACAGAAAAATCTCAAACTTCAAGGATTCTGACAAGGAGTTTGGCTAAATCAATCAATTAGATGATTAAATCATTTATTTGGAATATTAGCTCAGCGAAGACACATGAAGCCTTTTATAGACATCAAATGTTCCACAAGCATCATAAATTCTTTATTATTGATTTATTGAACCTTTTTAGTAGGTAAAACATATAGAAAATTTAAAGAAGGTTGGTTATGAATATTGTTGGGGAAAATGTCAATGGGAAGACTTGTTTTTTTGTTTCTCACAACATTCTTGTGGAGGTGATAGAAAATAGACCCTAACAAATGTCTTTGAAGTTGTTTGTTCAAAAACCTAGTATGGAGGTTATGGTGACTCTAGTTTATGTATAGTCTGATGCTAATAAAAAACTTGAACCTTGGGATGATATTTACCAATTGGAAAACAATATTTCATGCTTATGGATAGTCGTAGGGGACTTTAATGTTGTCATGAATGGAGAGGAAAAGATTGGAGGTTTTCTTGTACAACCTCATGAAGTGGAAGACTTAGCTTTTTTTTAAATCATGTGAATTGGTGAAGATTAGCTTTAAGGTAACCCCTTAACATAGTGTAATGGAAGGGCTGAGAAGACTGCATCTTTCAAAGATTGGACAGAATGTTTGTCAATCAGCAATTACAAACACAATTTGGGTTCATGGAAGTGGAACACTCAACTTGAACTGGATCATGCACCTATGCTATGTTCTTTTTATATTCAGGACCGATGTTTCATAAAACCATTTTGATTCTTAAATTTTTTTACCGAACATGCTGATTTTTTGGAAGTGGTTAGACAAAAGTGGAATTCAGAAGAAGGGTTCAACCCTTTCATTACCTTTAAAAACAAGCTAAAGAAGCTGAAGAGTGTCTTAACAAATTGGAGTAGAAAAGTTTATGGTGATATCTTTAAACAACTTATCATCATGGAAGAGATTGTGAGACAAAAAGAGACTTTATTTGAGGATGATCCATGTCACAACAACAAAAGCATTCTACAACAAAGTCAGGAAGAATTGAAAAGATATTTGCACTTTGAGGAAGAGTATTGGAGACAAAAAAAAGGCATTGATTGGCTTGTGAAAGGGGAAAAAACACTAGGTATCATCATAACCTAGTAAAAGGGAGAAGAAATAGATCAAAAGAATCAAAGACAAGAATGATATTTGGATTTAAAATGAAGAACAAATGGCAACTGAAGCTATTGAATTGTAGAATAATCAATATTTCTCAGAAAGGAGAATGGACCAATCAAGATATGTTGCAACAAGTACTTTGTCTGGTAACACAAGAGGATAATGAGTTATTGAGCAAGATGACCACCATGGAATAGGTTAAAGAAGCTATTTTTAAACTTAATGAAGATAGTGATAGTGGCCTTGATGGTTTTTCAAGTATGTTTTATAATAAGTGTTGGGAAATAGTAAGGGTGGATATGGTCAGATTGGTATTCTGTTTCTTTCAAGGCCATACACTTTTTAAATCCTTCACACATTCACATCTGGTTCTTTTACCTAAAAAAGATCTTATTCAAACTTATTCAGACCTAAGACCTATCAGTGTAAATAATTTTGTTAACAAGATTTTTTCTAGAGTTATTCATGGGAGGTTCGAAAAGAAACTTCCAAAATTTATATGTTCTAACCAATCTGATTTTGTGCAAGGTAGGAGTATTATTGAGAATTCGTACTACTCAAAGATAAGGAAGCGACCGAATACTGCTAATGTATTATTAAGCTTGACATGATAAGACCTTGACTAGGGTGTATCTCGCCAGTACTTTATTTTAAAAACTTGTAAAGTGGCTTCTCAGAAAATGTTACAAATATGATATGGAGGTTTATTTCTAATAATTGGTATTCTATTTTGTTTAATGGACAACCAAAGGGATTCTTTCATTCTACTAGAGGGGTGAAACAAGAAGACCCTCTGTCTCCAACTTGGTTTTTTTGTCTTCTGAAGTGCTTTCAAGAGCGTTAAATTCTATGTGTGAAAATAAATCCTTTAAGGGATTTGGGTTGCAAAAATGGAGTCACAATATTAGTCATCTCTGCTTATTCATATGATACCATTATTTTCTTTTTCAGCAGATGAAGAGTCCTTAAAGAAGATAATGAAGGTGTTGATGGAGTATGAACAAGTTTTATGTCAACTTCTTAATAAGGATACAAGTAATTTTTATATGTATCATAAAGTGCATACAAGCCTGGTGAACAAATGACAATTTTTTCTAGAGGAAAACTTCCTTCAAGTAATGGTTGTGTAACACCCTGTAAAATTCAGAAACTATATATAGAGGGATATATGTGAGAGGTAGACCTAACTAAGTGTAAAATACCTGGTTTGAGATGTTTGAGACATAGCATTAAAGAAAGGACCCTTAACGTCCGAGAAATGGCAACCAATTAAGTAATGCGTCCCTGCTAGGTTCGTGAAGGTTACGGAGGGGGGTTTTATATGAAGTCTCAAAACCTTTTTTAGGCGTTTTTAGTTAAATGTTTAAACCAAGTGAGTATATAGTGGTAAAACCAAAGTCTATTTCCCCCCCCAAGGATCGCCCGAAGTGACCCCACATTGGACCAAGCAAGCTGCCAAGAGGCAGCAACTTTTGTTCTTGGAGGGAAGAAGTCTGCGTCGCGGACTTGGTTCACCCAAGAGCAAAAGTGAAGATAGCGTCGCATTCAGGTCACCGAAGCCACTATCTCAAAAAATAATTTTGAAAATCTTGCGGGAATAGCTCCGCAACGCGGACCTTTTTCCCGATTAAAATCTAAAAATAGAATTCGAGTTTGACTTCATTAAAGGGTTAAATTAAGTGAGGGGTCTTTTGGGTATTTAATATGGGGACTATATATTGATTTTACTTCAGTTTTCTTCACATTTACTAACTCAAAATAAAACCCAAATCAAATACCCAATTGCTCTCAGGTTTCTCTGCATTCTCTTTCTATTTAACCTCCATTGAAGAAGCTTTGGAGTTTGAAGAAGAAGACCAAATCCCTCAAGTTTTTACTCATTCGTGGTGATTCTTCCATAATGTATGGTTTATTTCCCTCTTGGGATCCTTTTTCCCAAGAGGTCCCTCTAAAAGATGATTTTTTAAATGCGACTATAATCTAGGTTTTTCTTGTACGCATGGGTCTTCTTTGAAAATAAAAATTATCAATCAATTGTAGTTAAGTATGATGAAATTTTTTGAGTATATATTGATTGTTAATTGATGCTGTTCTTATGATAGTCCCTAGACCAGTATTGCCCCAGTTTACACAAAACCTGAATGATATGCTTGAATGTGAAGATTATGAATATGTAAAATTACTACATTGTTGTAATTATGTAATTGACTTTCTAAATCTACCGTTTCGGTAATTGATTCTTGGTAAGGGAAGTCTGAAGGTTCTTTCAAGGGCAAAGAGGTTGTCTATTGGTTGCTTATTTGATTCAATACGAAATTATGAGTACTTGAGATAGTAAGTGCTTCTAAGTTTAATGGGTGGTGTTGATTGTTTATGATAAATATTCCCCATCCTAACTGAACCCTGACAGAATTGGTTATAATATGCAAGTATGTTATGCGTATTATTATCAATGATTTTAAAAGTGTTTTTCATATTAAATAAAGTGTTAAGTGAAAGGTTTTGACTCACTTATATAGGTGGTGGCTTAAAGTGAAAGGAATTTTCGCATGTGATGAACTATGAGTATAATGATAAGATGTTTGACATAGAGGTATACAATATACTAATGTGAACCTTGTATGATGAAATAATACAATTAAACGGAATAATCTGCTTAGCACAAAAGGGCATGTAATGAGATGAGGTCTACGTTTAAGAAGTTCGGCACCTACATGGGTCCTCACGTTAGTAAGTCCGATATGCCCTAATTAGGTTGTCTCATGAGATGGAACCTCACTAGTAAGTCAAGGTCTTCTAGAAAAAATCTCTCTTGAACATTATCTGTATTAACATAGACTCTAACTCGTGTATCACCTAGATAGCTAAGTACGAATGGGTACACATAAGAGCAAGTGTTAAACACTTCTTTGCGCGGTTGTAGGCGTTAGAACACCTGATTTCCATGTATCTCAATGGTCTAATGGGGGGTTATTGACCACTTCTTCCCTAAACATAAAGTAAACGAATAAGATGAAGTATAGGAACACTTATTAGATTGTCTTGAAGACTTATACATAGGGTAAGGGAGGATAGGGGACTTTCTTATCATTGAAGATCCTGGGTCTATAGGATTATTTAATTAGTGTTCTTTTGATTATAACTATGATTATTATGATTATAAGCTATGAATTACTTCATGTATTAATCAGTGTATGATGAAAATACAAGAATATGTTGAAGATGGAGCGATTGCTTATGTAATAGTTAGCCTGGGTTAGGATATGGAGGTTCTATTTTCCATTGCATAAGGATATCTTGGGTGATCTTCTATGTATGGGTTACTATTATATGAATTGACTGTATTTAGATTTCTGATAATATGCCAGTCGAAATAAATTGCTAAAAAATATGATTTGACGAAACTTGTCCTTTTCTCTGCATTGAGATTTTGGTTCAGTAGGGGCAACTTAGTTCATGTGCGTTTGTACTAAACCCATATTTTCCTCTTTTTCTACAAACATTTAGGATCACGCTATTGATGAGATATTGTGGTCATGAAGAAACTCTTCCTAAGTAAACTCGCGTAAGTCTTCAGGAGTTCGAGATATTAAAGCCACTCACTAGAGCCTATTAGTTTTGTCTATGTTTTGAGACAAGTATTCCGTTCTTTGTTGGGAATTGTATTGTATCCTATAGGAATATTATCATATAATAGGCTATACCCAAACTATTGTGATTCACTTATAGATGGTTTTATGTGAGACAAAGTGACGACTAAATCCTAGATGGTGTATGGTGGTAGAAAGAAGCCGTAGGTTATGCTCCTTGTAGGAGTTCATGAAACCTCATTGTTATATTAAGTAAACGTTTTAATTTTCCCCCCACTTTTGACCATGATATGCTATGACGCGGCTTAAGAATGCTTGTATGAGTCCTACGAGCGCCGCCGCCCGCAGGTTACGGGACTAGGGTATATCTTGGGTGTTACAGGGTCCCAATTTTATAATTGAATGTGGAATGATGTACTCAAATTTATTGATAAAGAAGGGAAAATATTCGCAGAGTTAGAGAGGCAAGGCTACTTTTTATGGCGGTAAAAATTGTTATATGGAAGTGCGCAACTTCAAAAGTATTCTTAATTATTATGCTGTAGGGTCCAAAACATGTACATTATCAATGAGAGGATATACACAAGATATTAGCACATTGTTTGAGCATGAGGATGGAAGGAAGAAGTAGGACATTGATTACTGGTCAAGTGTCGTCTACAAAAGAAAAGGTGGGTTGGGCTTTAGGTCATTATATGACATATCTAAAGATCTTTTTGCTAAAATTATGGTGGAGATTTAGAACCAAAACATCTCTTTGGTCGAATTTCATGTGGAAAAAATAGTGCAAAAAGATAAAGCCTACTCAAGTAATATGCGAAAATGGCTCTCAAATTTGGAAAAAAATGTTTGTAATAGAGACAAACTTCAGGAATATCAACAAGAAGCAATAGTAGAGAGTGTGTTGTTAGAATGATGAACTATGATGGTAAATCAGATCTTTCACATATTCCTTGGTGAATGAAAATCAATTCTTAAAATTTACAATTAATAGTGCTTGGGAGGAAATCAAACAATTAGGACACCAAAAGGAGGACTATGATTATATTTTTGTTAAAGGAGTTCCATATAAAATTTCTTTCTTATTGCGGAGGGTACGCAAATATATGATTCCAGTTGATGAGGTGCTAAAATGAAACAAGATCATTTTAGCTTCCAAGTGTAGGTGTTGTGAAAATGCTCATGAGGAAACTATTGTTAACATATTTATTACTGAAGAATTTGCAACTTCAATTTGGAATTATTATGCTAGAGAAGCGGGATTATTTGGACCTTTTATCCAGATTCAACAGGCCATTAAAAATAGTGGAACCTAAAGAGTTGTGCTAAGCTCTATCCTATTGTACAGGTAGTCCTTGCCTTTGTTTGCAGGCAGCTGCGGAAAAGAAGAAATGTTATTCATCATGGCGGAAATATGACAAGGAAAAGGGTCATTCAAGAGATAAACAGTAATTTGGTGAAGCTATTGATGTTGAAATATCCTTGGATCAAAAAAGTAACAAATCAATGGCCTAACTGATTTATTATCTTGAGAAATATAGACATTTGATTAGATCACTGTTAGTGAGATGGGTGAAACCTGACGCTGGATGGTTAAATGTACATTGATGGGGCAAGTAGAGGTTACCCAGAAGAGAACTCCGCAACTTTTTGTTTGAAAAATGCTAATGGGTATTTGATATCGGTGGACTATAATTATATGCTCAAGCTACTACACAACTATTCAAAAAGGTTGTTTTGTAGAATTCTGTATTGAACAAACAAAGATTCTAAAAACTATAGAGGCAATCACTAACTACGACAATATGATTGAAGATATATGGGAGGACTCCATGGAAGGATTAGAATGGAGATGAACAAAATTAAATTGGAGGAGTAACTGCATAGCCGCATTTGGCCCCACCCTTATGGGTAAGAACAAAGCACTGTATATTTAGCTATGAAGTTTTTGCTTTTGCAGGAAAGAGGAAGATTCAATACAATTTTTTTACCGAGTTACCATTACAACCTAGAACGTTACTTAACACGGAACAAAAAACCAATCCCGCAACTAACGTTCATACATATTCAGAAAAAAGGGAGCAAGATAGATGTTAATTATCAAATTGTCAAACGGACGAAAAATACATCCACACAAATTCAGAAGCAAAGAATTCAATACAACAAAAACTTCAAAAACTACATGGAGCCATACTTTGCTTGATTTTATTTGAACCGTGTACCAAATACAAGATTTATAATGGTCGTATTAGTTTTTATACGCTCATTTCATTGTAAAATTTTTGTTTGAACAAAAGTAATAAATTCAGTTGATTTTATCTCAATTTCTATAGAGAAGACAAGGTAGGAATCCTTTTGAAATCATCTTTGCTCGTGCATAGAAAAATCTATGATAAGTTCAATTTAATCTTGGATTCAATTTCACACTTTATATGGGAGAGGCTTTGAGGCCTACTAAACATGGAATTAAGAAGGAAATAAGCTCATCTGAATGTACGGAATTATTCAAGTTAAATCTTGCTAACTATTGAAGTTTAAGATTTGTAAGAAAAGAAGGGAAGAGTACCTTTAACGAATTTTTTTTTTCTTTTTCCAAAATCGCGAGCTTCTTATGGCGCCAGGAGGTTGATCCCAAGAAGTTGTGTTCTTGGAATTTCCTTTTCTTGCCTTTGTCTTTTCATTTTCCTTTTTGTCGCTTTTCTTTTTGTCTTGTGACTTTTATTTTTTGTTGTCCTTTTTGTTTTGTTAGGCTGATGTGGTGGGCTTTGGGACTTAACGTATCATCCTTTTAGTATGTTTATGAACATATTTGAGGAACTATAAAACATGAGACTTTATCTCTTTTTGAATAAAATTTATTTAAAAAATACTACATTTATTGAGTTCACATAGAAAAATTTATCATACATATATGAAGTACAATGTAGATGTATGATTCATCGCAATATATTTATCACCTTTACGAACCAGTTACATGTAAGGAACATGTATTGCATCCAAAACTCACAATTTTATGGTGTAGTTCGAAAAAATAGCACTAAAACTTTTGGATGCAATAAGAAAAGCTAGAGATTAAGCTTCAACGAGATTCAAATTTTAATGAAATCCAAACACAATTGAATCATTTTTCACTAAATTGTTTTAGATATATTTGTACTTGTAATTAATTATTAATTTATAATTGGTACCACGTACTAATAAATGGGTCTTTTAAAAATATATTATCTTATCGAAAATGAGTGAATTTTTCAATATCTCAGGTTCAGACTGGTGAAAAATATTATCTTAGAAAAATATTAATTTTCTAATTATTAATTTGTTAAAAATTAGTGTAATCATATTGTATACCAAACATTAAAAAGTAGAAGAGAGGTTTTATGTCACATTTCAAAAACGGCCACCACACACCACCAAGAAAATTATTATTTGAAAAATAATAAAATGTATGCAAAAGTTATAGACAAAAGAGATTGGGAGTATATCGTATTGGGCTCGTGTTAATCACATATGGTGAATGAACATGAAACAACTCTATCTATAGTTTGAGAAACTCACTCTAAAAGTCACGATATTAAGTATCATAATTACTAGATACATTCATATCAAAAAAGGTTCATAGAAACTAGGAAATACACAGAGATGATAAGCATAACTTTACGTATAAGCTCAACAATACACTTAGTTCAACGAATTTATGACACTCCCCATTGGAATCCCTAAATAATGTGCCTCGTTAAAATGTTACCACGAAAAATCACTGAAAAAATCTAGGTAAGAAAATTATGTGCACATTCAAATACTCTGTGATTGGTGCCTCTTAAAACTTTACAGAAAAAAAACACAACTGGAACAAAATCATGGTAAAGAAAAAGAGTACAACGCGTATTTCACTCCCCCTACTTTACTTGATATCGTGGAGACGCTGCATTTCAATCTGATATCTCAACTTCTTAAATATTGATATTAGCAATGCCTTATAATTAAGCACCATTTTGTTAAAAATCACGTGTGAATAAGAAATTTTGTGAACATAGTTTGTCCAGTCTCCTTCATGTATCCCCCTTCAATCGAGTTATAAATACAACCATTACTTTATAATGATGTTGAAAAGCATTTTTACGGAAGGAATAATCACATCGTTCTTGTATTGCAAATCACTCATATGTATGTGCACTTATTGCACTAGTACAAGAAATTTTTCGATCATTTTTCATGAGATCAAATTGATATTTCTTTATGTTAAGCAATTTTACAACCATTAGGGTACCACATAGAAAATGCTTAAGACTTTTTATATCGTCCAGGATTATAATCTTAATGTATAGCTAGGTATGACAATAATTCATTACAAAAATTCAAGCATTTCATCTATTTCCATATTGAATCAAGCCTTATTCCATCCGCCACGGGAGTATATATTTCCATTTAATAATATCACGAGTTTTTGCAAAACACTTTCGACTGAATTGAGTCTGATAAATGCAAAGAA
Source organism: Solanum habrochaites (assembly GCA_027704765.1). NCBI lineage: Eukaryota > Viridiplantae > Streptophyta > Magnoliopsida > Solanales > Solanaceae > Solanum > Solanum habrochaites. The sequence goes on from JAKWJA010002499.1 coordinate 38,554,301, forward strand.
GTGAAAATGACAGTACACAATGAGAGAATAGATTTTCTAAGCTGTAATTTCGCATGAAGAATCGAAAACTTAAGAGGACATATTACCTCAAGCTTGAAGTGGAATGGAAGAAAATGGTGGGAGGAACTTAGCTCGTGGTTCTTTTGCTTCCAAGTAGCTCCCTCCTAGGATTGACTCTCCACAAAACCTGAATGAAGCGACTTCTTAATTTCTCAACTTCTAAACTGACGGTCAAGAATCTCAAATTGTTAAAATGTTACCTCCCAAAACAAAGACTATGTTCACCACCACTCACTCAAGGCACTAAAGAGGCAAAATCACCCACACACTTCTTCAATCGTGGAGATGTGGAAGAGCGGTGAACTGCTGCTATATTCTGCTGGCAACTTAACTTATCTGCCATGCAACCCTTTTTTCAAGACTTATAAGGGCCTAATATCTAGGGAGCTGAGCTTCCATTTCATGCAAAATCTCATCATCCCTTTCATATGGTGAGATATTTAAGAAAAATCCATCATCAACTTGGAACTCCGTTCATTCTCCTTACATCACATAAGATTCTGATAACTTTGGGCTATTATTTAACTCTACGATAATAAGTTGCAACTGTGGTCCATAGAATAAAGGACTGAATTTTTGTTTTAATGGGGGGGGGGGGCCCATTTCAATGTGCTTCACCTATTTAAATTAACAAACAGATATTCAATATACGCCCACACAAAGCCTCATAAGGGGCATCTGAATGTGGAATGGTAGCATTGCGTACGCGAACAATAGAGGAAGGTGATCTACCAACTACCGTGAAATCGATCACAAAATCTCTCAACTATTCCTAAGGTTGAATGTGTAACACTCTACCTATCCATCCGTCTATGGATGAAATGCTTTATACTCAAATACAAAGGTGAACTTGAGTACCAAGACCCTATGAAATGCCTTCCCACAAAATGAGAGATAACTGAGGACCTCTATAGAGCTGATAGACAAGGCACCCATGAACTCCCATTAATTAGTTGTTGTAAAGCTGGGCATAGTCCTGCTGTCGGAATCTGTAGTATTGACTGCTACAAAGAGAGAGGACCTTAGTCATCCTATCAATATCACCCAAATTAAGTCATGTGTCTGCGAGAGTACGAGGTAACCCTGTCTGTGGATGAAGTTCATATTGATCCATTCACACGTCAAAGTAGGAATATCGATCTCTTCCTCACACCTCCTAGTTTCTGATGGTCACCTTGGACTTGCTACAATTGGGCGGCACTTACGGTCAAAATCTTGCCTATATCCTTCTTCAGGCCATTCACCAATAAACTTCATGCAGATCGCGGTACAACTTAGTGCACCTTGATGATAGATATCGAGTTATGGCTTTTGACCATGATATGCTACTCACTACATCAAGAACCCACACCAATCACCCTGCGGTAGCGAATAAACACCTTCCCCCTTGGGAGAAAACCTCCACTGTGTAGTGTGGATTCTACTCCTTAATTTCAAGAAAGATAGGATCCTTGGGCTTAGCTTTCTTTAAACCTCACTAACAAGAGATTATGCCACCACTAGATTGTTACACCACTATATGATATGCTTATAAGACGATACTCCTAAGTGAGCAAGCCTGTGAACATCCTTCACTAGCTCCTTCTTTTATCCTTAACATGGGCTCACTACCAAATCGATAATCTCCTAAGGAGCATCTGCACTACATTCGCCTTACATGGCCTGAAATGACACTCATATAATAATCCTTAAGGATCCAATCATCTCATTGGTGAAGACTCAACTCTTCTGGGTGAACACATAATGAAGGCTCTTATAAGCAGTGAAACACTACATGAACACTATAAAGTAGTATCTCCAGATCTGAGTGCAAACACAATTGCTGAAAGGCTCGAGGTCATGGGTTGGATAGGTCTTACACTGTGTACCTAAGTTGCCTACCAGAATAGGTTTAAACCTAACTCGTTGCATCACCACACACCCTAGGACAACTATGGATGTAAAAATAGATCAAAAAACATCTAAACCTCAAGTAGAGTCAACAAGGAGTTGTAGTCAATCTTCTTTAATTCTGCAAGCTTTTCTCAACAATTAATCTGACATGAAACTTAACCAATTCTAAGTCAACCTGAAAATGGTGAGGCATGCATGAGATACTCTATAAACCTTCTATAATAGCCTACTAGGACCTAGAATCTGAATATGTAGTAGACGGGGTAGGTCCCGACCATTTTTTACTGCTTCATATTATGGAATCATCAGAGCCTCTTCGCTAGAACAAGGCCCAAAAGAAAAGCAATGGATTGCAACTAGAACTTATAGTTGCTAAACATAGCGAATAACTAGCGATCCTTCAGAGTCTGTAGAAGAATTCTCAAATCACTAGCATATTCTTCCTCATTCTTAGAGTAAATGAGGATATTATCAATAAGACGATAATAAACAATTCCAAAAACTATTTGAACACTGCTCATCAAATCTATGAAAGTTGTAGAAGTATTGATTAGTCCAAAAGACATAACTACAAATTCATAATCACCATACAAATTCTGAAGGTTTTTTTTTGAATGTCACTATATCTGACGCTAAGCTGATGATAACCCGATCTGGGGTTTATCTTTGAGAAGTGGCTAGCACCCAGAAGTTGGTCAAACAAGTCATCAATACTAGGGATGGTATACTTATTCTTGATTGTGTTCTTTTTCATCTGTCTATAATCAATGAATATTCTCAGAGAACCATCTTTCTTCTTTACCAACAACACTGGTGCACCCCATGATGAAATACTAGGTCATATAAAGCCCTTATCTAGAAGATATTTCAACTGCTCTTTCAATTCCTTAAGCTCTGCTGGCGCCATTTTGTAAGGAAGAATAAAAATAGACTGGGTATCTGGTAGGAGATCAATTCCAAAGTCGATTGAACTCTGGGAAGATCTTCCAGAAACACTTCTATAAATTCAGTGACTACTCGAACTATCTCAAGATCTGGGGTTTCAGAGCTAGAATCCTTAACCCAAACTACATGGTAGAGATAACCCTTTTAGATCATCTTTTTGGACTTATGGTAAGAGATTTATCGACCCATAGGCGCTAAGCTACTACCCTTCCGTTCAAAGATAGGTTCGTCTGAAAACTGAAAATGAACAATCCTAATTCTATAATCGACTAAGGCATAACAGTAATGTAACCAATCCATGCCTAGAATGACATCTAAGTCTACCATTTATAACTCTACAAGATCTGACATGACTTTTTGAGATGCTATGACAAGGAAATATCTGTATACCCTTCTATCTATAACTGGGTCACCAACTGGAGTAGAGACAGAGAAAGGTTCTTAGAGATGTTCTGGACTAACACTGAATCTGACTACTATGTAAGGAGTTACAAAAGAAACAGTAGTTGTTGGATCTAACAATGTATAAACATAAAAGTCAAAGTCTTGTAAAGTACCAGTTACTACATCAGAAGAACCTTCCTAATACTGGCAAGCCTGAAAAGCATACAACATGTTCTGGCGCTGACCGCCACCTATACCAGATGATTTACCCTGCTGAGTCGGGCAACATGCTGGTGTTGCTGAAGTTGTAGACTGAGATCTACCATGTCTACCTCCTTGACCATTTCTAGAAGGACAATCTCTAAACCTGTGACCAGACTAACCGCACCCAAAACATCCTTCTTTTGCTGAGACACACTCTCCTAGATGGTTCTTACCGCACTTAGGGCAAGTGGTGTAAATCTTGGTGCCTGAAACACTTCCTTGAGACTTAGATCCTAATGCTCTACCCTTTTGGTCATACCCATTTTTTGTGGGTGGAACACTAGCTGATGAAGAGGTTAGAGCTTAAAACTTCTGCTGACTCTGCGAGTGATTTCCACCACCCAATGTGTGCTGAGAATAGTCATAGTTCCCACTCCTAGCCTTCTTATTCTCCTTAGCATGTTCCCTAAGCTTATCACCCTCAACCTGCTGAGTATGAGTAATAAGCCTAGAGATGTTCATACCTCCCAGTAACATAACATTTTTGCACTCAATTTTCACCAAATCTGACACTCCATACAAGAACTTATTCATCTGAGCCCTGGAGTCAGAAACCATGTGAGGAGCATACCTAAAGAGTTGGTTAAACTTCAGCCCCTACTCTTTGACCGTCACATTTCCCTGCCTTAAGTTCATGAATTCTTGGGCTTTTGCTTCTCTCAACGCTATTGGGAAAAACCTATTCAGAAAGGTCTCACTAAAGCAATCCCAAGTAATAGGATTTGCATCTGTACCCCTATTTTCCTTCCACGAGTGTACCAGATATGAGTAACATCCTTCAACTAGTATCATGCCAAGTGAACCCGATCATATCAGGCCTTGCAGTACCTCAAACTCTTATATAATCTCCATCCAATGAAATTTGAGGATCCTCATAGTTGTGATCTAAAACTCAGTGGATTAATCGTAACAAGTATGCTAGACCTTGTTGCTACGAGATCAACCATGTTTCTTCATAGAGCGATGAACCCGATTGTTATGGTTGGTCATACTCTGAGCCAACATGTGTGTAGAATTTCAGAATTCAACATTGGAGACTTCATGGTCTAGGACAAGAGGATATGCATTTGCATTCCTGGCATTCGCATTCCTAGCATAATCTCTATGAGGAGGCATGATCTGAAATGTAGAACGTTAAGTTAGATTAGAGAGAAATAATATCATACCTTCTGCACGATAAGAGTAACAAGAAAGTGTAGTTGTCCTATGACAGTTCGTAGCGTCTGCGGCGTTAGATTGTAGCGTGTACTTCACCCCATGAAAACAACTCTACTATAGCAATGGCTTTCAGGATACAAGGAACACACTTAAAACAGAGTTAGTTTTTTTTTCTTCTTTTTCTTTCTGGCTATTGATCCCCCCCCCAAGTTTTCACACCCCGAGCTACTGCGGTGCATATACGAAACTCTAGGACAACAAGTGCATCAAGCCTAAAACACTGGCACTGTGCCGTATGATCACGAAGCCTAACTAAGGATAATAAACTGAATGCGGAAGCCAAATCATAGTTTAATAAAAAAAAGATGTGGAATCCTATATTTTATAATTGAGATATTTGAAAACAATGAGTTTAATACAAAGAAGTCATGAACTCACTACTAAGATAAAACTAACTATGTTTGAAATAAGCCTCTAACTGACTAGAAATGTTGGGACAAGCCCCTGGTAAGTCTAGCAAAATTAAAGTAAATGACTATAAGACTGAAATGAACTCATGACTATTGTCCTCGGAGAATGAGGACTCACCACTGAATCTGCTCAACTGGAGATCGAAAAATTGATCTAAGTGTGATAATGGAATGCATGAGAACCTGACACCTCACATCAGGTATAAGATTAGAACATTTTAGGTTATCAGTACTAAGGTTAATGAGCATGAATGATATAGTAAAGATGATTAAAACATAAACTCACTAACAGAACAAAGCAAGTATACTGAATCGGAACATGATATACTGAATTTTGTGTTTAACTGGATGTGCAATGACCAAATTTATAATATGCGGAGACTGGAATGCTAATTAAACATAACTATGGTCAAGCATTAAGAGAGTCTGAGAACTTAGGATCTATAATAACCGAATAATAAAACCACATGAGCTAAATGTTGGTCATATAGTATACGCTTCCATCGATGGGAGAGCTCAGGAATTACTCTCGTCAAGACGGGGGCGTTATAAGGACATTCTGGAATGATCACTAAAAATAATTTCCCACTAGGGGGCTATTAAAACCTACTGCCAGTTTTATTGTCGACTAATTAGGGTACGCTCTGAACCCTAGTTCCCAGCCGAGGATATGCTACTCTGAATGAATTAAATAATTCAGACATTATGATTGAATTTCTGTAAATATTGGATAGCTCAAACTGAACATGCAAATTGATAATGCAACAATTAATCTTTTAATTATGCATTAGTAACTGAGACATGTATATCTAAATAACTGAAATATCTGACCTAGCATGTATAATTCAAGAACTAAAGAAAATACAAAGCTAGCATTCTGAAATTCATGCGATAAACTGAATAATAACTTTACAATCTAATTTGGAACATATATTAAATAAATACACAAAGTTCTATCAATGTTCTAGAAGCCCTATGCTTCATCATGATAAGAGAATGAAGAACTAACTTAAAATTAGGGACCCAATGTGTGACATAGACAACGGACTAATCTACTGAAATCCCCCACATATCGAGTAATGCAATCTCACAGAGAAATACTTGATTTAGGGGCTGGTTGGAACTGCCGGGAACTTGTTGCGTTCTGAACTGGAGCTTCTATACACTTTTACTCCTTTCTTGCTTCTAATTTCTAAGTTTTGATACTGATTGGACTTAGGTAAGTTTTAGTTATGTTTCTAGAGATTAAAACTGACTAAATTTAAATTAGATTTAGGGTCAATAACGACGTCTCTTAAACAAAGTGCGGAAAAGACAACAAAGAAGAATCTGAGTAGATTGCCTTTGCGATCCAAAACAAGACCTAGATTGACGGTCCATGTTTCAATCGACGGTCCGTCATTTGAGTCCGTTAGGTTCGGAGTCTTTTCGATAAGGCATTACTAAAACTGGCATATTTTGTACTCGGAGGTATGAAATTCTAGCAAGGTGGGCATATGGAACTATCCAAATAATGTATTTTGACACATACTCATTCTTTGAACTAAGAAGTTATGGATCAATTAAAGTTTACCACAAAGTATTCGTACCCCTAATATATGTTCCCAACTTCCACCTACGCGGTCATACCTACGGACCGTAGCATTATGAGCGTCACAGGATGCCGTCAATCGTTGTTCATATTAGAGCAGTCAGGTTAATGGCGGTAATATAAAGATACGATCCGACACCCGACTACGAACCATTGTCTAACCTACGGACCTTAGGTTCGTTCGTCGTTCAAAACTTAGTCAAATTTTCCTGGGCTGAGATTTTGCGGGTATCTGACTCCATCGAAGATTGTGCAGGACGGATCATGGGTAAGGCTATGGTCCGTTGATAGCCACCGTCGATTATGTTTACATGTGCCCTGATTTTTCTTAACAACTAGACGTTTAGACGGTCCTTTTGGATTCACAATTGAGGGGTACCGATAGGGGCTTCATGGATGGAAGAATCCATGAATGAATAAGATTCACATACCTTATATTAGAGTCTTAAATCTATGTTGAAACCTTGGTGAATTTCGTCCTACAAGATGCCTCCAATTTTTCTTCTTTTTCTATGGTGTTCTTGGATATGGGGTGAATTTCCTTATTAACCCCTTGCCTATATCGAGACACCTATAGAAATTGCAGACTCTAATATGACCGCAATAGATAGACCATCAATGGAACGATGGCACCGTCCTGGAGGTCTGTCATTTGTGCCAGAAATTCAAATTTTGGGGGATCAACTCCCATCCCTAGGAGTGGAGTGACTCCCCCAATCGACGCGGGCGTAAGCTAACTGACCGGTGGTGAGTTTAGGCGTCGAGTTTGACACGCAAGTAGGTGTTTTGTCATCACCTTGGGAGTGCTCTTAAAGAACACCTTTGAGTAGGTCATCGCACGGATCTTTACCGAAGGGTCGACCGTTCACCACGGACATTTACATGTTAGGAACCTCTCGTAGAAATTTGAACTCCAACCATTACATAAAACTACAAAGGCACATTGTGACTCATTAGTACGCTTAGAGTCTAACTTTCGAACGTATTAGTCGTTCTTGGACATTTGACCTCCAAACTCCTCAAACTAACTTCTAATGCCATAATTCACCATTTTTAGACCTTATAAGTTCATGACACACATGATAGACTCTATTTGGGCCTAATTCATTTCACACAGTTTAGATCGAAACAATCAAAATAAAAAAATCTAACTAACCTATGAAATTAAACCAATTTATTTGTTTTTGGTTTTGTTTTGTTTGAGATTTTTTAAAACTGATAGCAATTTTTTTGTTACGGTTTAATTTAAATAAACCAAACCAAATCGATAAATTATATACATACATTTTATTCATATACATACTTAACATATCATTTTTACAGAGAATTTTAAAGTTCTTATATATGCTTTCATTTAATTTCATTATGATTTACTTATTTTTTCCAATCAACATGCTTAAAGCGTAAAAATAATATTCTATGATATTGATATATATGAGTGTCATATGACATTATTATGCGGATGAAAATTGTACTATCTCTTCCTATACTATGCGTCAAAATAGTAAATTTCGAAGCTTTTATTAAGTGCGCTGTTTTGGTTGATTTTGGACCAATAAAACGCCCTCCCAAAAATGACTCTGAACCACCTTATATATAGGATATCTACACCTCTTACTATATAGAGCCTAAAATTGATCAATAACAATGTGGAATGCATAGTTATTATTACACACACACACAATCAAAGGAAAAATGATCATCCTATACACCTTGAAAGTTCAATGACACATGATCCAAGATATTTACCAAAGTATGAATTGCTACACTTGCTTAGACACCGGTTTGTCGATGAAAAGTTGCTATGTAGCCTTAACACGGAGTAACCAAAGACCTTGAAAGAATTCCAGAACAATAAAGTAATAGGAATACCACGCGAAGATTATTGATAGAGGGAGCACTCCCATGAAACCTCACCATTACCTCAAATAACAACTTAGCTAGTATTCCGCCCCCCGATAAGAAATATTGATGGGAATAGAAATTCAGTTCGATTTACTTCCTTCCCATCGCACTATAACCAAAGTGAATCATGTGTGTCGGGTGTGTGCTAATCCAATAATTCAATCCATGTTCAAATATTTCACTCAAAGATAGAATCGCCTAATATCTTGAGATAAACCTCCTGACTTTTGAATAGCCTCAATTTTAACCACAGTTAACAATTAGGACACCTAGCCACAATCTGTAGTAACCCTCTTCATCTCGTTCAAATAATAGATCTTTCACAGTTACTTGTGACATTTTTGGCTCTACGGATTATGCAATGGAATATAAGAAATATGGATTTCTATAAGATTTTCGTACACTCAAGTCATCAACATTAGGAACACACAAACAACCTTGATATCGAAGAACACAATATCCCCCATGGCAGAAAGCTCTATGGACTTTTTGAACACGCTTCCTTCAACTAGATATTAAAAGTTCATAAGACCTTGATATAGATTTACATCTATCACAAAGGCATGATACTTAATATTGCCGAACAATAAAAACAGCCTTCGCTAGATGTCACTAACTGAAACCACATTCCGATACGGGCAATCTATCGAACTCTTCGAACCACTTCTTTATTATCACTCCATATGGAACACTAACCATTTGATAATCGAATTTATAGAATCCAACCATATTAGCATTGATTGGGATGTATAGAGAGAACTCATGTCATAAATCTTTTAAGCTAACGCAATACCACTCCTTTAAGGCCAGTGGATTTAACTCTTTTCTCTAAAACACATATTACAAAACTCTTGTTGTCAGTAAGATATGTAAAAGAAGACAAACATATACACCCCCACCCCCCGACTAGTTCTTCAGTCCATTATGGGTTTAGGATAATTCTTTTACTCAGGAATCCTCTTACATTGACTTAAATCATAGGCTAAAACTTTCCCATTTTTTAATAAAGCTACACTCCTAACACACTCTTGATGCCATCATAATAAACGACAAACCATCGAGCTTCTTTTGGATAAAGTCAACACCATCAGTAGATATAAGTCTATACTATTACTGTTCATCGGAACTCTTCACCAGCTGGAACCATCCAAACTTAACATTTTTTGAGTTAATGTCGTCAATAGAGAGGCAATGAAATAAAGCCCTTCGACAAACCTTCTATACTATCCTGCTAAAGCATGAATGGATCAATAGGTCATGATTGAACAAAATAAAAAACATGTCAAGGTATTTTCTGAAGCACCCTATTCAACATATCCATAAATTTCTCTAAAGCAATATTGACGTTACGAAAAACTCATAATGGCCAATACTATGTTTGAAAAGTCATATTTGTTATCTCATCTTCCTTCACATTCGATTGGTGATAATCCGACCTGAGGAAAATCATAGAGATTTAAATGCTACTCTTGAAGTGGTACAACCAATCATATACGCAACTTAAAGAGCTTATTTATTATTAATAGTAAATTATTTTAATTGTCCGATGGAAGTCAATGAAACATACGAAGCAAACCATCTTTCTTTCTAACAAAAAATATTTGAGCATCCCATGGAGAGATACTTGGTCAGATGAAACCTTATCCAAAAAAAATTTCAATTTCTCCTTTAGTTCCTTAAGTTCTGTCGGAGCATTCGGTAAGGAGGAATAAAATTAGGTTGAATATCATCCGCGGACTAAAATCAATATTTCATTCTCATTACATATTGAGGCGAGGAAGCATCGAAGGATAAAATCATTTAGCGACACCCTTTTAGGAAAATCATTCACAATTGAACCGTACTCAAAGAGTAGCGGCGTCTCAGGAATCTATCTCCCTCTATCCCTACCCCTGATAGAAAACTAAACCCTTAGAAATCATCTCTATATCTTTGACACATTAGATAAATCAACCGTTACGCATAGAATTCCCTCTTTACCCTTCTAGGATAGGTTCATTTTGAAATAAAAACTTGAGTACACGGTTATAAAATCATTATAAACATAGCATAAATGCAGCCAATCAATACCAAGGATAACATTGAACTCTAACATATAAGGCTCTACAAGATCAACAAGAATTACTCTAATGGACAAAGAGATGAGACACTTTCTATAGATCCTCTTAGCCACAATGGAATCACCAATTGGAGTAGAGACTGAAAAAATATGTAACAACACATCTGAAAGAATATCAAACATCATAGCCAAATATGGTGTCACAAAAGACAAGGTAGACTCGGGGTCAAGTACAACATAAACATTAAGTTGGAATACTTTCAACATACCGATAAAACACATCAAGAGAACCTTTTTGTTTACCGCTAGTATGAAGTACATAGAATCGGTTTTTTTAGAGTCACTTGAATTGGAACCACTAGGAAGAGCATGTTAACCTTCTCTCCCTTTAGCTATAAACATTGGATAATTCCTCTTTTTCTGACCACTATTTCTACAACTGAAGCAACTAGTCGTGCTAGCTAAGCACGTTCTCTCATGCCTCATTCCACATCTATAACAAGTGGAAATAAATAATGAATATACACTACCATTACCTCCTTGACTTAGGGTTAGACACCCTATCTTTGTTGAGCTTATTTGGAGCATTGGAGGAACCTTAATTGGAAAGCCTTTGTTGGAACTTAGAATGACCATGTCCCTCGTACCTCAAGTGTGAGAAATAATCATCACCGGTATTGGACTTCTTTGCCTCTATAGACATTTTCTTAAGTTTATAATATTCAATTTGTTCTTACAGAACAGTTCATACGAGAAATCGCCCATGTATTGATTAAGCATAGAGGATACGAAATCCGTAACACCATACTCGCCGACACCACCCTAATCAAACTTACTCATTCTTGCCTTAGGATTGGTAACCATAGTAGGGGCATATCAGAGAGAAACTTTCGTCGTGAACTTCAAAGCATCTTCTTCACACATCTGTTTCCTTGACATAAGGTGAGTGATTGTGGAATTTTATCATCAGGTTGACCCCTCATTCAAGGGGAAAGAAACTATCATGGAAAGTACTTTAATCTTTTCCCCCAATTAAGAGGACTCACATCCTCCTTTCTCCCTTCTTACCATTTGTTGAACCATATTTGAGAAATTCCTTTAAGTTGATAAGCGAACAATTTTGCCTTTTCCACCGGTGTCACTCCCATGTTCATCAACGCGTTATACACTTCATCAATGAATTCTTGAAGGTCTTCCTCAACCTTAAAACGAAGAAACTCTAGAGGATTCATCTATTGAAATCTCTCATTCAAGATTTTGTTGTACCCTCGTTGGGTTCATAGGGACCACAACCTTCCTACTGGCTTCCATTATCCTGGTTTGAACCAACACTTCAAAAGCCTCTCTAAACTCTGCATTAGTCTCTTAGCTCTGCACAATAGCTTCGAACGAAACTTTGAGGGGCCTGACAGAATGCACAGCTTCTGTATCAAACACTTGTACTCTCCACATTAATTCTAGCCCTATGCCCTATCGGAGTAGCCAATCTTGCTAGAGAATACAAAATAAGAATTAGGAGAGGAACATGATAGATTTAAACTTTATCGCACTACTTTAGAGTAATAAAAGAAGTGAAGTTTCCTAAACATCTTATATTATCTAATTCATAAGGGTGACTTGTTCACAATCAAGAACAAGACTCGATATGTCTTTTGAGACTTCCTAAGACCTTTCTAACCTTGTGCTATGATACTAAGTTTGTCATGCCCCAGGGTAGACCTTCGGCATAACATGACGTATAATAACCCAAGAGGCCCCTAACCAACCACAGTATTCATCAGACAAGTAAAAGCAATATAAGTTTCAAAATATAGTTTCACCATATCAGAGTTTATAAATGAAGCGAAAGTCTAAACATCGTCTCAAAGCCATCTAATATAGAAGAATTGATCAGGACGTAGGCCGTACATCAAGTTCAACGATGAAATAAAATGACATAAAAAAATAATGGCTCGGTCCACGGAACATGAGGACTCCCCAATCTTCAACTTTTACTAAATGATCCTAGCAACTAAAGTGCAAGTCTAGAACATTGGGTCCTATATTTTATAATAAATAGAGGCCGAAGCGTTTAACTTAGTAAAACATTATGTGCCAAGGATGATACAAACATAAAACATTTGTGAATTTCATGCCGAAAAGCGGAGAAGACATGTTCATGAAAGCAATTTGCAATGAACCTAGCTAAAACATGAATTACATGAGTGAGAAAACTAAATCGATAAGGTAAACATCGCAGTCTTAATGCAGCTAGCATATTTAACCTATACTGTGTTGATAATTACTAAAAGATACTATAGTCATTTATTTGGGAGATTTATCTTGTAACTACGAAATGTACTATCATGTGTGAGCCTATTAACATGGAATCATGGGCTGTGATCACCCGCCACTGGAAAGAGGTGTGTCGCTACTTGACCAAGTTAAGACATGAACTTATAGCGTATGTGACCACTAGATAATGTATATCTAAGAAAAATCATGCCTATAGGCGGCCACATAGGTAAGGGAATAAAGTTAATTCTTCTAATTACCCATGCCTCAACTAACAGGAGAGCTTCCATATGAATATCCCCTGGTGCTAAGCATGAATCCTATAGAATAATTATTTTATTAAGTTGGACTTATCATCCATCGAAGGGCGCATCATATTGCAAATCCCAGCCAAGTCATATGTCATCAATGGAAAAATACAATTTTAGTGAAAATAATCCAATCTATGTTTCATTAGAATAGATCCTTAACTTTGATTCATTTTTTGTGAGAATACCTTTTAACACTAGAATCCTTTATGTAATAAAACCTTTCACATTCATGCATGGAGCTGAGTACTTATGTGAGAATCTTTTACAAGATTACCAACCAACAAAATTTATATTTTCTCTCAACAACAATATTACATCGTAAATTCATCAAATTCATAACGACATTATAATATGCCATATTTATCTCTCTTCATGTTCCATAACCCACTTTAAATCATCATAATATTGAAAACATGGTTATGCATGGGTTCATGGGGATTCATCTTAAAAGCATGCAATATTCTCTATTAGTGATTAATATATCACAAAACAATCAAATAAATCCATAAAAGGAACCCATGGCATAAAAAACGTAAGTCAATTAGAGATTTCTAACTTATTAAATAATAGAATTTAGGAACTCTATAGAAAAAAGGGATTCATGGATGAAGACTATCAACCTCGAATAAGCCAAAAGTGGTCTATCAAAATGGTGGATGTAGGAGACTGACTTCGAAACCCTAGGTTTAACTCTCCTTAAAGAGTTCTATATGGAGACATATTCTGGAGAGGAGGACTTATTCTCCTTTAGAGAGAATGATTTGGATTTTGTGTTTTTGGGGTAAAAAATATTTATATAGTGCTTTGATTTAAGGGCAAAACGACATAGTATTAGGATAGAATAATTAGGAAAATACCTTATATTAATATTGATGCCACCCACTTCACTGTGGCCTTCACATCAAAGACCCCACAAGCAGTTATGGCAGTCATGGTCCTTGATAAGTGTCTAGGGAATGACCCCTTATAGTTGGGTTACCTTGAAAAATACCACTGTGTCATGTAATCCTCACAATGGGCCATCAAGGCCTCCGTGGTGGGGACGACTTCCAGAGCCGTTTTGTCACTGATACCATATTATTGCAACGGGGGAGATCATTATGAAAGTCGTCAACCTTTCCACGGTCCATCGATCCCTGTGAGGTAGGTCTGGGGGAGACTTACCACAATCCCTTAAATGGACCATGGTCCCCTTCACAGCCCATCAAGGGATCCATGGAGTGTTTCATGGTCCTATTATCACTTGTGAGTTTCCCCACTGAATTTCATTCCTACCATTTCAAATCTATGGAGTTACACTATGTAAGAAGTTGTCCTCTGGAACGTTCTCTCTTACAAAATAACGGCCTATTTTAACATTTTTGGTTCTAGCATGCATAACAGGGTTAGTTGTAATCAATAATACATTCAAATTATCATTATATGATGTAGGAACAAATCTTTGGAACACCCTAAGATTTTTTAGTGATACATGATCTATGTCATCTTTGTTGCAGTGGCTAGTGCTTTATACTCAGCTTCAGTACTTGATCTTCTACTATGGCATGTTTCTAGGAAGTCCAAGAAGTACAATTTGTACCTAGGTAAAGGATATAGAATGTAGTTGATCTTCTAGTGGTCGTATAACCTCTCAACCAACATTTGAATATCCACATAACATGCAATGTGATGGTGAAATAATTATGAGTCCAAAGTATAGATTACATTGGTTGTTTAGAGAATCTTATTACTTCTTGAAATTGTTCAGTGTTTGTACTTTGCATAAATTGGATTGATAAATCTACAACAAGTGTGGTATCAAGTCTTGTGAGTGTCTGAAAACTCCCTATTATAATCCAACATAAAGAGGCATCTACAAGACTCCTCACAACTTGATGTAAATCATGTTTTAGAGCCAAAGTAGCGGCTATAGCCTTTGCAAAGTCATCTCTATCTTGTCCAGCAACTTAGCAACTCACTTTCTCTAACTTGAGTAAATTCCCCTTAAAAATACTTAACCTCTACTCCTAGAAAATACTATAAATGACCAGGATCCTTCATAGCAAACTATTTCCCAAGTTTTAGAACTAACCTCGAAGACATGATGATAAAGTACAATACCCTGACAATCATCAACATTACATAAAATATATGGTTCCTTGCGTGCATTCTTGTGCGAAGTAAATTAGGAGGAATCTGCCTTACTACAGATGAAACCAATATGTAGAGAGCGTGCATGTATAAAACCTATCAATTGTCCCGGTTATGGCTTACTTTTTAAGACAATATAATGCCTTTTATGTATACACATATGATGACGATACATGGTCTCAATAATCCAACCATCAGAGGGACTCATGTAGACCTCCTCTATAGAAACCATATATGAAGACATTTTGACATCTAATTTCCTAATTTCCCATTTTAATATATTTAAAATGGATAGAACCACCCTAATAGTTGTCACTTTGATCAATGAGATAAATTGTTCTTCAAAAATCTATCCATCAGAATGCGAGATTCCATGCCTCACGTCGCGCCTAGTAAGAAATAACTATTTCATCAACTTTCAATTTGTCTTGAAAATCCATTTTGAACCAGCCAATTTTATACTAGAATATAGGTGATTCTCCATTATCTTGTGTTTGGTGATCATATGATGCCCTTGTAGTGCATCAAGTATATCAACTAAAGTAGTTGGTTGTAGTGTAGTATCTCTACGCGTTAGAATGCCTCTGAGTAGATTATACTTTGAGAAGGTAAACTTCTGCAGTATATTCCATTAAATTAGTACACCAAAGAAAGTGGATTTGATATTCTCACTATTTTGCTGCACACCGGACGCATGTTCAACATGTTCCTCACTGCTAATAAATGATCCTAAGTCTACAATTAGAGTCACATTAATCGAGCCTCCATTACTAATGTACATAGATCTAT
This sequence comes from Solanum habrochaites, assembly GCA_027704765.1. NCBI lineage: Eukaryota > Viridiplantae > Streptophyta > Magnoliopsida > Solanales > Solanaceae > Solanum > Solanum habrochaites. Next base: position 38,570,534 of record JAKWJA010002499.1, read on the forward strand.
TATTGAAACTATACCTCCAGGATTAGAAATGCATGAGCATGCATCTAAGGTGCTAACTAACAGGCGCTTCATTAGTCAAGGAGTATATGGGTTGTTGTAGTAGAATTTTCACTAATATCAGCTTGTACTTTCCTTGAATTATGATTATCATGTGTCTATAGTTTAGAGAAAAATTCAACAGAGTACCAAAATGAGGTGATACATTAATGCTAGTCTAGGATTGCCTTGGAGACACATAGCGTGATATATTTTCATTAAACACAACATGTCTTGATATGTACACCTCCTTGTAGAGAGATGATAACATCTATATCCTTTGAGTAAGTTGCTATATCATGTAAACCCACAAGGGTAAGTCTTTGGACTAAACATGTTTCTACCCTTGATTTACGGAAGACATCTACAACCAAAACCTTAGGGTTGTTGAATTAATAAGGTGCTATCTTACACATGAACAAATGGATAACCTATTTTGCGAGTGAGCGAGTCAGTATAATCTTTATAAAGAGGAATATTGCAGTGATGGAAATCATCACCCATAGAAACCAAAGCGTACGTTCGCCATGAGAGTAGATAGAGTTATATACGTCTCGAAAATATCCCTAATATTTCTACTGAAACCCAGTTTTTCAGGTGTGATTTAGACAATGAAATCTGGATTACAATGCACAAGATTCAAAATGCTAATAAAGTCTATGTTTCAAATCACCGAAGTACATCAACATAGAAATAACTTAATTTCTTTAGAAAATTATTTTCCCACCATTTTCTGGAATTTTACAAAGACCTTACAAAATTAAGAATCTTTTAATGGATAAATACATGTATATATTGTGTGATCATCTACAAAATTAACATAAGATTTATATGTTGAGAAGATTCAACATGAGCATGTCTCCAAAAGTCACAACGAATTTTAAATAAAGGTTCCTTTTCTCAATTTTATTTCTTAAACCAAATAGAAATTTACAATTTTTGCCAAGTGGCAACAAGAACAAACTATACTCATTTTATTCGTAATACTAAAATTAATGAAACTATTACCACTCAAAACTTTTAAAGGCCTTTCATTAGGGTGTCCTAATGTAGTATGCTACATTATATCTGATGTGTTTCAATCGTGCTCTGCAAGCAGTTATAACCATATGAACATGTTGTCCTTCCCAAAAGCAAACAATTCATTCCTTTGAGATCCTTTGGCCAGCACTATCCTTGTGTTCCTGTCCTTTACAACGAAGTAAGTTTCATCAAATTCAAAAGTGCTATAACTATGCTTTGCATGTTTACTAACCAAGTGAAGACTTTTATTAATCTTAGGAACTAGTTGAACTTCTCATAACATCAGTCTTGATCTCGATATGTTCCCAACATGTGTTATTTCTAATTGTGATCCATTCACAATAATGATTATAGCTGGTCCATTGTAGGGTTTAAGATCAACTAGAATACCTGAGTTATGGTTTTGTAGATTAGAAGTAGTCAATGCTTTCGCTAGCTTATCTGTAGCTTGGTAAGAGTAGTTCCACATGTAGAAATATTTAGGAATACTATGGTTATTCCTACCACAAATTTGACATGACTCTATATTTTTCCTCTATTTACTTACACTTGAAGGATTGTTCTGAGAACCTGGTCCATTTACTGTTACAACAACTTATTTCCTGTCCAGCAGGCTTGAGACCTCTTCCTCTAGAGTTGAACTTATTGTTTTCTCTTATTTGAGAGCAGTTTCCTCTTCCCCTTCCCCTTTGCGTAGAGAATTCCAGGTAATGGTTTTTTTTTGGAACTTTGTCTTCATCCTCTCTCATATGAAAATCCCTAAGAGCATTAATTAATTTATTAAGAGTGGGATTTGGTACCTTACCTAGCATGATAGTCTTAAATGTCTTTTACTAGAGAGACCTTTAGAAAAATAATTGCTTAGTTGTCTTCATCCATAAGTTTTTGATGGGTGCAAGACCATCACAAACACCTTTTCCTTAATATATTCGTCATTGTTTTTTATTCCTAGCCTAACACTTTGTAGTTGTTGTTTGAGCTGGAACTGTCTCTTTCATTTCTTGCAAATAAGCATCTTCTAAACATTCCCACATCTCCTTGGCAATTAAGCATCCTACAATCAGGTGCATACTTTCTTCTATAAAGGTGCTTGAGATCAGACTCCTTAGAAACACATCTTTCTCCTCTTAGTAATCAATATTGTTGTCATTTTTTGCATCCTTCTCTACTGCTACAGCCTTAGCAATCTGTCTAGTGGAACAAGTACTTTTAGTTGGTTCACTCTCTATGAGGTAGATTAAACTCATCACCTGAATCAATTGAGACATTTGTATCCTCCATATAATATAGTTTGTTGGGTTGAGTTTAATGTAACAAGACTCAGTAAGATGGTGAAGTGAGGAGGCTGATAGAGTGTTGGTACAACAGGCCATCATTGCAATTTGATATTATGGTTTTCAGATTTTTGGATCTAATATGTTAAAGGGAAGAAAAGCATTAATGATCTTATACTGTGTAGAATTTTCACGTAAATATTAGACAAATAAAGGATTGTATTGATAAATAAACATCGTTGAATACATACTCTATATATTAGAGAAGAGTATGATACTAGCTACACTAGGAATCCTACTACAATACAAATATATAATTTACATAGGTATTATTACTTATATAACTAAAACACCTTATCCTAGTCAACTTTATACCTAAACACAATACAACAACTTAGTCGTACATAAATAAGGATTTAGTATAATAGTCCTTAGTAGAACTCAGACTCTAACAGTAAAACACATCACTCGACTTCCTTAGAACAATTCCCTTGACATGTTCTTATCATCAAATTCCTTCATCTTCAATAGATTGAAGTTTATGTATGCTTTGTCCATAAAAAGGTTATGTAGATGCTAGAGACCATTTGAATCACCATTTTTTGGATGCTAGAATATGTGTACTAATATGTTTTCATAGTATACTTTTGATAAAATACACTCTTCCAGTATGCCTTGCTTCTTGACTAGGTCACTCACGACATGTTGTCAACTTCCTTCAAATGATATATGTATCTATATCACATAATAATAAATTATAAGTTGTTAACAAAGAAGCACGACTATGCTGAATAAGTGGTGTACACAACTTTCCTCTTACCCACTACAAAACTGATAACGTGCTCTTTATATGAGGTCAATCTAACTATCCAACCTTACTTTTAGTGTAAACATAAACCTTACACATCTTAAACAAATATATAACTCGAATTCAAGCCTTTTGATCACCATACAATGATTTCTTACCATAATTATTTATAGAACGTTCACATGAGCTCGTAGGTAATGATCGATGAATAACTTACCATAAAGATGAAGAAACTCAACAATACCACTTGAATTCACCAAAAATACTCCACTTTCAAGAAATGAGCATTATAATCTATACTCAATTCAGAAGGTAAATACCATGATATTCCAAGGTGAATTAACTTGATCAATGAAAGAGAGGTTCTCATACACCCCTAAATATTCAATAGGCAGAAACACCGGGTCACCCATGCATTTCTTGAGCAGAGAAACATGAAACACCGGATGAACTGAAGCTAGTTCATAAGGTAGTTTCAACTCATAGGGAACTTTTCAAACCCATTGTAAAAACTCATAAAGACCAACATACCGAAGAATTAACTTCCCCTTTCTACCGAGTCTTATCACCCATTTCATAGGTGAAATCTTCAGATAGACGTGATCATCTATTTCAAACTCAAGGTCTCTTTTTCTATTTTCGGCATAAGACTTTTGCCGACTATAGGTTGTCTTCAATATATCTTTTATGATGTGAAATTTATCTATATCCTCATAGATAAGCTCGGGACCAAAGAGTGACGACTCACCAACCTCAAACCATCCAATCGAAGACCTACATCTTCACCCATAAAGAGCTTCAAAAGGTGCCAACGAGATGCTCGAATGGTAACTATTGTTGTACGAGATCTGAATCAAAGGTAGATGATCATCCCAACTTCCTTTGAAATCAATAATACAGATTTTTAACATATCTTCTAGGTTCTAAATGGTATGTTCCGCTTGTCCTCCATCTGAGGATGAAAAGCGGTGCTAAGTTTCACTTTAGTACCTAACCCTTTTAAAAAGCCTTCCAAAAACGAGAAGTCAATTGGGCACCTCTATCCAAAATGATGGACAAAGAAATCCCATGAATACTCACAATTTTATTAATGTATATTCTTGCATAATCTTGGCGGTATAAGTAGAGTTAACGGGAATGAAGTGGGCAAATTTGTTCAACCTATCCACAATAACCCATATTTAATCATTTTGCCTCCGCGTTCGAGGGAAGCAAACAACAAAATCCATATTGATGGCTTCCCACTTCCATGGAGGAACATCAATGATTTAGGTTAAACCACCCAGTTTTAGATGCTCTGTTTTTATCGAAAATGAGGAAAAATATTTTTTAGAAATTATCAACTTTTTAAAGAGTCGCCACTTAATTTTTAAGGAAATTAAGAAAAATATTGTTTTCAAATAACTTAAACAGAAAAATCGTTGGAAAACCTTAAGAGGGGATCGGGGATTCACATTAATATTCTAGGAAGGTTTTAAGCACCTAAAATATCCGCCTAATTGCTGTTTTCCGACAACTAACTATTTGTCTAATACTTGTTTAAATTTGGAAAATATTTAACTTTATGAGTTGAAAAATCTATTTGGTATTTAAAGGTGACATTAGTCTATACTATTTAAACCATGAAACTTACTTAATTTTTAAGTCTTTTAAGATTGATCAATTTAAATTAAACTGTTTAACGTGGTGGCGCCTTGCGAGAATTTGAGAATTTCTAATCCTAAAGCAAGTGGCAATCAAGCAACAAATAAATATACTGGAAAGTAAAGAGAGAGAGAGAGAGAGGGAGGGTTTGGTCCAAGTCCGATTTATCTGTCCGCCTGGACCGGTATTTGGACCCATTCTCTTTAGGGTTTTGACCCATTTTTCTTTCTTTCATACATGTCCCACACTAAGCAAATAATAATTCTAAGTAAATACAAAAAAAAGTAATAGACGACATGGTCTTAAGCCCATTATAACAATACGAAATTAGAAAATAATATGGGGCCTTCCAATCCGACTTTTTTGACCTCCTTCAATTTTCTAGACTTTGGGACCTATCCATCGATTCACCTTCCCTTTCCATATTTTCGTCTTACACTCGATGAGGATGATCCAAACCAAGAGCTCTACTAGGTGCAAGGATGGAGTTCAAGTGAACTCGGATAATTTTACATACAAGAAAAGGTGTACAAATTAGCATCGCATAGTGAATCAACGAAATAGACATAAGAAGCACTCCTTATACTTATGCTAGTAAAGAAAGTGAAACAAATGCAAATATTAAAATATGAAACCAAAATGAATAATCAACCCATTTAACAAATACGACTATTTTTTACGATTATCAAAACATGAATCCCCTAAGATCCTTGTTTTCAAACAACAAAAAAATCATGACTAGGGATATAATTCATAAACCATTTAAGATTCAAATAACACCAAGAAACATGTGTACAATAACATGAGACATATTTAACCAAATCACTTTGACCCCCTTTTTAAACCATAGAAACTGACCAAAAGCAAAACGAACTTAGATCTTCAGCTGAAAACTCAAGTGGCATCTCAAGTAATTTGTCAACAAGAATAAAAATGAAACAATCCTGTCATCGAAAAGAACACAAAATAAGGAGGCTGATATGATTTACCCAAAGAAAACTTTCATAAAGACGAGCTTTCGAAACGGATGTTAACTAGAGATTATCAGCCATCACTTACACGCTAACAAGAACACAACCAAAATATTAAAATTATCGGAAGGTTCTTACTACTGGCTTTGGGTCCTTTTGAAGGAAGAAAATGGATCTAAGCACATAAATCATACTAAGGACACTTTCATCTAACTTTCGACCTCATTCACACTGTATGGAAAGCAGCTGGATACACAACTTTTGAAAACTGAATCCATGCCCAAATAAACTACAACTCATTAGAAAAAAAAAACACACAACTATACTTAAACAAACGAGATCCAACTTTCTTTCAAAAGCTAAAATCCTAAAACATGACATTAAAAGCTAAAAAGGAACCTTGATACAAAATACCACATTCTATCTGAGATATAATCATGCTTCCCAAATAAGGTTACATTAACCGAACCATAAAATAAAGCATTGGAAATGATAGACAACGCAAAATAGCAAGCTGAATGAAAAAACAATCTATACTTCAAAATGGGTTAGACAATAGAGTCAATAAGAGATAAAACCATAACTCAAAACAACATGAATCTAGACTAGAATCGCTACAACTCCACCTCTTAGTTAAGAGAATGAGAAAACATAAAGAACGACGATTGAACAGGAGTCCAAAGGCGAAGAGAATAAGTAAAAAACTCATATCCCAAACAGAACAAGACTTCCGGCCAAGAATATTGAAGTCAAGAACAGAGAAGAGAACATGAAAGAAGTCAAAATAGTCCCAACGGAAAAAATCTCATTACATAATGATTAGAATAGGAGCGGAACATAAAATGAGGGAGAAGACATTAGCTTCTTCCGGGCTGCGAACAGGGATAGGGTTGCGGCTCGCCCCCCCCCCCTGGCCGAGCTCCCGACAATGTGGATTATGGGAGGTTTTTGGCAAAGTTTGGGATGCCTGACGGGAAGAAACTAGCACGAAGGGCAGCTTAAACCCTTTTGGTTCGGATCATAACAGTTTTTGCTCTCTATCAACCAATGTTCCTCTCTGCTTTCTTCTCACTCTTTCTTTTCTTTCTTTTTTAACTAAAGTTTCTAGGAAAAGAAAAATGAAATTCTCTCCAATTTGTAAAGATGAAAAACCTTCTCTGTTCTCTCTAGGTACGGACTTCAAGTAAAAGAAAACTCTCAAAAATAAAAAAATCTCCCGAAAACATTAACAAAATCCGCCCCCTCAGTAGTAGACACATGATGGTATTTATAGGGGCTTTTGTTTGAAAACTTTAGGGGGGGGGAAGCATAGAATTTCGGGTGGAGCCAGGGGCAAAACAGAGAATCTCTCACTCAATCACCAATTCAAAAATCTCCCAAAAAATTCGTATGGGCAAAAGTAATAGACGATCCAGATTGCTTCACCTTTAATCGCAGCCCGACGTGGAACCATCTTGCGTTGGCAAAGACGAAATGCAACTGCAAGGCTGAACCGCCAACCTTCCATAGCCGACAGCGCTGTGTAGCTGGAGTACCTACACTAGAAAGAGAGACGTTGAGAGTTGTTCACGCGAGAGGATGGGTCGTGAACTCGACGAGGCGCATGCTCTGCACTTGGCCTTCACGCACCGCTACGAGGTCTTCAGCGTGAATAGGAAAGAGAGAGGGGGGGAGTAGCAGGGTCGGGGAGGGGAGGAGAAAAAGAAAAGGTTGGAGTTGGATGCTTGATTTAGCGTGGGACGGATATGGTAAATTAGAAAGAAGGGATGGGGCTTGAGGGGGAAATTAATTGGAATTCGGCTTGGGACTAGTTGGTTTAGTAAAAAAAGGTTTTGGGCTTCAAATTTCTGGTGGGTTGGGAGAAATTGGATCTTCTAAAAGTAATAAAATGGACTTGCAGAAAGACAAAACAAAGAATGCCCAAGATTTGGACGGTATAAAATTAATTGAGAAGCTTCTAAATTTTAACGAAATAAAATAATCAACGTAATTATAAAACATATAATGTGAACTATAAGTTTCTATACAACTTCTAATTTAGAGAAGAAGTTAAAAAAAATTGAGGCGATATTGAATAATCAAAACTATACTTATCATATATATAATCATGTAAAATATATATATTAACTAAAAATTATAGAAATTACAAAAAGTGACAAAACTATTTAAATAATACCTAAAAAATAATTTGAATTATAAAACTAATATTCTAATTTCAGATTAAGAAGCCGTCGATATATAACGAAGGGTCAAAAATTGTGTGTCAACAACTGTCCCTCATTTTTCTTGAGATTGATGGCAAGCAATTTGAGGAAAATGAAATGAAATTGACCAAGCAATTTGACACGACCACTATTCATCTTTAGGAAAAGGGATTTTTAGGACTTTAGGAATTATGGCTGAACCCTGAATAGGTTTCCGAATTCTCAGGCTATATGAGAATTCAGCCACTTGGAGCTCGGACGCGATAGGTAGAAAAGGAAATATATATGCTGATAACCTTTGGTTTGGATAAGTAAACAGAATAGGTGTCAAGTGTAAAAAGGCGGGCCTGTAACCTATTAGCCATGAATGTGGTTGCAATCATCCATAGTAAGAACTTATACGGAAATAAGTTCCAAAACTCTTGGCTATTGTACTTATATAGGAAGGTGTTCCGGTAGATCAAAATTTCCAGATGCGACAAAAAAAAACTATGAAACTCTGCTCCGCGTCCTAAGAGTTTCACATTCCTCTTGGACTGTGTCCAGTCGCTGTAAGAACAAGTTGAACGTGTGCGCGTCCTTTTGACGTCGTCCGCACCTGCGGTTTTGGAGAATTCATCCTTTCGGATGCTCTCAACATTTGACTCCAACTCGATCGGTCTAACGTAAAGCAAATAAATCTTATGTCAGGTGTTTGGAATGTACTCTCCACTTAATGTCGAAATAAATAAATGTTGATGTGATGCTAATATTTCTTTTGTAGTCTTTAATCAGAATAAATGGATGCAGTTGATGCCAACGGATAAATATTTCTCCTTCGATGCACGATTTCCCTCTTTAGTTGTGCGTGCCTTCTTGCGGGGCATGAATAAATTCCCGCAATGCGTAATATTCGTGAGGTATGAAATCATTTCATAAACTTCTGCGAGGTATGATTTCTTCTCGCGATGCCTAAATTTCTGCGAGGTGTAAAATCTTCTCGCGATGTATAAATTTCGACGAGGCGTGGATCCTTTTCGTGATGCAAAAATTTCAGCGTAAGGGAGTGAATCTTCTAGTGAGATAATTTCTGCGGTGTATGGAATATCTTCCCGCGATGCGGCTATTAACTCGCGTTGCATGATTCTTCCGCGAGGCATGATTCCACGATGCATGGAATTTTTACTCGGATGCATGATTTTGCGAGCACGGGTATTGACTCGCGTGATGATTTTTGATGCTGGTATTAACTCGCGATGCATGATCTTCCGCGATGCATGGATTTTTTACTCAAAATGCATGATCTTCCGCGATGCATGGATATTGACTCGAGATGCATGATTTCCCGTGATGCATGGATATTGACTTGCGATGCATGACTTTTCATATCATCTCCGATAATGATAACGGTAAGACGACCTCCGGATATTATATCGTCTTGATAAAAAATTAAATAACTAACCCCTTTGGGTAATACGTAGTATCATGTCCAACATTATGATGCAAATGACGTCCTTTATGGAAATCGTAAACTCTTCCTTGAGATTTTTTCTTGATTTTCTTTCTAACCTAGCTGGACATTCTTTGTAAATTTCATGTTGTTTGGAAATTTATTGAAATAAATAATTCATATTCCCAAGTCTATGACATAAGCGATATAAAATGCTTCCTGCTTCTAGGAGAACTATTGATTTTGGGTTAGTTTTCTCCTACTTTAACTTCTCCATATTCATCCACTGGAAGAATTTGCTGATTTCAGCAAAGCTATTAACCTCCGTCCACAGAAAAATTTGTTAGTTTTAAACACGAACTAATCTGTGTCGATTTCTTCAGATGTCTTCTTCTTGTCCCACTACTTCCGGTTGATTTCCCGATCTCCCGACTCTTGATAGATGAGACAAAATATTTTATGCAAACAAATGAAACATAAAAAGGAAAATTTTAAGAGACAATAAATTTTTTCAAGAAAATAGAACTAAAAAGGTCCCCGCAAGTTCATTCATATTCAAACTTACAACTTCTTTTGAGTCCTGATGCTTAAAGGACATTTATTATTCGCTGGGGAGTTTTCATTCAAGTCCCGCTCAGGACCTTGTAGAATACCCCCATGATGAAATGTTGGAGGCCATCCTAAAATTTATGTCCCAGTTTTCACATCTCGAAATGTCTTCTACCTTGACTGCTGAGGAAGAATCTCTTTTTCGAGAATTTTTTGATCCTTCGCAAATTCTCCCCGTTCGATTGTAAAGAGAATAAAAAATCTTACGGGAGAACATACCGAACCCTGGTGGCTTCTACGTATCCCCTTGAAGAGCAGGAATCAGGTCAAACGTAGTTTCCCCTCAAGGTCAAACAAAATAAAATTACAAACGCAACCGACTTAAGGCCGATATAGGCCGCCTTCGATCCCATTCTTGAGAATTCAGGTCGAACGTAGTTCAAATCCAACGAAATATTAAAGGGGATAAAGTGGGGTGACCGAAGCTGACATAGGGCCGCCTACGTATCTCATTCTGAGAATTCCAGGTGTTAGACGTCTTCATTACAAAGGGGTAAAATTTAAGCAAAACAAATACAGCAAACCAGCAATGATTACAAGTAATGACAGATATGCGAACCGAAGCTTCACCGTAGTATCCTATTGACAACGTCGGAGTTGATAGGTTTTAGGCCTACGATACCAATCCTCTCCGCCAAGAACAAAGCACCTCAACTAATACTTTACACATACCATGTAAGACCTTGCCAGTTGGTCGAAATTTCTTTTTACTCCGTCTGATGAGAAAATATAACGCTAATAACCACCTGGCCAACTTCACAATTTTTGGCTCTTACTCTCTTGTGAAAGCACGAACATTCTATGCTATTACCATTGAGCAAGACAAACGACAACATTCTTTCTCAATCATCAAAGTTAGTGTTCATCCTCTTGCTAACCCTTCATCGTTACTCACCAGCTTCTTGGATACTTCTCAAAGACGGTAACCGACTTCAAGACGGTATGACTGCTTCTATTTCATATACTAGCAAAATGTTGAGTGGCCCCAATTGATGTTCTGACAGTCGTACGGTAATCCAATAAAAGCATATTGTAACATCTCATGCCAACCTCTGCTTGTCAATATTTCCTTAAATCTTTTTGATATTCTTATTGCGGCCCTACAGCTCCATTCATTTGAGGACTATAAGCAGTTGAATTTCGAAGTGTAATTTTAAATTGCTCAAATATATCTCTCACAAGTACTGTTATGAATTTGCCCCTTATCGATAATGATTGATTTCTGGGAACTCCAAATCTGCATATCAGATGTTTTTTTGTTGCGAACACAATCCGCACCACTTTTTTGTTACCCGACTTGAAAGAAGCTCTTCCACCCACTTGTGAAATAATCAACGGCAACGAAAATGAATTTGGTCCGTTAAAGCGGCTGGTCCCCCCCCTCTATCGACCGATGACAATCCTTCCCCAGCTATGAAAGCCAAGGGACTTATAGCATTACATTCGTGAAGGTGGAACTCGTAGTCAGAAATACACCGTGCACTTACATCTTGGCATATAATTGGCACAATTTGCAACAATCATTCCCTCCATAAGTCCATCCAAATAATTCGAGATCGTAAGATGCTTTCTTTGCCACAGTGAGTCATTCATATGTCGTGACACAAACCTCCCATCATGTATCTGTTCATTAGCTTCACATCTTCAACCACCCCAACCATCTTAGAAGACCAAAATCTGGAGTCTCCTTAAAGGACTTCCCACTTAGAAGAACTTGAGAGCCATATGGTGTATCTGACTTCTTCTGACTTTGACGTAGCATCTTGGGGATAAGTTCCAAGACTCCAATTACCGTCTTTTAATTTCAAAATACCAAGACAAACCGTCCTTGTTTGCTTTCAACATGGGAACAATGACTGGATGTTTTTTTCAATCTATATCCAGAGGGTCATATAATCAGTATACGGATGTTTAATCATCGAAGGCGATGGGTGGCACTAGGCATCGGCCAATTCATTCTGTATTGGGCAGTAATTTTGAACGTCGTGGGGACGCCGCCGCGGCGATCCGTGTCCAAGCTCGTCTGCTGTCAGGGGTCTTAATGGCACAATTTCTGCACAATACTAATAAGGGCCGTCTGCGTGCAGGGCCGCCCTCATATTGAGTGTTTGGCACATGTCTCAGACAACCATTCTCCGTGGGTTAACTTAAGACTCAAAAGAGCTGAGTCTGCAAACGCGAGCATAGGCTGAGAAGGTGTGTGGCTCACGATACCCGTAGGAAAAAACATCTGTGGTGGCCACAACAGACACCATGCAACCAAACACCAAACTGCGATGTCAGCCATCTGACAGGTGGTCACACTAGAAGTAAATCGGACTTAGCTTGCCATGGGATAGTGCTGACCAAATTCGGCCTAAAAATGCTCCAGACCTTGAACCTTGTGGATGATTTGCTCTCGGGTAAAAGCAAATCTCCAACTTGGATTGCCTTCAGAAAATATACTCACCCCACAAAACGATACTGCTTCGCAGGAAAAAAGGCTGAAGTGGGGCAGAGCTTCAGCAAAACGGACTGTCTCAAGATGATCAGCCAAAGCATGTGCCTTTATTTCCTTCTTAGGTCCGTACACCCGTATCACTCACTCAACAGCATTGTTCATTAGCTCCTTTCCGTAGCATCACTTTCTAGAAAATAACTTCGGTGATCCAAAATTATGGGAAATGATATATGTAGTATACGAAGACAAATAGTGTCTCAACTTCTGGGCAAGCCATGTCAAAGCACAACACGTTCTCTCCAACAAAGTGTAATGAGACTCGTATGGAGTAAACTTCTTTCTTATATAGTACATAGCCCTATCCTTCTTTCCTGTCTCGTCGTGTTGACCTAGTATGCATCCGAATGTGCTATATGAGACAGACAAGTACAGCAACAAAGAACTCTCTTCTCATGGAGGAACCAATACCGGTGGGTTGCACAAATAGTTCTTGATAGCATCAAAAGCAGTCTGACACTCTTCAGTCCACTTTGTAAGGGCGTCTTTCTTTAGCAGCTTGAAAATAGGTTCACACACCACGGTTGATTGAGATATAAAGAGACTGATGTAGTTTAACCTCCCTAAGAAACTCATCACCTCTTTCCTCATCTTTGGGAAAAGGAACCTCTTGAATTTCATTATTTAGAAGGGTAGAGCTCAATACCCTTTTCCTGCTAACTATACATCCCAACATTTTTCCGGCTGAATTCAAAGCGCACTTTGGGCGATTCACTTTCAAGTTGTAACTACGCAGATATCAAAGAATTTTGTTAGAATGTGGTCACGTGATCCGAACTCTCACGTATTTTTAGTATGACGTCGTCCACATACACTTCAATATCCTTATGAATCATGTTGTGAACATGGTCGTACTAAGCTCTCATGTAGGTGGCACGTCGTTCTTGAAGGCCGAATGGCACACCCTGTGTGATATACCCCCCAAATGGTCTGTATCTTCTTCACATCCTCAGAATTGGTGATAGCCTGTGTAACCGTCCACAATGACTGACCTGCATCTCATGCTTGGCATATTTTTGTTAATCAAAATATGAAATAGTCAAAAAAATATGAATATCAGCATGGAAACTTATCCTTCGGCTAGCCGTTTGGGTTGAGATCTCTATAGTCACACAATCCCTTATTTTTTCCTGCCCAGCCGCCAGGTTGTATTGTGTTACTCACTTCACCACCCGACTCTATTTTGCTTGTGACTCTTCCTTACTCTTCAAACTCAGTTAGCTTGAATTTTCGAGTCTTTTGCTTTCACCGGATTCGAACCCCGGGTTAATAGGCAACTTATGAGATACTACATTGGTACTCAATTCTTGCATGTCACTAACTTCCTAGACGAACACATCAATATATTCAGCAAGCAAATGAACTAGGCCCTCTTTCTATACTTCATTTAGGTGGGTGTTGATCTTAACTTCTTTAACACAATCCGGATCTCCCAAAATCAATGTTTTCATTTCCTCTAGATTTGGTTTATACAGATTATCGAATTTCCAAAATTTTCGGTGAGATAGTCTGGTTCCTCACTTTCCTCTCTACAATCGCCAACCTCGTTGTAACCTGCCCCATTTTGTTCATTTAGCTCGTGACATGACATGACATTGGCAGGTCTGTAACTTATGTTTACTGTAATCACAAATAGACAAAATTAGAAGTGCAAGGCATAACAAATCATTAAATAAATAAAGTTAAAATAAAGAGTCTTTTCATTTAAAAACAATACGAACTTTGGCCATGGCAATGGGCATTTGCCTTTTTGAACTCAGAACGAAAATTTTCAAAATTTGAAATGGTAAGAGAAGATGAAAAATTGTGGGTCTCCTCGGGAATCTTTCGGACTACCACCGATTTTTTAATAATGTGCATGACATGACGCCTTTTCTACCATCCAATAGTTCGTGTTATCAGGATCGGTGGCGGAGTCCAAATTCTGCAACCCTCCCCTGTTCACTCATGTATACCATGCCCCCCCCCCCCCCCAGCTAGCTCGACCTCCTCTTGGACACAACACCGATATACTCGAAAGTTCATAGATTCCTTCCCTAATGTCCTTCAATGCTTGGCAACTCCCGGATCTGGAAAGGATTGATACAGATGTGGAATTGGTCTAGTCAAGATTGAATCATTTTTATCTCCTCACTTCCTGTCATCATCTATGGCTGTACCCCAAACCATATATGGATCCCCTAACGAGGACCGAACAGCTCAATATTCCTTGGGGATATCTCTCCCCCCATCCAAACCCTGGCTGAAAACTGTCTGCAGCATCACATGTCGATTTGTCTTGTATACGGCTGGGCATGGGTGTTTGTGGGCCCAATCTTCAATCACCGGTGGGCATTCACCATCTCCAGTGTAATAAAGTTTGTACTCGCGAAATCTCATCAATGATCGGCACTGCCTGCCAAGGTGACTCCCCTCTCCATGAATCCACTCTTCATTCTTCCACACAAGCTTCATCATTTGATGGAGATAAGGGCACGTCTCCCGCCGTTGGATGAACGACCTACCCAAAAGAAGGTTGTACCTGGTATCTAATATCCACATACTTGAAATTTCACAGATTAACTCCATGGGGCCCATTAACCTGTTTTTGCTCACAGTTTCCCAAGTCAATACCTTAGTTGCCACTCAACGTCAAACCAAGGGGTAATAGATATTTAGAGACCACAATCTTCATTCCCCAAGATGTGGTTGACAACTTCTCCCAAACTTCTCACGGCATATCACAGTGATGTGCAACGCCTTGTTATGTGAACTTCTTCGACAAAGCAGCTCATCGTCACAAAACTGATTTGGTGCCTCAATAACCTGATGAATCCTTGCACCACGTTTCACAATTGGCCTGAGGGTAACGTATTATCATCGAGAACTTTCATTAATCCTGCGTGGACTAGAGATCTCATCAGGGCCCCATATAGAATCTGACCGGAGTTTTCTGTCTCTAAATGTTTGACGAGGAGAATCCTTTGGTTGTTATCCTTCTCCATGAAGTCTTTCCGCTCTTTCCCTTCGCTTATTAGCCTCTTAGCCTAGTCTTTTTTCATATCCTCCGAGAGCAGCTCGTCAGCGTGGTAACACCTATCCAAGACTCTGGTCATCCTTGAGCCGCACAGGTTCAATGATATACTTAAGTTGACGAGAGTTTTCTTACGGCACCAAGGCCCAACCTTTAGAGGTGTCAAATAATCACTCTCTCCTTTTAATTTGACGCTTAAAGAAGAGACACCTTTCCATCATTCAATGCACGATGGGAGTAAATCATCTTTTATTCCATACCAATCTTCATGTGTCCTTCGCTCATATTGACATTGCTGCCTTCCATTATTATTCGGCCACGGGTTGGTTTTTTGAACATTTTGGCGCCGCCGTTAAGAGAGACTCCCCTCCTTATCACTCAAATGCCTGAATTTGTGCTTGAGGTTGATACAATCTTCCGTATCCTGTCCAACACTATTTGAATGATAAGCACACCTCTGATCGGGCTTGTAGAACTTTGAATTGACATCCACGGGTTTGGGCCCCACAGGGTGAATGTATCTAGCCGCGGCCAGTATCTCATACAGTTTTGTCCGGCTTTCATCAAGTGCAGTAAAGTTCCTTGAAGGCCTCTTCTCAAACCTGGGTCGGGAAGGATCATAACTTCCTTGTTGAGGTGGAGGCGCCAGTTGATAATTTCTGGCATTTGGACGGGGAGCTTGGCTTCTTAGATATGGGTTTGTTTGGTAATTTGGTGATGGAGCTTGGTAATTCGGAAGGGGATTTTGGTATAATGGATCTTGGACATGATAAATAGGAGGGGGTGCTTGGTGGGTAGATGGGATAAAGATTTTTGAGATTTGGGGGTGTAATTTGGTACAACGGAACTTGGGCGTTTGGTTAAGTGGGGGTAGTTTAAATGGTTTATTGGGATGACTGAATGTGGGTAGTAAGCTGGAGTGACTTTGGGAAGGCCTGGAAAAAAACAAACACGACTGGGGACTACGACGAGCTTCTGGTTTTTCTTTCCCCCATACAAGAACAACTAACACTTCTTTTCTTTCATCTACAGCAACCCTTGAAGATCCAGCTTATACGGCTACACAGGCTATCTTTCCCGATTTTTCACCGTCCTCGATGGTCTCACCATCTTGACTATCTCGCAACTTTGCTCCAAACGAGCACATATTCCTAATCGTAGTAGTCTGTCTCGTGCACCCGCACAACACCTCATGTTTATTTTCTTGGTCCATGGGCGGCCCTGAACCTTTGCATTTCTTTTCCTCCACTCTAGGCGAACTCCCATATAGCTTTTTTCCGTTGACTTTTGCTTCATTTCTCTAGAAATACCGATCGGGAACTCATTTCGACGTTGTAGGCTCGGTCGTGACATCTTTGCCAATGCATTCCAACTGGTCCCTTGCCTGGTTTTATTGGAGGTAAACAATTATAGGCCTCCCACACAGGCTTTGGCTGAAAAGCCCGCATTAGCAAGCCTCATCCCTGCCAACTCCCCACGAGCTGGTAACTAATAGGCCCTCTCAATAAGCCATGGATTTCCCACTCTCCTCCGAATGTTAATCAAACTTTGGAATCTTGAAATCTCTGGAAGGTCCATCTGGGTGGATGCACAAGTCCTCGTACTGAGTCCATCAGGATGTCGAGATTACTTTACTCTTTCTGCCTCTTTGATTTCCTCTTTATATCAATATTTGCTCCTCCTTGGCCTCCATTCCTTTTCCTGTTTCTTCAATAGTGGTCCACCCAGAACCGTGCACATCGTGCTCGGCGGAAACGTGAACATGGAAGGTGTCTCTAATTTTGAAGGGTTAAGCAATATAGAGGACTTGGAACTTTTGGGCGGTTTGGTAGTTCTGTGGTAGGCCTGAGATTGGTTTTTGATTTAAATGGTGATGAGTGTTTGGGGTTAAAGCATTTTGGTGTTGGTTTTGGTTTTTGATTTTGGGTAGTGGGGGGGCTTGGGCGTTTGATGGTGAGTATTTTGAGGATAGGGGTGGCATTTGGGGATGGTTGTTTTGAAGAAGAGATTGGAGTTTTTTGTAGGATGCGGACGCATAGTGGGGCTTTTGGCTAGTATATCTCTAACCGACGGATTATGACAGTGTCGAAGGTTATTCTGAGTTGGCATCCATATTGAGGTAGGGAATTA
This sequence comes from Solanum habrochaites, assembly GCA_027704765.1. Classification (NCBI taxonomy): domain Eukaryota; kingdom Viridiplantae; phylum Streptophyta; class Magnoliopsida; order Solanales; family Solanaceae; genus Solanum; species Solanum habrochaites. Next base: position 38,588,172 of record JAKWJA010002499.1, read on the forward strand.
GATTGGAGGCCTTCCTTATAGTATTATGGCGAGCCCATCAAGGCGGATGCAAATCCTGTCTCTATGCAATTTCCACTCTTATTTCTGTCAACCTGTTGCAATCACTGCTAATCACTCATTCTGTTCTGGCTATAAACGGTGGTTTTGGGCCATCACAAACATCAGTAAGACCACTTCTTTCATTGGTTTATCTCCATAACTGCCTTTCTCCTCTGTCTGAGATTTGCTGGATGGAATCTTCGGAGTTTTGATGATCTGTTTAAATAGGATGACCTGCAACTTCATTGACACTACAGATCAGTTCAAAGTACCTGAGAGGAAAACAACTCAAGGCAGATTTCATTAAGTGCAGGACTCAGAAGTACAACATGCATAATATCACACATAAGAGCGATAACACACATTGCTTTGTTTGGATTCTCTCTTCACCCATGAGTGAGGACGGAAACACATTTTTTAAACAAGCAGGAATTTGCTTTATTTGAGGTTTGATGTTCTCAAAAAGGCCTAAATCGTGTTAGAGCTACGGTCTTCTTGCAGCTGCTCTTTTACGTTAGTGATCTGGTCTTCGTATCTTCTCCGTAATATGAAGGGGAGATGAAATTTTTTTAACGATCGGCTGGTCGCATATTGAAGCTGCCTACGATCGCACAAGGAGACTGTTTTGGCCAACGTAGTTCGAATACAAGATAAGACCTTTTTCATCATTCGTTCATTACGATTACGAGGAAATTGATAGGAAACAACAGAGTATTTAAAAAGATGAAATGATGTAACGAGTTAGTCATTCCCCTTCTTGTTGCAGCATTAGTCTCTTTCCTTTAGATGACCTAGGAATGGAGGCATGTAGACAATTTTCTCGCCGTCATCCTCCTCAATAACTTCAGGTTGAGCGTTGTCGGGACCACTATAGGCTGCTCCTTGCTCATAGGCGGGGTATTTTCCGCCCATCAAGTTGCTAAGGACTGTCAGTTTCTTGTCAAGTAACACACTTTTAGCTAACATAACGGCAGTCTCCGAATCTATTCTCGCCTCTCTCACTTCTATTTCTTTCACTTTCAAGCAAAGTGTGTCAAACTTCTCTCGCAAATCCTTTGTATTTATCTCAAAATCTTTCATTCTTTTCATCTGTGATGCCATATCCTCATCCAATGTCACGGTTCAAGCTTTGTAAATTGCAGTGGCTATGTCGACTCTGAGCCCTTCTTCCTTGGCTTCTTGAATTTCCCGAGTGATCCGTTCAATCTTTTTTTTTAGTTCTGCTTTAGTGAGATCCATCTGGATGTTCTTACTTTTGTCCAAAGAAGTGATTTCCCTTCCTGAGACGGTAGAGTAATGTTTTAGGATTTGTGGTATAGGGGGAGGTCTTTCGAGTGAGAGACTTAAGACTTGAAAATTTTGGTCGGACATCTTGCAATAGTGGATTCTGTATATTATTTGTAAATTTTTGGATAGGAGTGAGTTTACAATATCCTCATTCATAGAAACATAACACCTACCATTTTTCAAACACACTATATCGGTCCAATCATGGCATGTGAAACCCTTTTGTGCCAAGGGTAGCCTCCGATTCTGAAGGATGTATTGTGTCATTTAAAGAAATCGTCGTATCCCCAAAATAAACTTCACTAAATATCATAGAGTTCATTACATAATTCAAAATCAAATGGGGTACATTTAGGGAGGGGTGTGATACAAAATACAGATAAAAACAATCCCCTGCAGGGGAGTCAAAAGGTTGATGTCTCGGATCCTCTTCTGGCCTTCTCTACTTCTTTGCGGACAATGCCCTTGCTGGTGAACATGTATGTCTCGGAAACACAGTTTTCGAAGATGATGGTACGAATCGTAAAGTTTTCATCTGCTCGTCCAGGGTTGTGTCCAAACGCATCAGACAAGCCCTTGTATCGGCTAGATCTTGTGATGTCACAGGTAAAACCCTCTGACTTTCTAACTCTCGGAAGTGGTACTCTCGCTCCCTTTGTTTAAATTGTCCCTCTCTTTTCTGAACTATTCCCCTTCGGTTCCACTCCTGCTGAAAATGGTAAGCATGGATCTGGAGCCTTGTATGTACATCTTCAATTTGTCAACCTATTCATGGTATCATACTCACTATATCATGCAGATCATTCTACAACAATGTCTTGTATTCGTCGACATATCCAACTTCATATCTGTACTTGGTCATATTTCATTTCATATTGACACGTTCGGCCCATTCCTGGAGGATGATCTTAGCAAAAGTTATTTTGCCGTTCTCATTGTAATCAATAACAAAAGAACTAGCATCCCCTTGGGCGGGTATAATTAGTGTTCTACCGAATTGTGGCATCACTCTTGTCGAGTTGTAAGGCCGCAACCCTCTGAGTCCACGAAGGTCTAAGAATGGGAGTTTGGCCCCTTGTGCTGCTATCCTCTCAGACTTGAAGTTCAGTAACATCCACTATATGTCTCCTTCTTTCAGATCATAAAATACCCTTGCCCACGCATCCTTGGTGGTGTGAATTGGAAATCTGCGGACACTTAGATAGAATTCATAATTATCAAGAGGACTCTCCTGGCTCGGTTTGGCCAACACCTATGGCTGGGCGTTGTCCCTTTTACAGAGATGCTCAATCAACCACCATTGTAGTAGAATGTTGCAACCTTGGAAAAACGGAAACCCATTTTTACACAGACCTAAAGATCAATAAATGTCGGCCAGAATGATCGGGGCCAAACTACAGTACTTTTTCTCCTCTTGTTTTCTACCAATTCCTCTGAACATGGCGTCCACTACCATCACGATCCGGGTGTCGATTTCCTTTCCTTTATCTTTAGGGAACACCATGGTTCCTAAAAGGCATGCGGAGAAAGCAATAGTTAGAGTTTTCCTCCAGGTATTGTGATCGTGGAATTCATTCGGAAACGCTCTAAAATAGTTGTCGTGCCCCCTATCTTTCGAAAAATCTCTAATGGTCATATTCGGGTCCCAACCATTTACATTTAAACTACCAACAATAATTCTTCACTTCCGCACTAGTTGACCTATCCGAAGACTGATTGTGATGATTTTGACAATTTTTTCTTCGCCACATTCCCAATAGAGTCCCAAAACAATCCTTAATTTCCTCCTAGCATGGGCGTTATTTTTCTTTCGACATCTCCAAATGAACCATCTTTTCATCGTTCCAGAATCTAGTGATAACCTCGATAAACGTAGTCATACTTTGAAGTTCCCATTTGCTGGTAAGTGACCCGCAGGTGAAGCGAGATTCTCCCTTTTGACAATCTTGAGTTTTTCCACCATCCATACGTGGGAATGTCTTGCATCTTGGTGACCAGGTTAAAAGGAGGAATTGATTCGAAATCTACAAAAATATACAACTAGTTAATTTCCTCCCCCCACGATACAACAAACATTTAAACACGCAATATATCCTTCAGATTTGTCACACAATGATGATCGTCCTATCGAGTCGTGGGCTCTTTGTACTCAAGACGGTCTTTCTAATGCGCCCAACATTCCTTGGGTGTTGGGTCGTCTTAGGCCAATGCGCTATTTTCGGAATTGGGTTTCTCTCTATTTAGTTTAACTAAGAGTGGGTTCTATTTAAAGTGAAAAGGGTAACCAAGCGGATTACTTGGGCTGGGACAATTAACGATCGTTGACTATCAAGTAGCCAACTACACTCGTCAGGGTGCCTCGAGAAACTTTTGGTTGATGAACGACTGCGAACCCGCATAATCATCCTTTAGTGGGAATGAAAATATGTACTTTTGAAGGAAGATGTCCATGTCATGAATGAAATAAGTTCTATAGGCAATAACAAACATACATATAGCCAAATAAATGTTCGTTTTAAAAAGGTTAGATCCTCTCAAAATCCAAGCAGAGTCTCAATTTTCTGTTTTTTAATCGACAATTAGGGAAATATTTTTAGAAATTATCGTCGACTTTTCAAAGAGTCGCCACTTTAATTTTAAGAAAATTAAAAAACTTTATTTTCAAATAACTTAAACACAGAAAAATCACTTTGTAAAAAACCTTCGGAGGGGTTCGGGGATTCAGATTAATATTCTAGGAAGGCGTTAAGCACCTAAAATATCCGCCTAATTGTGGTTTTCCGACAATTAACTATTTGGCTTATACTTGTTTAACTTTAGAAAATATTTAACTTTATGAGTTGAAAAATCTACTTGGTATTTAAAGGTGACATTAGTCTATACTATTTAAACCACGAAACTTACTTAATTTTTAAGTCTTTTAAAATTGATCGATTTAAATTAAACTGTTAAATGTGGTGGTGCCTTGCGAGCATTTGAGAAATTCTAATCTTAAAACTAGTGTTAATCAAGCCGGTTTATCTGTTCGCCTGGACCGGAATTTTGACCCATTTCTTTTGGGTTTTGACCCATTTTTCTTTCTTTCATACCTGTCCTACACTAAGCAAATAATAATACTAAGTAAATACAGAATAAAGTAATAGACGACAAGGGATTAAGCCCATTACAACAATACGAAATCAGAAAACAAGTTGGGGCCTTCCAATCCGATTTCTTCGACCTTCTTTAATTCTCTAGACTTCGGGACCTATCCATAGATTCAACTTCCCTTTCTATATTTTTGTCTTACACTCGATGAGGCTGATCCAAACCGAGAGCTCTACGAGGTGCAAGGATGGAGTCCAAGTGAACTCGGATAATTTTACATACAAGAAAAGGTGTACAAATTAGCATCGCTTAGTGAATCAACGAAATAGACATAATCAACACTCCTTATACTTATGCTAGTAAAGAAAGTGAAACAAATGCGAATATTAAAATCTGAAACCAAAATGAGTAATCAACCCATTTATCAAATACGTCTATTTTTTGACTATTATCAAAACATGCCTCGCCCAAGATCCTTGTTTCCAAACAACAACAAAAACATGACAAGGGATTTAATTCATAAACCTTTTAAGATTCAAATAACACCAAGAAATATGTGTAGCATATCAAGAGACAGATTTAATCAAAGCACTTTGACCCCCCTTTTAAACCATAGAAACTGACCAAAAGCAAAACAAACTTAGATATTCAGCTGAAAACTCAACTGGAAGCTCAAGTAATTTGTCAACAAGAATAAAAATGAAACAATCTTGTCATCGAAGTGAACATAAAATAAGGAGGCAGATATGAATTATCCAAAGAAAATTTTCAATAAAGACCGCTTTTCTAACGGTGTCACAAGAGAATTAATGCCATCATGACTTACCCGCTAACAAGAACGCAACCCAAATATTAAAATATCGGAAGTTCTTACCCCCATACCCGTTCTTACCCCACTACACTACCCCCCGACCACCTCCCAGCGCCACCCCCACGCAACACCAGTGAGGCCGCCTGAAGACTTCGTCTAATCATACACCCCCATTACAGCCGGCCCCCCACAACTAGGGAACCTTCACTTCGCAATCTCCTTAGCCCGCGACCACATTCCAGATCGCCGGGACCTGCACACGCCCGGGCTGGGAAACAAGGGTGGAGTGGAAGTGTGGGGGTGGACGAAAGGTGGACAGGGGGGGGGTGCAGAATAGGTAAGAGCCGACCTGACACAGGCGCCGCGCCACCCCGGCTCATATACCGGCACTGACTCCAACGGGTAAATGAAATGGAGTAAAACTCTTAACTCTGCTCTAATCTCTCCGTCTACCGTCCAACAACCGCAAAGAAACACGTACAGCACACATCCAACAACGGGGCACGTGAGAACTTTAGGTTTTACTCTAGAAAAAAAGGAACACTCTGACGCGGACGAGGGTAACTCCTGGCGGCGAAGAACGTGCCTACCTAAGACACTGGTGATAAGTGGACTCAGTGCACTGGTTACATGGGAAGGGGAGAGAGACAAGACGTCTCTCTCGGGTGTGGGTGAGCAAGGAGAGTTGACTAGGGTGAGTAGCCACACCTCACAATGGGGGCATGTTTAAATATGGCGGCGAGATGAGGGCCCTGACGATGATGGGCAGCAGAAAACTGGTAGAACTCTGAGGGACTCCCTTGGACTGCTGAACCTGATGACCTGACTGGAAAAGGGAAGAGGACAAATACAGTTCTACTACGTACTCCACGCAAGTCGGGGGGGTTGAACTTCATGGGAAAAAACTAGAGCCTACAGGGGGGGAAGGACTTCTCCTTTGGGTCCTTTTCAAGACCAACTGGTCTTAAACACGTTAATCATAATAACGACACTTTCATCTAACTTTCGACCTAATTCACACTGTATAGAATGCAGCTAGATAGACAAATTTTGAAAACGGAATCCATGCCCAAATAATACAAATCATTAGAAAGAAAAAACTATACTTAAACAAACGAGATCAAACTTTCTTTCAAAAGCGAAAAGCCTAAAACTAGACATTAAGAGCTAAAAAGGAACCTTGATACAAAATACCACATTCTATCCGAGATATAATTATGCTTCCCAAATAAGGTTACAATAACTGAACCATAAAGAGAAGCATTGGAAATCATAGACAACGTAAAATAGAAAGATGAATGAAAAAACAATCTATACTTCAAAATGGATTAGACAATAGAGTCAATAAGAGATAAAACCACAATCAAAACAACATGAATCTAGGCTGGAATCGCTACAACTCCACCTCTTAGTTAAGAGAATGAGAAAACATAAAGAACGACGATTGAATAAGAGTCCAAAGGCGAAGAGAAATAAGTCGAAAACTCATATCCCAAATAGAACAAAACACCAGCCAAGAATATTGAAGTCAAGAACAGAGAAGAGAACATGAAAGAATCGAAATAGACCCAATGGAAACAAGTTCATTACATAACGATTAGAATAGGAGCGGGATATAAAATGAGGGAGAAGACATTACCTTCTTCCGGGCAGCGAACAGGGATATGCAAGCTAGACAATGATGAGCTTCCACAAGCACAACGTGAATCCGGAGAATTTTGGCGAACTTCAAAGATGCCCGAGGGAAGAAAACTAAGCTCTAACGAAGCTTAAACCCTTTTGGATTCTGATCAAAACTGATTTTGCTCTCTATCAACCAACGTTCCTCTCTACTTTCCTTTCACTCTTTCTTTTCTTTCTTTTTTAACTAAAATTTCTAGGAAAAGGAAAATCAAATTCTCTCCAATTTGTAAAGATGAAAAACCTTCTCTGTTCTCTCTTGGTACGGACATCAAGTGAAATAAAACACTCAAAAATAAAAAATCTCCCGAAAACGTCTAACCAAATCCGCCCCCTCACAACTAGACAAATTATGGTATTTATAGGGGCTTCTGCTTGAAAACTTTGGGGGGGGGAGCAAAGAATTTTGGGTGGATCCAGGGGCAAAAAGAGAATCCCGCGCTCTATCCCCAATACAAAAATCTCTCCAGGATGAGGAACCAGCTGTCTTTTGGAGGAGATTCGTTCATATCAACTGTCTTCGCAGCCCAACGTGGAACCATCTCGCGTTGGCAAGGACAAAATGCAACTGCAAGGCTGAACCGTCATCCTGCCATAGCCGATAGCACTGTGCAACAGACGTACCTACACTGGAATGAGAGACGTTGAGAGATGTTCACGCGAGAGGATGGGTTGTGAACTCGACGAGGCACGTGTTCTGAGCATGGCCTTCACGCAGCGCTTCTAGGTCCTTCAGCGCGATGAGGAAAGAGAAGGGGGGAGTAGCAGGGTCGGGTCGGGGAGGAGAAAAAGAGAAGGTTGGAGTTGGATGTTGATTTAACGTGGGTCGAATATGGGAAATTAGAAAAGAGGGATGGGGCTTCAGGGGGAAATTAATTCGGAATTGGGCTTGGGACTAGTTGGTTTAGTAAAAAAAAAAGGTTTTGGGCTTCAAATTTCTGGTGGGCTGGGAGAAATTAGATCTGCTAAGAGTAACAAACTGGGCTTCCAGAAAGGCAAAACAAAGAATGCCCAAGATTTGGACTGTATAAAATTAATTGAGAAGTTTCTAAATTTTAACGAAATAAAATAATTGACGTAATTATAAAACAAATAATATGAAATATAAGTTGCTATACAACTACTAATTTAGAGATGAAGTAAAATCTCTTTCGAGACGATATTGAATAATCGAAACTATACTAATCATATATATAATCCTGTAAAATATATATATTATCTAAAACTATAAAAATTACAAAAAGACAAAACTATTTAAATAAAACCTAAAAATAATTTGAATTTTATAAAAACTAATTATTCTAATTCGTTTAGAATTAAGACCCGTCGATTGATTATTATCGGGGAGGGTCAAAATTGGGTGTCAACATGCTCGACTTTAATTTATTGGCAATCTGGACACTTAGCCACAAACTCCACTATGTCCCTTTTTAAAGCATCCCACCAATAGACCTCTCTAAGGTCATGCTAACATTTGGTTGGCATGCACCCCAGGATGTATTTAATTACCGGAACATGGGGCTTCTTCTGAATTCGATTTATCAAATCCTCATGTCCAGTAAAATAATATCCCTTGGTACCCTAAAAACGCCCATCCACTTCCCATTGGGAGATGATCATTGATCTTACCAAGTACGGACTCCTCAATTCCATCAATAGAGGAGAAAGGGGGGGCAGGAGAGGAAAGAAAAAAAGCACCCCCTCTCACTTCCTCCTTAACATTACAAGCCGTCCCTTCCCCTACCTACAATGTTGACTCAGAGTTATGATGGACCATAAAACCACCAATTGAAGAATCTTCTAACCTCAAGCCTAAGCGAGCCAGTCTATGAACATATTTCAAAAGTTCTTTCTTATCTTCTTCCACATAATACACACTAGCAATAGTCATACGACTCAAAGCATCATCAACCACATTGGCCTTACAAGGGTGGTAAACGAAACTCATGTCGTAATCCTTCAACATTTCTAACTATCTTCTTTGTCTGAGATTAAATCCTTTTCTGTAAACACAAATTGAAGACTTTTATGGTCAGTAAATTCATCCACATGCACATGATACAAGTATGTTTCCATATTTTTAAGGTAAAAACAACAACTTCTAACTTAAGTTCATAAGTCAGATAGTTCTTCTCATGAACTTACAGTTTCCTAGAAGCATAAGTTATAACCTTGCCATATTGCATGAGAATACATCCCAAGATCACTCGAGAAGATTTGCAATACACTACAAAACCTTCATTACCCTCCGGTAAGGTCAACACGGGGGCAGAGGTAAGCCTATATTTCAACGCTTGAAAACCCCTTTCACAAGCATCTGACCACTCAAACTTCACCTTCTTTTGGGTCAAGGCTGTCAATGGAGAAGTATTGGACGAAAATCCATTAACAAACCTTCTATAATACTCAGCTAGACCCAAGAGATTTCTTATGCAGTGGGAGTCAAAGGTCTAGGAAAAATTCTAATCGCATCCGACTTCTTCGGATCAATCTCTACACCCTCACCAGAGATAACATGGACAAGAAAAGCAATTGACCTCAACCAAAATTCATACTTACTAATTGGAATAAAAGCTGTGTCCTTTGAGAAAAAAAGAAAAATTGCAAGTCCAAAACCAGTGACTCTCAGTTCAGTTTCATTCTTGGACGTATATCAAATATCATCAAAAAAAAAACATCACAAAAAGTCAAGGTAGGGAATCTCGAAAACTTTATTCTAGGTCTATAAAATGGCACGTGGCATTATGGACCCTAAAGAACATAACTTGAATTCATTTAGTGACCAAATCTAGTCAGAAATTTATTTTGGGACTATTTTCACTATACTCTAAGCTAGTTGATATCCAGACCTTAAGTCAATTGGAAAATACTAGCATCGTGGAATGATCAAATGATCAATCAATCCGAGGAAGGATTCTGCTGTTCTTTTTTTTTGTGACCTTATTACGTGACGATAAAGCGATGCCATTCCTACGGGACCATCCTCTTCTTAACAAACAAGACCGGAGCACCCCATGGAAAAATGCTAGGCTTAATTAAACCCTTGTCTAGTAAATCATTGATTTGGATCTTTAACTCTTTCAATTCAGTCGGAGCCATCCTATACGGAGGAATTGAAATGGGATTTTATCCGGTAACAAGTCAATACCAAAGTCAATTTCCAGTTCAGGAGGAACTCCTAAAAGGTCATTAGGAAAAAGCTCCCGGAAATCCCTTACTATAGGGACTGATTCAATAGAAGAATTTTCACATTCTAGATCCTTAACCCTCCCCACATGGTATAAACAACCCTTGATTATCATCCTACAAGCCTTTAAGCAAGAAATGGTTTTACCCTTTGGCATAGAATTTCCCCCCTTCCAGTCTAAAATGGGTTCATTTAGAAATTGAAACTTCACTACCCTTTTTCTACAATATATGGAAGCAAAACATGTAAGAAGTCAATCCATACCCAAGATTATATAAAAATCAAACATGTCAAATTCTACCAAATCAACAAGAGAGATTTTATTGGGCAGCATTACATGACATTTCCTATAGAATGTTTTTTCAACCACAAAGTCACTTATTAGGGTACAAATCAAAAAGGGTTCAATCAAAACATCGGGAAGTACATCAAACTTCCTAGCTACCAAAGGTGTAGGAAAAGAAAGGGTAGCAACAGGATCAAGCAAAGCATAAACTTTAATAGAGAAGACTTGTAACATACCCATCACAAATGTCATGAGAGTTCTCTTACCCCTAGCCTTGAGCGCATAGAAATGGTTCCTTTTTGGAGAATCAGAGCTAGGACCACTTGGTTGAGTTTGGTCATTCCACTTTCCTTGACTTCTCACATTAGGACAGTATTCCACCATATGGCCACCCTTGCCACAACCATAGAAACTATTGTCCCAAAACATAGGCATTCACCACAGTGTCGTACCACCACGTACCACAAGGGTTGGTATTTCTTTTGGTGGATCAACTGTATCTATTTTGAGGGTTTAGGATTTGAACCTGTCATGGGATCTTGGCGAAATTGGAAGGAACTTGGTTGAAAATCTTTCTTGACAATTAGGATTTTAACACTAGCAACACGTAAAGCCTACTGTTAGAAGAATAATTTCAAAAGAACTTGCATCTTAGCTTCTCATTCCTTTCATAGACGACACCCTCTACGTGTTGTGCATGAATCATCAATGTAGAAAAGATCAATGTTGTCATGAGCATGGGCTACACGACATTCTTATTCAAGTCCGGAACGTGAGATTACGTGGTTTCACGGTATTATATTAATACTTTTTCCTCTTAAGTTTAGCGTGTCCAAAAGCCTTTTTGTGCTAATTTTATATAAGTTTCTCCTTATTTGCATGAAATCTATCCAACCAGAATTGCGGGGGGTTTTGAGCGAGAAATGCCAGAAGGACCACCTACGGAGCTTATGACGGTCTGTCATGATTTGGGACGGTTGTAGGTGAGTGTAGTGCAGCTGTGAAGGAAGATAGTGAAATCAACCAAGTGTGGGGTTACAAAAATCGGATGGGACCTTTATATTTTATGCTTTTAAGAAACTCCCTTTTATCATTTTAGCCTTTCTAAGAAATTAATGACTGAACATAGTAATAATACTTGAAGTTAAGTATAAATATTTTCCTCGTGGAGAACGAATTCCAACCTCACAGTTGGGTTTTATTTCTGACACGGACGCTTTATTTCTTATTTGAGAAGTAGTTTGAGGTCAACACGCCCCTTACATAAGGGACTCATCATCCCTTCATTCGAAAATTAAATAGGAAGCTAGTTGTGGACAGGCCTAAGAATTTACGGAAGTATTTGCTCTTGCAATCATAAATCTTGTGAAGGTTGATTTGATGATCTCCTTTAACATTAATTCCCTTGTGTCCCTTGGAAAGAATCTGTCAAGAAAGGCCTTTTTGAAGATCTCCCAAGACACGGGATCACCTCCTAAAGCCCTACTATCCTTCCACTGGTTGTACCATGTCTGAGCAACTTCCTTGAGTTGATAGGCAGCAAGCTCAGCCTTTTCAGTAGTACTCACCACCATGGCAAACAAGATCTTGTAGACCTCATCAAGGAAGTCTTGGGGTCTTCATCCACCTTGGATCCAAAGAATATAGGAGGATTCATCCTCATAAAATCTCTCAGACGGCTAGCCATAGTACTAGTGTGTTGGTTCTTTCGAGGAACTACCTCATGTTAGCTTGTGTCGTGATGTCTTGAGCTTGAGTGGTGATGGCTTGTGCCATTTGAAATATGGTTGCCCTAACTCATTAATCGCCATGGATAGAGGATTGACGAAAACTTGATCATTCGCAGCAGCTTGCACTTAAAGCGGAACTTGATTGCCTTGGGGATTTGCTCCCGCATTCGCAACCTCCTCTCCTAATCTTCTCGTGGTTGTCCTTCTTTGTTCATATCCTATAAACACAAAAAAGGGATTAGATGCTAAAATACACGTAGTGTCAAAAATCTAGAGGCACGGCATAGGATTATCAAGAAATGAGAAGTCTCCTAATCATCACATAGCCTCTCATCCATAATTGTTGTGCACTTCACAACCATGAACAATACACTATATTACGTGGTTTAGTGAGACATTGATACTAAGGATATTTAACTTCATGCTCTGATATCAAGTTTGTCACATCCGGAGAGCACCCCCCCAGATGCGACTGGCGTCTTCTTTCTCTAAAAGGACTCAGACTAGCCCTTAGCGTTCTTCATAACATGTCATCAGTTAAAATTTGCGGAAAAATTTTAAACTTTCATACTTATGTACATATTGAGGTATACTTAGACCTCTCACATAGAAGCTTACTTGGGATTTCTTTATGAACAACTGTTAACTACAACTCATTTAAACTTTTCTCACATAAAAACCATCTAAAGAGTATAAGTTGAGCTAAGTCAATAAAATGTCAAGATGCCATATAGGCCTTACTACAATAAAATCTAAAGAACATTAAACTTAATAAAGAGAATTCTTAAAAACAACTAAAGTGAAAAAATAGTATCCCCGAACATGAGGACCAACCAACACTTGGAGAAAGAGTTCCAAGCTTCTTCAATCGACCTTCTTAATCTTCAATGGAAGGAATCTACAGTTGTAGTTATATAAAGTAAGGGGTTAGCATCCACATGTACTAAATATGGGTATATGCACATAAATATATGTACTAAATATAAGTATATGCACAAAAATATTTATGGACATGCATTAAAAAGGACCATTTTCTTAGAAAACGTACTAAATCATTTGAAAACCTTCAATGCACATACAATAGAGCACATACAAGATAAGGATCACAACAACATAAAACATGATCATAACCGAAGACATAACATCATAGAATTATATTAATATTTCATGTTCAATAGTGAATATCAACTTAAAATACAAAACACTTAGCAATGGATACCCATCCCAAAATTCCTACCAAGTGTAATGATCATATGAATCCCCATGAAACCCACATAATCAAGAACAAGAGATAGGGGACCATAAGTAAAGTTTTGATTTATGTCAATATAATATAAGTAGGTTATCATCACATTATTAAACAACATAGACAGCATTTCATGTTCAATTAACATAGTCAACATCCACATAGGAGCAACATTCCTATATCAGAAGCGTTATAATTTCATATTCATATTAAATTAGAACCACCTCATTAGGATCCCTTATAGAGTCAAAGTGTGCAATGTCTAGTAGAGTCCCATAACCCTACCTAGACTAAGTAAATCCGGTAGACATCCTAGTCAATGTCCATTGCATGTGTACTTGTCTTCGTTTTCCTGAGGGAAGAATAGAGAATGTCCTTTACGACATTAGGGACCATGTGAGGACTAAACATCGGAATCGGTTGTCATTGGAAACCAACATATCGAACGAAGGTGGTTCTACTGGCAAAGTAGACCAAACATACATGTTTCTAAGTTGGATCCACTAGTTAGTATGCCTCTGGTGGATACATAGTTCAAAGAACAGGAGACATATTAGAGAACTTAGTCCAAATTTCATGGAAGTCTCTTAGCTCATGAGGTTATGTGAAACCTACCTTCCAACTAGCAAAGGATACCTCTAATTCTAGTCAATGGTGACTAAACTTTATTCCCTTTTGAATAACCTTGTAAGTCTAATTTATCTAAATCATATCATAAGTCATAGGAGCTTAAGTTCTTCTATAAACATGATCATAAGCTCTTTAGGTTTAGATGAGAATTTCCTTTCCATCATAACCCTTCATTTGTGAGATTAACATATTACAATCATAGTGTGTAAAGCATACAAGATAACATCATCACTTGCATTATCATATCCTTATCATGATCTCATATTTAACATATTCATAGCCCTGCATATATATATAGCATCATCATACATACTTCAATAGCATTGTAAAATCAATTTTAGGCTAACATCAACATCATAGAGTAATCACGACTTTAGAAGACTTATCTCGTATTTCAACAACGTTTATCAAGGATTTATTTTCAATACATAACAATCATCCAACACATGTGAAATACTTCAAACATAAACCATCCCAACTCTTCAGTCATATAAAAGGCCAAATTCGTGTAAGGGACTAAGGAAAGGGTTTCATTTACGAGTTCCTACATTATTGACGAATAATCTACGAATTTGGAATGAAAAATTGATGTTTTTGTCTTCTTCCTTAAGTTTTTCTTGTTCTTTAATAGAGTTTGAAAAAGAGAGTGTTCTTGAGAGAGATTGGAGGAATTCGTTTGATCTGATTTGAAGTGTGTAAATGTGGTATGAAACATGACCTAAAATCATTATGAAATTGTCCCATATAATACCCAAAAGACCCTTCACTTAAATGGGTCTTTTTGTGAAGTTAAATTTCCTGAAATACGACTTTAACGAATATGGGAAATAACTGCGCGTCCGCGGGGCCAATTCCAATTCTTTTTTCTGAATTTTGGGTCGATGCAATGAGACTCGTGTCAGATCTATGTCACGGGTATGATACCCAATTCTTACTTTTGAAAATTGCTTGAGGCAGTAGGCCTCGCGTGGCGCAGTAGCCCCTCAAAATTTGCATGCCTGCCCATATTGGGTTCCTCCTCAAGGACCCTTATGGTGGTCCTTGGGGTGTAGTTACCAGACATTTGGACCCTTTGTACTACATATACCTCTCTAAAGTCTTTTTATAAGTTTTCGACTTCATTTGACACTCCCATTTCTTCACCAAAGATAGGGACGTCAGCTAGTTCAATTTAGCTAGTTTCCGGACGTCAATGTCTTTCTTTATCATTATGGTTATAACCTTTTATAAATGAGTTTATTACATCAATATAGGTCTTGAAATATCATTTTACCTATTATTCAATGGGCTAAACTCTAGTCCAAGTCATCGAACTTCCAGAGTGTTACAGAATGCTATTGGAAAATGTTATGGGATTTAGTTATGAATTAGAAAATGTTGGTTATTTAGTTATTTAAATGGTGAAGATGCAGACAATGTAATAGCTTGTTCCTCCAATTTTCGTTGTTACGTACATAGAAAATTAGGATGTTTTTGAATAAGAAAACTGAAAATCAAGAATACTTCTCATTATTATTGGGAGCAGGAGTTTTTTAACTGTAGTAGCAGACAACATTAAGAAAAGCTTAAACTTTATGTGGTTTGATTTTTAAAAGAAAAAGAGACACAAATTCTTAGAGAATGATGAAGATCTTAATTTTTTTATGATGAATTTGCTGAAGAAATTGACTCTTTTGTTGAAGAAATTGGATTCGAATATAACCAAACAATGTTTTGCAGAATTTTTCAAAAAGTTGTGTGGTTATGTTGGGTTAATGGAAGGTAGAGAAATTACACGAAGAGAAGAGTGAGAAAAAAAAGAGAGCAAAAATATTTTCCACAAAAAAAAAGTGTTCAACGCGCATAAAATTCGTGTAACACACATGCTATAAAATTGTCAAAATAGCATAGGTAAACTCTACATGAGGTGCCTAAAATGACATTGCCTAGTGGAATTGTCTAAGTGAAACTTGGTTCCAAGTTTGAGGGGCTACCGTTGGGTTTCCCCTAACTTCTTGGATGTCTACTACACCAAGAAGTTACTCACACCTATTATCTCCATTACTTTCCTTTTATAAAGATAACTATAAACTTCATATCCTCTAACTTTATAACCATTATTCTTGTAACATTTTATTTCCGTAACCTCCTAATTGTATTCATATTAATGTCATTTTTATGACTAACATTTTTGTAGTCTCTAGGTACACTATAAATAGAGTCATCAGGTTCATATTGATAACTTGGCGACTTCATTTGTAGAACTAGCCTTCCTATTTCCTAACGCATCACCCCTATAAAGTTCCCGTGGATCCACCCACCCTCCACCATCCCCTCAGACCCAAACCCCCCCCACAACCCCTTCCAACATCACTTACCCTACCTGTTCTTCCCCACTACCATAACTCACGTACAGCGACTCCTTCTTCCCAACACACCACCCTACCAGCCCCACTATCACGCGCAATTAATTTAGATATTTAATAACCTATACCCATTTATCCCCCTAATCACACTTTCACCAGGGTGAACTAAAATCACCGAATCCCCTTATCCCTCTTATGCTAACCTGCCTTATCCCCCTTCTATTGTCCCTCCTATTCGCTATCACTCTTCTAATCCATCCCATCATCCCCTTCCAGGCCCCCCCTTTGAAAACAATAATACGATCAAATCACAATCTTCCTAACCCTTAACACTGTAAACACTCCCCGAGCTCCTCCTCTATCAAATCCCCAATCACTCCCCCCCAACACCTCTTAAGATCACCCATCCCAGACCCCCACCACTGCTAACAGTGACCCGTCTGCCCACCCTACAATCAATCCAACATTCCCTTTCCCCAGCCCCAATAACCCCTATCTACACCTTAGACCCTGGCGCCTAACTCCATTCCCATACCCCCAGGGGGTCTCGCCCCCTCCCATCCCCCACCCGCCCCCCCCGCAACATCCCACCTAACCCCACACCCCACCCACACGTAAACTACCCCTCCACAAACCCACACTCCAAACCAAACTAGTACATCCTCTAACGATCTCTCTTCTACTGCACTAATCACCCGCCTACCCACCATAATACGCTACCACCAGCACCGCCCCAATCCCACTATTCCACCCGCCCATCCTTAATCCTTCTCCCCACTCACCTCTATACTATCAAACACTCACCCCTATACCTATACACCTTCCCCCCCCCTTCACCCCCTACGCCACCCTCTCCATCCTATCACCCCATCCCTCTCCAAAGAAACCCCTCCCCCTCGTTCGCCCATAACACCTCCTCACTCTTCCCCCCACCTCGACTCCCCCCCCCAACCCCCACGCTTATCCATCCGAACCACAAAGACCCCTTATATTCCCACTCATAAACACATTATTCACCAAAAATCGCGCCCACCCTCCCAGCCACCATCCCTACCCGCCCCCCTGTTCTACCACTAATCAGCTCTACACCACCACTCACCGCCATCTTAACACGTATCCATGCACCTCATACACCACTCCCGACAAAACACCACACAACCCCCCCCCCCTAGCTAATTATTTCCTCCTCCTACCAAGCAACCTATCTTCCCCATGCCCAAACCTCCCTTCCCCCTTCTAACAATCCATCATACCTCCGCCCCAACACGCCCCGAGTATCCCGCTGCACCAGGCTTCATTCCCCACGCCCATTGACAATTCTTTTTCACATCATCTTCCCCAACCCCCACCAATGCTCCCCCTCCACCCACACTTCAGCAACCCCCATTCGGTATTCATGAGAAACCCAGTTACACTTGCCCCCCCCAAACTTCCCCATTTCCCCCCACCCCAACACCCGAATAGCTTCCCACCCTAAAACACCCATCCCCCCTCACTCCCCCCCCTTTACTGATCCCCACATACTTCCCCAACGCTACTCCGCATTTATCCCCCACCTCCCGACCTCTCCCACCTCAACCCCCATACACATATCATAACCAGCCACCCCCATTTACCACCTCCCTCCGCCCCCCGATTACCAGCCCTCACCAGCACTACTCTCCAACCAGATTCCCCAGGACACTCCCCCAATTGTGGACCATCCCCCCCACCCATACAATAAAACTATGTATTCCCTCCCGATCCGTTACCAACGCCTCATTGTTACACCCCCATTCCTCACCCCATCCCAAATCACCGCCCCGCGCTCCCCCCGCGCTCTAAGCAGTATACTCCTTACCACTCCCTCTTTTGCAATCAATCACCCTCCTCCCTTTCCACCCCTCTTTACACCCCCCACCTAATCTTTTTCATACACTACCCCTATCAATCATAACATCATCCCCTTCTATCTCCCCCCCCTCGTCACTCCTTCAAAACCTCCACCAGGCTACACCACTAACCTCAGCCCTTCTACATACCTATACACCCCCCCTCAAACCCGCTCACCCTCCCCACACCACATACCGTTCCCTCTTCTCTTTGCCCTACCTCCCTCATCGCCTTCCCAATACTCCCCTTCTCTCCCCTATCTCCCGCACCACACACCTGTTACCCCTTCGCAATCCACAAACGCATCTCATCCCCACAAGACTGTCCCCGTCCCCTCCCAAACACCTAAGAACCACAATCCGCACACCCACCTCTCCACTCACCACCCAACCATCACTCCTCTCCCCTCGCCCCAACACACCAACACCTCCACTACAGTACCCCAACCCTCAGACACCTCAATATATGCTCTAACCTCCCCCCCCTCTTGCCTCACAACCGTCTAACCGACAATTCCCTTACTATTGATCCAACGTACATACCCCATCCTGGACTCCACCATACAAACCTCCCTAACGCACACGCTCTCGAGTCACTCGCCCATCCTTCCTCTCCACCTCCATATCCACTGCATTAACAACCTCCAAACCCACCACATATTTTATCTCTATAATACAAACATCCCGCTTCCCTTCATTTCAATCGCAAACCCATCTCACATCTCATCACTCCATCCCCCCTCCCCTTTCTCAAATCCACCCCACATCCCCCCCATACTCCCACACCACACTAACCCCCACCATCACTTTTCACCCACGCATCCCTTTCCTCGACATTCAACGCTAGAATAATAGAAAAAACTTATCTCTTGTCTCCCTGTTTCTATTGGTTTTATCTTCTATATCTTGTCTAATTTTCCTTTTCCGATAAAATCTTTATTGTAATGATTTTTCATAGTTTAATGAGATGGATAGAAGTTTTTGAACGAATTTTTCTTATTTTGGGTTAGTCTCTAATTTTGTCTTAAATAAGATTTTATAAATTTTATTCATATTGCTCATTTAATAATAAAAAAATATTGACTAAATTACTAATATCTACTATCTTATTCAATTAACAAAAATTTAGAGGACTTTATCGTTTGCATTATAAGTTTTGTCAGAAATAAGTTATACAAATACTTTTGAGACGTTAGCTTTTGCTTAAAATGTTGAAGGGATAAATTATAAGCCAACAAATTTGAGGATAAAAATCACCCCAAAATAAGAGCCTTTGTTTGAATAATCCTTTTACATTTACTAAGTAATTTTATATTTCGTTCAACCTAAATAATAATTTTTAACAATCTAAAATTTCAAATCGATTAACATGAAAGAAGCAGATTTATAATATATTATTATTCAGGAGAAAACAAAAAATGAAAGCAATCATATACGTTATATGTTAAATTGTTATTATTTCGATTTTTGCTGAGTTTAAACTTTTTCCTATGCAATAATTGCAGTAGTAACTTTTGCATATTGTGAAATGAGAAGTGTTCAAAATAATGTGGTCCACAAGTTAAAGAAAATTTAGACTATGGGTCGAGCATTTGTTCAAAATTGTCAGGTTACATCTATAAAGCAATATAATACAATATTTTAAAAAGCCAACAATGTTATTGTATTAAATACAATAACAACTTATTTTATTTGCAGTGAGGAAATACTTTTAAAATATATGAGTAAAGAAAAATTATTATTATAATTATTTTTTTAATAGGTACAACTTAATTTAACATGTAAATCCAAATAAAAAGAGTAGTATTAATATAAGTTTATAAACAAATAATTGATCATCAAATGTCCACTTGTAGCTCTTTTTTTATTTGACATAAATGACAAGTAAAATTGTATTAGAATATATTTGACAAGTAAAAACCGAGCACAGGGTGTACTAGATATAAGAGTTCGTCGCAGTACGTGCCCAATATATGTTATTATCTTTGTTTTGATTTAAGTAATACAAATGAAGTTTGTAAATCAATTAAACGTTTATATGATTTTTGTTGGAAATTTGAAGTTTTTAATTATTCTAATTTAAAATAAATTTTGTGTCATTTTTCTCTCTATTTGTGTGACATAAATAAAATTTAGAGAGCTAACCAAATTTTTCATATGATTTTAAAAATATTTTAAATTATAATTATTGTAATTTCAGGTATTTTAAGTAAATTTAAGATAAAATACATTATTTCCGTGTAAATTTATGTTGCATTAATAAAATTTAAAGAATAAAAAATTCTTTATAATATTTTAAAACATTTTAAATTATAATATCATCGTTCTTCTTACCTAATTTTTTAATATATAAACAAATATCTTAAATTATTAATTGTTATAATTTATAATATTTTTAATATAATTTTTAATATATAATAGTCTAAAAAATAAAATAAAAATGATAGTAAATGAATAGCCACTCAAGCAACAGCTAGCCTCTAATAGTATCCTGAAACAAAAGCAAAACTAAACAAACATATTCTAAACTTTCCGTGCCTTAGTTAATTAGTAAATTTAAATAAAAGGACTCCCATCTATCTTTAAAGTAATAATTGTTTAAAATATTATTTATTTTACATTAGTGCGGAGTGATTCATAGGACTTAAAATTATATTTTTCATTTTGCGCCATAAATAAAATCTTTGTTCTTTTTATTTAATTTCGTTATCGAGCAAAAAAATACCAAACATATAAAATTTTAATTGTTTGTTTTTGATTCTTAAAAGTCGTTACAGTCAAAGTTATCATATAAAAAAACGGAGTGAAGTGAATAAATTAATAGATATATATATATATATATATATATATATATATATAATAAAGCCACATGGAACAGGACCGGTCGTTAAAAAGGGACCTACAAGTGCAACCCCTTTACAGAAGTAAATAAGTTTTATTACTCAATAATAAAATAGGTATGTCTGTGCAATCTGGTACAACATACATCATAGAGCAAAAATATGATGGTGTACCCAAAATGTCCCCGCAAGTATTACAGAAAGGGAGCAGCTAGCGTGAAATTCCCAGTATTTCCAAATTGTATAACCGGAAATCTAACGACTTCTTCGTCAATTCATGTTGATGGTGATTAAGCTCATCTCTTATTATTAAAAAGATGATATTCTCTTTGTTCAAATTTATGTGATATTTTTTTATTTTTTCAAGTTTGAAATTTATTCCAAAAACTTTGGCATGAATCTCAAAGTATTGTGCCACATAAATTGTCCATAGTAACTAGTAATTATACTAAAAGATTCAATTGGGTATTTATCATTATTAGCATAACAAAGTTTATTAGAATTATTTAAAGGGTATATATTAAGTTATTAACAGACAAAAACTAATGTATTATTCATATGAACTTTTTCTTTGCATTTTAGTGCAAAAATTGCAGTGAAGGCCAAAACAGAGGACAAAGCACGAAATGGAAAATCCTTTGCTCACACCCTATATAGTGGGTAACTTTCAACTTTCTCACAGGAACTTTTGACTCTCTTGTTTAAAAATACTTTTATATAATATATTCTTTTGGTGCCGTCTGGATTGTTTGATAATGCACTTCTTATATTTGAAATGGATAATCTATAACTCTATTTCAATTTTTACGAATAATGAGTGAAATGATAACTTGTCTTCTTCAATTTGATGTCAAATGCCTCATGTATACTTCATAAATCAGATGAGATTGTATTGGAATCGAATACCATATTTGAATGTTTGTGCTCTTCAAGGTATTCAGAAAATTAATGGCTCAATCTTTGGATCAATGTAAACACAAGGAAGCTGATAACCTACTCAATCTTCAAAGTATTAATTTTAGGCCACACTACATAAATCCACTAATTTAGGGTTTAATTACGTACCTTTAGGTAAATTTTAAAAATTATTACCCGTGCCAGATTTTGGTCATTAAGTATATGTATTGATGCATTTACTAAATGTATCTTAGATTTATGAAATCAAACACTAGATGTAATTTAATTTAGATACATTGTATTCAATTAGATTCACATGTATCTGGAATACACTAATTCTTTCGCTCGCCTATCTCCTATCACTCGTTTCTCTCCTCTGTTGCTTGCATCTCTCCCTATTTATATCTTGAATGTATCTAGTATCCCAAGTACATCTAATGTTATTAACATGTATCTGGAGTACATTGATCTCTCGCGCCTCTATTTCTTCTCTCTGTTGCTTCTCTACCAATGTACCTATGTTTTAGAGCATATATAGTAGGCAAAATAAATGTATTTAAATACTTGGATTCTAGTGTGAAATTACTAACTAGTGAAATAATATGTAATTATTTTTAAGTATATGGATAATTGATATATATTGTAGGATTGTTTGTGTAATTAGGTAGTTTTAATCAAGGATTTTTTGTGAACAATTTTCAGTACTACTCTATCATAACTACTATAGCCAACTATGTCATCACATTTACTACCACCACCATTGCCAACCACGAACCACAACTATCATCACTATCAACAATACTGTCAACTAATACTATTAGTCTCTAACATGCCTACAACTTTTGCGATTATAGTTGTATCTGTTGTCACCACCATCACTACCAACAATTACCATTATTGTAGTCATCCCCTTTTTAATATCACAACTAGCACCACTGTCAGTTTTCCACCGACGAACAAAATGATGTTTATCAAATAATAATTTCATTTTATTAAATTTATATTATTTTAAGATTATACATTCACTATGTTTAAAAGTAAACATATTTAGATGTTGAATAAGAATAATTCAGTGTTGATGAAATCTAGAGACTAACATCTTAATCCTCCAAATGTGTGCATCTTAATGAAATCAAATAAGGCTTAAGTGAAGTTTTCGGTCTTACTTAGATTCAAACGCTTCTATTTGAATGAGCACTGAGTTAGTTTGACTTTTGCTATAGCCAAGATAAATAAAAATGAAAAAGTTGTGAGTATCACACTTTATAGAGTTTGCAGAGTATGGGTTGAACATTTAACATGAAAAGATCGTTATGAGGAATTTCCTCAAGCCCATGCTATCCTTTATTACTCACAACGAAGAACAAAAGTCAGTTTTCTTATATCATAAGCTACAGGAGTTTCTGACACCGCTCATGGGTAACCTCAATTCCTGCAATATGTAGTTGTAATTTCCTCCCAAATACTCTTTTGAAATACTTCATATTAATTGTGTGGGGTCCATTATCATGTACCAAACTTTGAATAACTTTCCGCTAATTTCAAAGTTTGGCAGATTTGGTGTGCTGATTTATTTTTAGCTTTCCTTTATTATTCAAAGTTAGTAAGATGTGGAATAAAAAAAAATGTTTTTCTTCTATAGCACATTTGGGGGTAGATTTAGTAGTTTAGTTGCCATTTGTTCTGTGATACAAAGGGAGGACAATTCTTCATTCTCAATGACAAACAGTACAAAGGGAGAGGAAAAGAAGAGGGATAGGACCACGAAAAAGAGGAAGGCAAAAGACTCAGGAAGGAAAAAGAGCAAAGAGGGACGGAAAAAAGAGGCAGGGGTAAACCTTATCCCCCATTTTGGGACATGTTTTTGTGGTTGAGCGATATTATAGTGAGGTGAAAAAATTAAAAGAGGTTATTTCTTATGAGTGTGTTGTGGTCTTTGGAATTTTACTCAAACCTAGAAGTGTAAAAATCCTTACTATAGTGATATCAGTTGCTCCTCTCGGGTAGTGTTTTCCCTCTTATTTAGCAGGTTTTCCACGTCAAATCTTAGTGTCACTATTTATCTTTTATTGTCGTTGATTTATCGTATTGTTGTGTTTCAATTTTATTGCTTTATTACTGCAAATATTATTTATATTACGAGTTTATTTCCAACAATGGGTATCAGGGCAAAGAATCTGCTCATTTATAGAAATATTTTATGAATCTTATTGAAGTATACTTAGTGAAAAGAAAAATGTTTGGAGTAACGTACGAGGTAGCAAATTCAAACGCTTGTAGCGATTCTCAAACGTGGCAGAGAAGAAATGAGAGGACTGCTCATACAACTGGGTTAGGTTTGCACTGGGACAATCTAAAAAGCTCGGAATCCATGAAACTTAGGGATGGGAAGACGGATTGAAAAGGCTTGTTAGTGCAAGTAGATTGCAATTAACAGCTGATTAGGTAATAAATCACTCCTATGGAGATGAGTGCATGTGAACATTTAAATAAAGTTAGAAAATCTATACATGACAAAACCTGAACAAATAACCATTACATAAAAAGAAGCAGTTATATGCGATACTATGGGTGAGGACAATTTTTTTGGTATCATTTTAAATGTTACTTAATGGACTAATTCACGCAGCTCGCTCAGCTAGCAAACCTCAGCGTAAGATAGAGGATGAAGATAATCATAGTGCCTCCTAAACTCGTTTCCAGCTTCATACGTAATTAGCAACAACCATTTTACATGGCAAGGACTATATTGAGTTGAAGGATGTCACATCAGCCCTCCTACTAAATGAAAAGATGAGAAAAAGGCCTGAAAATCACGAACAGGTTCTCATCACGAAAAGTAGAGACAGAAGTTACGAAAGGATCTCAAGTAACTATGGTAGATCCAGAGCTCTTGGAAATTCCACGGTCCTATCAAAATCAAAGGCCAGAAATTTGCTATAATTGCGATCAACTAGTGCTCTTCAAAAGAGATTGTCCAAATCTAAAAAGGGGAAAATAGGATATCAATGGCTAGAAGAATGATGAAAAAACAGCTGCCATGGTGCAAAATAATGACAATGTTGTTCTCCTCATAAACGAGGAAGAAGAATGCATGCACTTGGCAGATGTAGAGTCGGAATGGGTGGTCGACACAGTAGCATCTTACCATGCCACACTAGTATGAAATCTTTTTTGCAGATATGTAGCAGGTGATTTCGGCAATGTTAAAATGGGTAACACAAGTTACTCAAAGATAGTGGGGAACGGAGACGTTTGCGTAAAAAAAATATTGAATGCACATTTGCTGAACGATGTGCGCCACGTACCTGATTTGCGGATGAACTTGATCTCGGGAGTTGCTTTGGACCGAGATGGATATGAGAACTACTTGCAAATAAAAAATTGAGACTCACCAAAGGAGAATTTGTGATTGTAAAAGGTGTTGCTTGTGGCACGTTGTACTGGACAAATGCAGATATATGCCAAGGTGAATTAAATGCGGCTCACAAAGAGAATTCTGCAGATTTATGGCATAAAAGAATGGGTCATATGAGCGAGAAGGATTGCAAATCTTCCCAAAAAAAATTAACTCATCTTTTGCCAAAGGTACAACGATAAAACCTTGTAACTAATGTTATTTGGTTAAGAACATAGATTCTCATTCAAACATCATCTGAAAGAAATTCAAATATACTTGATTAGGTATATATTGGTGTTTGTGGTACTATAGATATAGAACTGATAGGAGGTAATAAATACTTTGTTAGCTTTATTAATGATGCTTCTCGAAAAATTGTGGATTTATATCTTGAGAATCAAAGATCAGGTGTTTCAAGTATTTCAAAAGTTTTATGCTCTAGTAGAAAGAGAGACAAGTTGGAAGCTAAAATGTCTTCGAACTAAAAATGGAGGTGAGTACACTTCAAGAGAATTTTAAGAGTACTTTTCAAACCATGGAATCAGACATGAAAAGACAGTTCCTGGAACCCCACAACATAATGGTGTAGCTGAGAGAATGAATCGCACCATTGATGAGTAGGTGAGAAACATGCTCTAAATGGCTAAATTACCTAAGTTACTATGGGGTGAAGCAGTTCGGACAACATGTTATTTTATTAATCATATTCCATCACTTCCGTTTGGAGTTTGACATTTCGGAGAAAGTTTGGACCAACAAGGAGATGTCTTACTTGCACCTAAAGGTGTTCGACTGCAAAGCTTTTACACATGTACCGAAGGGCGAGCGAAACATCTAGAGGGATAACCAGTTCCTGCATATTCATTGGTATAGGAGATGAAGGAGTTGGGTACAGATTGTGGGGATATTGTAAATTGAAGAAGGTCATCAGAAGAAAGATTGTATCTTCGAGGAAAGTGAAGTTGGCAATGCTGATTGATCTATCGACAAGGCCACGAAAACGAATGATACAGTCCTTAATCTTGTATGAACCTTCTTCTTCTAACCATCCCATAAATGCAGAAGTACGATTGATGAAGTTGTTGAACATGGAAGAGCAAATTGATGAGATTTTTGCGCATGGGGAAGCAACTTGGTATACGAACGATCAAATGGAGTATGAGAAGAAGAAGAACAATTCACCTCGGAGGGAGATTTATAAAGGACAAAGGGTTAGAGTATCAAATACCCCTTTACAGAGATGTCCTCCTCAATGATTCAAGGAGCCAGAAAGAAAACTTCTTAGGAGGTGTGGTCTCATCTAGAAAAAGAGCCTGAGTAAGGCACAAAGAGATGGGTCTCTACAGAAAAAATGGCACGTACAGCTAGGACCTTCCAGAAGTTGCAAAGACCGCTTAAGTGAAAGTGGTCTTTCCCTCAATGACTGACCGTGGACCAATAAACAAGTTGGACAGGGCACAGCTTGATGGTTATAAAGTCCTCGAACAAAAAAAGGTATGATTTTGAAACTATTTTGAGCCTAGCAACTAGTCTAGATCTGTTAGTAGAGCAATTGGACGTGAATGCAACTACATTCTTCATGGAGGATTGAACGAAGGAGAGATTTATATGGAGCTACCATGAGATTGAAGTTATCTCGAATGAAACATTATGTGCAAAATTGTATAATAAGAGTCTGTTATGGGTTGAAACAGGCACCAAGGCAATGGATACAAAAGTTGATCTTTCATGAAAGTCAAACGTACACAAAAACCTATTATGATCCATGTGTATACTTCAAAAAGATTTTTTTTTTTTTTTTACAATAATTTTATTATTTTGGTTGTTTGGTGGAGACCATGTTAATTTTAGGCCAAGACAAAGAGTGATTGCAAGGTTGCAAAAGAGATTTTGTCAAGTCTTTGACATGAAGGACTTGGCCAGCACAAGCAAATTAGGGATGAAGATTATTCAAGAACGACAAAGGAAAGTTATGTATATCTTCAAGGGAGAAGTACATTGAACGTGTACTAGACCGCTTTCAACATGAAGATTGCTAAAACCTGTTAGCACGCCTCTTGCGAGTATCGAAAGTTGAGCAACAGAGTGTCCTACAACCAAAGGAGGAGAAAGAGGGAAGACGAAAGTTCCTTCTTCTTCAGAAGTGGAGAGTTTCATGTATCTGATGTAGGTACAATAACTGAATTTCTATGCAGTTGGTGTTGTTAATAGATATCCATGAAAATTCCTGGAAACAAACACAGGAGGTAGTTAAGTGGATAATCATGCACCTAAGAGGTACCACAAGAGAGTGCTTGTATTTTGAAGGATATGGATCCAATCTTCTGAAGGCTATATAGATGCCTGTATGGAAGTCACCGATAATAAGAACAAATCCACTACTGGATATTTATTATATTTTCAGGGGGGCTATATCATGGCAGTGAAAGTTGAAAAGTTCGTCACCCTCGGTATAACTGAGGCAGAGTAATTGTTAGCTACTGAAAGTAGAAAAGCGACGGTGGTGATGTGAAACAATTTCTCTTCAAAACTTGGATTGCATAGAAGAGATATCGTCTATTAATGACAACCAAAGTGCAATAGACTTGAGCAAGAACACCATGTATCATGCAAGACGAAGCAATCGAAGTGAGATATCACCATGAAAAGATAGGGGACGGATCTATGCACGGTTCATGAAGATCCCTACTAGTGAAAACCTTCAGATATGACTGAATAGTGTATTCAAAGTTAAGTTGAGCTATCAAAGAACTTGTCGGCCTGGACTCCAAGCTAGAAACCTAGAGCTACCTCTTTAGGTAAAGGGGTCTGGAGGGGAGATGGGGGTCCATCTAAATACCCAAACTTTGAATAACTCTCTTCAAATTTCAAAGATTGGCAAATTTGGTGTGCTGATTTTTTTTTCCAGATTTCCTTATTATTCAAAAGTTGGTAAGTTGTGAACAAGAAAAAAAATGTTTTTTTTTCGTAGCACATTTGGAAGGTAGTGCATTTGTTCTCTATAAAAGGGAGAACAATTCTTCATTGTCAAAGCACAAAATTACAAAGGAGAGAAAATAAGAGTGAGGCATCACAGAGGAAAATAGTCTGTGAGAAAAAAATAGAGTGCGAGCTATATTTGTGGTGAGGTAGAAAAATTAAAAAAAAGTTATTTCTTTAGAGTGTGTAGTGGTCTTCAACGTTTTACACTGACCTACAAGTGTAAAAAGCCTCACTATAGTGATATCAGTTGCTCCTCTCATTTCGTATTTTTTCCTTATTTAGGAGGTTTTCCACATAAAAATCTTAGTGTCATTATTTCTCTTTTATTCTGGTTAATTAACCATATTGTTGTGTTTCGCTTTTATAAGTTTTATTACCGCAAATATTATTTCTGTTATGAGTTTATTCGCAATAAATTGAAGGTAGAAAAATACACCTGGTATATGGAGGAAGGATCAAGCCGAGTCGTGGAAACCAATTGTAAAGGTCGTCCATGTCAAAGGAGGAATCAGTTTTTGCCAACTTTGGCGTACAGGAAGAATTTCTACCAAGGGTAACTAGATTCGTCTTAACCATGCAATTTATATGTCGATAAATGTAACTCCTAAGTCCTAACTGTTACTGACCCCTTTCTATAGATTTCCAGCCCAATGGACAAACACCTATCTCCAGCACAAACAAGCCAATAAAAGCTCAAATTAGTTCTAATGGCCTGGATGATGAACAATATACACCACCACGACAACTAAGGACATATGAAATTCCTCATGTTGTTAACGAGTTCTGGAATAGTGCTAGAAATGCCATTGAAGCTGGTAAAACTTTTTTTTTTCAGTTTGAAATACAAAATCTTTGTTTCACATTTTTTCTATTTTTATCATGTATAATCACAAAATGAGTTGGATATATCACTAATTGACTAATCCCAATGAACTTTATGAAGTTTAATATATAAAGATATTATATACACCACTTGCCCACATAAACTCATTAAAATAGCAGATATTTTAGTATGCGTATATTAGAAGTCGTATCTTCTTACCTTTTTAGTTGGTCATATTGAACAAGTGGATTTAGAACTTGTGATACAACAGAAGAAAAGAAAACATGGTTGTACGAATTGCAAACATGTAAATGTGTTGGTGAACAATACATATGACTTTCGCAGCCAACATTACATTTAATTTTTGTTATTTCTACCATACTGAGTTACTTTTTGTTATCTTCACCATGGTCTACCGAGAAATAAAGCAAAAAAAGTCAAGGTGTAGAAGTTTCCGCAAACAGTTTTAGAACATTTTCTGATATAGGTTCTTTGTTAGATTGCTTAATGTGATAATCTGTCACATCAGTATTTCCTTCAAATACACACCATCTGACAATTTTTTTTTATAATCATGCAATCTGTTAAATTTGTAGGATTTGATGGGGTTGAGATCCATGGAGCTCACAACTATCTAATCGACCAGTTTATGAAAGACAAAGTCAATGATCAAACAGACCAATATGGAGGATCTTTAGACAACCATTGTAGATTCGCACTCGAAATAGTTGAAGAGGTTTTAATGAGATCAGGAGTGGCGCAGGGAGTTGCATAGGCTTTCCCAATTGCTGGTACAAGGGGCTTCAGGAGAATCAAATCCAAGTGCTTTGGGACTTTACATGGCTGAATCCTTGAATAAGTAAGGCATTACATATTGCCACATGGTTGAGCCAAGAACGAAAATACCCTTGCAAAAGGTTGAATGTCTTGAGAGCCTTGTACCCATGAGGAAGGCATTTAGAGTTACTTTTATTGTAGCTGGTGGATACAATAGAGAAGATGGAAACAAAGTTGTGGATGAAGGACGAGATGATATTGTTGCATATGGATGTTGGTTCATAGCTTATACGGATTTACCAAGGATATTTGAGCTCGATGCACCTCTCAATAAGTATAGTGGGGAAGCTTTTTATACTTATTATTCTGTTGTTTCCTATACTAACTATCCATTTCTAGAAAATGTGGTATGATGATGCTGAGGAAACATTATATTGGATACCTTTTTTAGATATACAAAGATATGGGTTTTTCAGCTACTTCATATGTCTTCAAAATCAAGTGATCTTTACATAACTAAAGATAACTAGGTCTCCAAACAAAGAAAAGGAATCGTAGTATACTAGGTTGAAATATTTTTGAAGGGTGCATCTCTATGTGCCTTGAAGTGTCAAGAGGATGTTAAGAAAACAATTTAAAGAGGAAAATAGTTTAATAAATTATTTGAATCTTAACTGATAAACTTCCTCCTTCAATTTAACTTGTCTGAATTTCATTTTCTTTAAAGAAAAATCAAATAAATAAAGTATTATTTAATTATAATATCAATGACTACTAGCAATTTAAAAATAGGTTTTTGGGAAATGATATGAGAAATTAGTAATTAATGGTGACAAAAATAGGAAAAATTATTGTCTTTCTCTTGGCATGCTAAAATTAACTAGTTCAAAGCTAAGCAACATAAAACAAGGCATAATGTATAAACATGTCTTTGACTTTCTCTCATCTTACTTCTGTGCCTTTCAATTTTTGTATGCTCAAGTCGATACTTAAACATATATAGAGTTAAACAAGTAGGTACACACATCCTACTTGGCATCATATGTGTATTATGTCACATAGGACGTGTGATTTATTTATTCAACTTTATCTTATATTATATAGTACTATTAAAAGTTTGGAAATCAAGTTGGATTACCATTTTACTCATTTGGAATCAAAATGTTATATGAAAATATTTAATTAAGTATAAATAGTACAGGAAAACCACACTAAAATAATATAGGTGGAATCATTAAATATTACTATAATTTTGTAGAGGTACTAATTTAATTGATATATTAATATTTATTAATTTTAAGATTATTTTGAGATACAATAAAGATCAATTGTAACTACATCAAAATCGTGATATCTTACTAAATTATATATCATATTTATTGAATTCACATAAAAAATAAATTTGAAACATCAAAAAAAAATTCTTACTAAATAATATACTATATTTAAGTATCAACTAATTTTTAGCAGGGCAAACAACAGTCTTTTTTAAAATACTTGAGAAGTTTTCACCGACAAAAATTTTCAAAAACTATGGCCGCCAGTCAGCCAATTTCGATGGTTGATCCGACTTCTTCTTCTCATGCACCCTTATCCCAATTTACTCCTTTACCAAACCAGAATACCTCTCTTGCTAGCCATGACAATGCAAATTCATCAAATTACAAATTGTTACTTAAAACCAAACTTTCCATGGATATAGTGCCTATTGAAATGAAAGCTGTTGTATTTGTGGATGGTGAATCAGTGGTACAATGGCAGAAGCTGAAGTGACAAGAATGAACATCATTGAGAATCTTCAATATGCAATAGTAGGGAAATTGTCTTATGGGTGGCCCAATATGGATGATTTGAGGAAGTTAATTCCGCAGCAATGTGGCACAAAAGGAGATTGCCAAATAGGGTATCTGCGAAACAAACACATTCCAATTAGATTCAAGCATTTTGAAGATTTTGTGAAAATTATGTCAAACAGTGTGTACTACATCACATATGAGGAGGGCTACATTTATCAAATGAGGTCATTCATTTATGTTGATAAATTTA
The DNA here is from genome assembly GCA_027704765.1 of Solanum habrochaites. Classification (NCBI taxonomy): domain Eukaryota; kingdom Viridiplantae; phylum Streptophyta; class Magnoliopsida; order Solanales; family Solanaceae; genus Solanum; species Solanum habrochaites. Next base: position 38,620,136 of record JAKWJA010002499.1, read on the forward strand.
ATTCTAAAGAGGAGACAACCCAAGCCATGGTATGGATTTCTTTTCCAGATCTTCTCCCTACCTTTTTTTTATAAAGAGTTATTGTTTATAATTGCGTCCACAGTTGGAAAGCCTATTCAACTTGATATGGCGACAATCAACATAAATATGCCAAGTTGTGCTAAAGTGAAAATTCAAGTTAACCTTTTATCTAAACACCCAAAGCAAGAGGTCATGGATATTAGTGATGAACAAACTGAAAGGGTGAGAAAAGAGATTGTGAAAATCAACTATGATTATTTGCCTAGTTATTTTACAGAATGTAAAATGCAAGGGCATAGTCATGATGACTATAGAATCCTACATCCGGAGCTAGTAAAAAATGAAGTTGCACATGAAGTAGAAAAGGAGAGAATCAAAGAGGTTTCACAAAGGGAAGGGAAACAAATTCAAATAGATATGCAGCAGATTGTTTAGGGATTCTACCACAAAATTCTTGGCAAGTGGAAGAGTTGTGGGCGACCTTAAAGCATGAAATGTTGTGATAGACAATACAATTAACTCAAGGCCTAAGAAAAATCAGGATTCAAGTTCAAATATTCAAACTAATAACAAGTTTGAGGCATTAAATGAGGAACCGATGGATAAAACAAACATGAAGGGGAAATCAAAAGTTAATGAGTCTCAAGAGTAAAAAGGGAGCAAAGAAGTTCAGGATGAGATGCTACATATTCAAAAAGTAAAATTGGATAATGTTATGGTGTAAAACAAAGAAGAATCCAGTTCAGAAAGCCCTACTAACAACAAGTCAAAGATCTATAAGAAGGCAAAATGGGGTGATAGAATGGAAAGAAAAGAGATGGAATTTTATTGAGAAGAGAATGGAATAGATGTACAAATCCAGGTGTTAAACATGGATAATAATGATAATTTTAGTAGTAAAGAATTTGAAAAAGTTAACATCAATTCTTCAACTAAAAAAGAGGAGAATATGGGTAATATGAAGAATGTGAAAGTGAAAAATGGTGTAAATGTGGCAGAAATTTCTCTTGATATTGTTATAACTAGTGAAGCTGGGCCCATAGCTTCATACCTCATTATGGATTTGCAAGGTAGGAGAGGTATGTAAAGGGGGGAGTGGCAGCTAAAATCCTTACATCTCCACATCTCCAAGTAGGGTATTATATGATTTGGTGATTCACAAGATTAATTCTTTACAAATACAGAGAGATATTATTTGGGTTGATGATAAAGGCACTAAGAAAGAAGACATACAAAAGGCATTTGATGAAGCTGAAAGGAAAGTTGGCATCTCTAGTAAATCAGATTATAAAGGGGTAAAAAGAGGAACAACAAGGATCTGGGAACAGAAAAATCTCAATCATCCAGGATTCTGAGAAAAAGTTTGGCTAAATCAATCAATTAGATGATTATGTCATTTATTTGGAATATTAGATCAGTGAAGACACATCAAGCCTTTCGTAGACTTCAAATGTTCCACATGCATCATAAATTCTTTATTATTTCACTAATTGAACCTTTTCAACAGGCAAAACATATAGAAAAGTATAAAAGAAGGTTGGGTATGAATATTGCAGGCGCAAATGTCAAAGGAAGGACTTGTTTTTTGTTTCTCATAACATTCACGTAGAGGTGATAGAAAATAGACTCCAACAAATGTCTTTGAAGTTGTTTCTTCAAGAACCTAGAATGGAGGTTATGGTGACTCTAGTTTATGCAAAGTGTGATGCTAATAAAAGACTAGAACTTTGGGATGATATTTACCAACTAGAAAACAATATTTCATTCCCATGGATGGTCCGAGGGGACTTTAATGTTATCATGAATGGAGAGGAAAATATTGGAGGTTTGCCTGTACAACCTCATGAAGTGGAAAACTTAGCATTTTGTTTAAATTCATGTGAATTGGAGGAGATTAGCCCTAAAGGAGCCCCATAACATGGTGGAATGGAAGTGTTGAGAAGGTTCCATCTTGAATCAGACATAATGTTTTTCAATCAGCAATTACAAACACAATTTGGGTTCATGGAAGTGGAACACCTAGCTAGAACTGGATCATGCACCTATGCTATGTTCTTTTGATAGTCAGGACCGAAGTTTTATAAAACCATTTCTATTCTTCAAATTTTGGACTAAACATCCTAATTTTTTGGAAGTCATTAGACAAAACTGGAATTCAGAGGAGGGTTCAAACCCTTTCATTACCTTTAAAAACAAGCTAAAGAAGTTGAAGAGTGTCTTAACAAAGTGGAGTAGAAAAGTATATGGTGATATCTTTAAACAACTTATCATTAGGGATGATATTGTGAGATTAAAAGAGGATTTATTTGAGGATGATCCATGTCAAAACAACATAAGCATTCTACAACAAAGTCAAGCAGAAATGAAAAGATATTTACACTTTGAAGAAGATTAGCGGAGACAAAAACAGGATGGATGGTTGTGGAGGTGATAAAACACTAGGTAATATCTAACCTATAACGGGAGGAGAAATAGACGAGATCAAAAAGAATCAAAGACAAGAATGATATCTTGATTTAAAATAAAGAACAAATGGCAACTAAAGCTATTGAATGGTAAAATAATCAATTTTCTAAGGAAGGAGAATGCACCAATAAAGATATGTTGCAATAAGTACATTATCTGGTAACACAAGAGGATAATGAATTATTGAGCAAGATACCCACCATGGAGGAGGTCAAAGAAGCTATTTTTAAACTTAACGAAGAAAGTGCTAGTGGCCCTGATGGTTTTTTCAGGTCTGTTTTATCAAAAGTGTTTGGAAATTGTAAGAGTGGATATATTCAAATCGGTATGTTGTTTCCTAAAAGTCCATACACTTTTTAAATCCTTCCCACATTCACATCTAGTTCTTTTACCTAAAAAAGATCTTATCCAAACTTAGTAAGACCTAAGACCTATAAGTTTAAGTAATTTTGTTAACAAGATTTTTTCTAGATTTATTCATGGGAGTTTGGAGAAGAAACTTCCGAAATTGATATCTTCTAACCAATCGGGTTTTGTGCAAGGTAGGAGTATTATTGAGAAGGTGTTACTCACTTAAGAGATCAGGAAGAGGGGAAATCCTGCTAATGTTATTATTAAGCTTGACATGACTAAGACATATGATAGGGTATCTCGGCAGTACTTTATTAAAGTATTTGTCAAGATGGGCTTCTCACAACATTTTACAGATATGATATGGAGGTTGATTTCTAATAGTTGGTATTTTATTTTGTTTAATGTACAACCAAAGGGATTCTTTAATTCTAATAGAGGGGTGAAACAAGAAGACCCCCTGTCTCCAACTTTCTTTATTTTGTCTTCTAATGGGCTTTCAAAAGCATTAAATTCTATGTGTGAAAATCAATCCTTTAAGGGATTTGGGTTTCCTAAATGGAGTCACAGTATTAATCATCTTGCTTATGCGGATAATACCATTATTTTCTTTTATGCAGATGAAGAGTCCTTAAAAAAGATAATGAAGGTGTTGATGGAGTATGAACAAGTGTCATGGAAACTTATAATAATAAGAAAAGTAATTTTATATGTATCATAAAGTGGCTACAATCTTGGTGAACAAGTGACTGGTTTTTCTAGAGGAAAATTTGCTTTCAAGTACTTGGGTTGTGTAACACCCCGTAAATTCCATGATCTATACTAGAGACTTATATGTTGAGAATGATTATATTAGACCTAAATAAGTGTAAATAACTTGTTTGAGAAGTTTTAAGCCATAGTTAACGTTCAGAAATTAGCAAAATTTAACTAATTGATGTCCCTAGGTTTGGTGAAGGTTTTGCAGGGTTATATGAAGTCCAAAACTTTTAGAATGATTTTAAATGGGTAAAACACAGTATATAGTGTTAAAACATCCAGGTCCGACCCCCCAAGGACCGCTTGAAGGGTCCACGAAGGAACCCCACATTGGACCGAGCAAGATGCCAAGAGGTAGCAACTTTTGTTCTTGGAGGGAACAAGTCCGCGTCACGGACTTGGTTCACCCAAGAGCAAAAGTGAAGATCGCGTCGCAGGCAGGTCGCGGACTCCACTGTATCAAAAAAAATTTAAAAAATATTGCGGGACCAGCTCTGTCAGGGGGACTTGTTACCCGATGAAAAACTAAAAGTAGAATTCAAGTTGTACTTTATTAAAGGGTCAAATTAAGTGAGGGGTCTTTTGGGCCTATATATTGATTTCCTTCAATTTTTCCTCACATTTACTCACTCAACACAAAACCCCAAATCAAAAATCCAATTGCTCTCACTTCTCTCTACTTTCTCTCTTTATTCAACCTCTCCCTAATGAGTCAAACATTCTCGGTGGCCTCATACACTATTTTGGGACCAAGAAGAGCAAAACTCACCCACTTCAAACCATCCAATCGGGGACCGACACCTCCTACCATAAATTTCATCAAAAGGTGCCATACAAAAAATTGCATGGTAGCTATTGTTGTAGGAGAATTCGATTAAGGGTAGATAATCATCCCAATTGACCTTGAAATCAATCACACAAGCCCTTAACATAACCTCTAGAGTTTGGATGGTGCGCTCCGCTTGTCCATCTGTTTAAGGGTGTAAAGCGGTACTAAGCTTTACTTGCGTACCAAGTCCACTTTAGAAAGATCTCCAAAAGTGTGAAGTGAATTGGGCTCCTCTATCCGAAATGATCGACAATGGGGACCCATGTAACTTCAGAATCTCTCTAACATACAATTTAACATAGTCCTCCGCATAGTAAGAAAACTTTACCGGAAGGAAATGGGCTGACTTTGTCAACTTATGCACTATGAACCAAATGGAGTCATGTTGTCGACGTGTTTGAGGCAAACCTACTAAAAAGTCTCCAGGTTGACATCTCTTCCGCTACTTCCAAGTAGGGATTCAAAATTGGGTTAGGGAAACCCATCCTTGGTGTTCGGATTGACTGTTGGCCCAAAATTTGGGCACCTCACACAAACTTGGATACCTTTATTCAATCCATTCCACCAATACATATAACGACCGTCATCGATACATATGGCCTGGTGGCTCCACGGGATGGATGGAAGGGTGTTTAAATTTTTCGCGAGCCATGAGGCCTCATCCTGATTTTCTCCCTTACACCATCCAATCAAACACACATAAACCTTCCTTGGGTACTAAGTAACCATCCTCCTTGGTAGAAGATTCATTTTTTTTTTTTTTTTTTTTTTTGGTTTAAGGAACCGAACTCTTTCAACTCATCATAGGGGATCAGATGTTTCTTAGACTTCACATGCCATCCACTAAACAAGATCGAGTTATTGACAGAACCACCCCAAAACCCCGTTCAAGGGATTCGCTAGTCGAACACCCAAACGGGCCAACCTATGAAAATCCTTGACTATTTCTTTTTTCCATCATTAACATGATCCACACTATCCATAGACACTCGACTTAAAGCATCCTCCACAACATTAGCTTTTTCGAGAAGGTAAAGGACACTCATGTCATAATCCTTTAAAAGCTATAACCATGTCCTTTGGCATAGATTCAAGTCTTTTTGGGTGATGAAGATTGCAGACTTTTATGATCGGTGAATACATCTAAATGCACCTTATAAAGATAGTGTCTCCAAATTTTCAAAGTAACTACTCAAGAGCGCAGATCAAGCGTCATTGAGTTGGATAGTATTTGCAGTGGATTGAGTTGTTAGAGGATAAGGGATGAATTTCAAGTTTTCATGAGCACAAATCTAGCCTACTCAAGAGCCATCCAAAATTTTAAATAAACACAAAGGGCCTTCGGTACCTCCGGAAGGTCATACGGGAGCGGAGGTGAGTCTATTTTCAAGAATGGGAACTCCTCTTAACACGTTTCAACCATTCAAATTTGACTTCTTTTGGGTTAAGAGTTGTTAATGGAGATGCGATATATACGATTTAGATTATAATCCCTCAACAAAACTCTACAGTAAATGGCCACCCTAGAAAACTTCATATGTCGATAGGACTAATGTATCGAACACTTGTGAACACATCTGTCTTATAGGATCACCTATACCCTTCACTAGAGACAATGGCGCCCAACAAAGCCACCGACTCAACCAAAACTCACACTTGCTTAAACTTAGAAAAAAGTGGTTTCCTTGAGAACTTGCAAAAAAAATTCTCAACTGGCTCAATCATGTTCATCCTATGTATATCAAAATGTCATCAATAAATATAATCACAAACAAGTCAAGATACTTTTTAGAAACTTGATTCATAAGTTCCATGAACACCGTCGGGGTATTTTTTACACCAAACGACATCATTAGGAATTCAGAGTGACCATATCTTGTTTGGAATGCCATTTTCGGAATATGAACCTCCCTCGCTCTCACTTGATGATTACCTAACCTCAAGTCAACGTTTGAAAAATAGCTCGCTCTTTGGAGTTGATCAAACAAGTCATCAATCCTAGAGAGCGGGTACTTATTATTTATTGTGACTTTGTTCAAGTGATGATAAATAATACACATTCTCAAGGACTCATCCTTCTTCTTCACAAATAATACCGCACCCCACATCGATATGCTCGGATGAATAAAGCCCTTATGTAATGACTCTTTGAGTGGAGCCTTTAGTTTTTTCAACTCCTAGGGACATCCGATAAAGAGGGATTAGAATAGGTTGTGTATCCGTCAATAAGTCTTGATGAAGTCTGTATCCCATTCGGGAAGAATTCGGGGAAGATCATAGGGAAAGACTCAGAAATTCCCAAGATCACTAACTCTGACTATGTGGTAGAGACAACCCTTTGCAATCAATTTGGAAGCTTTTATACATGAGATTATATTACCCCTTAGGATTGGTTTCTCCCTTCCACCAAAAATTGGGGTGTCATTTGGAAATTGAAATTTGATATCAGTGGTCCTAACAATTCAATAGAGGCAAAGAAAGAATGCTGCAACCAATACATTACCTAATCTAGACCAAAATCTAGCATATCAAGTTCTACAAGGCAAAATAATGTAACTCTAGGGGCAAGGAAATTGGGACAACCTCTATTATACTCTATTAACCACCCACAGAATCACCCACCAAGGTTAGAAATCAAAAAAATTACATTAATAGTCGCGTAGAATCAAACTTTACTGCTACATCAGGGAGTCACAAATGACAATGAGATCCCGGATCTAATAAAGTATTACATCAAAGGAAGAACTAATTGTAAAAGAAGACGGGAAAACAAGCCCAAAGCCCCCCGGCCTTCCTCCTCCCTCTTACCATCTCATACCTCTGTTAATAAACCCCCCTTCTCTCTCCATTTAGCCTTCTCTTCGATGTAGTATCCCTATACTCCACGCACTATCAACCCTCGTTACTCTTTTTCGCCCTCTCAATCCTCCCAAGTGCCAGGTGGGAGGAATCCCTCTCCCATTTTGTCATAATGTTATCTATCACTTTCAACTTATGCTGTTGTCCCTTTTTCTCCCACTTTCGCATTCGTTCCTTTGATTTCCTACACTTATCCCTTCCGTCTTTCTTACACGATGAGCTTCTTGATCACTTTGGGGATTGGGAGACGTAGAAGCGTTTCTTAGGAGCATCCAGGTTGGGGGCACTGTTTGAGCTCTTGCAGAATTGTCCCTTACTTGAGGGACTTCATCATAGGTAATCTCTCTCCACGTGACCCCTCTTGCCAACAACCATCAGAAATTATCGTGCCAACTAGGAACGTACAGTCAGGTCTTTACAAATTATGAACAAAGAGCTCTCAACATAAGATCTTCTACTTTTCCCCTCTTGGGTATTGCGAGTAGGAACCTTACTCTTGTTGACACTTGGAGCATTACAAGAGCCTTGATTGGAAAACCTCTTCTTGAACCTTGGATTGTCTTGAACCTCAAATCTAGTCTTAGAAGAATTCCCCTCTTTGGTTCTAACCTTCTTCAACTCCCTACCAACTCGCCTAAGCTTTTTCTCCTCCATTTGTTCGGCATGAACCATGAGAAGGGAGATGTCCCATGCTAGGAATTAACATAGCCAACCTACTTTCATTAACCACAACATAGGATATTCCTATGATAAAAATGTTCATCTTGGCCCTAAAATCCACAACCTGGTAGGAGCATGCTTTGATAGTTGAGTGAAATTTAGGCTATAATCCTTAACGCTCATACCCTCTTGACGAAGGTTGATGAATTCTTGCCTCTTCCTCTCACTTAGTTCCAAGGGAAGAAACCTATCAAGGAAAGACATTTTGAAAGTTCCCTAACTAATTCGGCATTCTATAATTGGCCTCTCATCCTTACATTGCTCATACCATACTTGAGTTACATCTTTGAGTTGGTAGACGACTAGTTCCGCCTTTTCTTGAGAAGAAACACCCATAGCTTCAAGTACCTTGAACAATTCATCAATGAACACTTGTGGGTCCTTATCTACCTTAGAACTATAGAAAGTATGGGGATTCGTCCTTCTGAAATCCCTCATCCTTGAAGCGGTAGTGTTATCATTGGGGTTCACTTGATCCCTTACATCTATAGCAACTTGGGTAGCCAACACCTGAGTCAAGCTATGAATGAATGAACTTATCTCAACACTAGACATATCCCCTTCTTCGATAGGAACTTGAGAGTTTTGAGGTACTTGAGAGGGAACCGCCTCATTCAAATTCTCTTCTCCGTCCCTTCGAGCATTGTTCCTTCTTGTATTCATTGCCTATAAGCACAATAAAAAGATTATAAGAAAGGAATAGATAGACTTAAAACTCTTAGGCACGACTAAAGAATAACAAAAGAGTGGAAAAGTTTGAGCATCCCAGTAGTAGATTTATTCATAGCTGTTTTGGGAAATTAAACATTATGGAATAAGACATACATAGACGTGGTTTAGTGAGACATCAATCCAAAGAAGATTTAACCTCATACTTTGATACCAAGTTTGTAACGACCCAAAGTACACCCTAGTGGTTACCGTCATCGTCCTCCTCATATAGAGGAGGATAGGCAAGACTCTTAAGCCTTCTATAGCATATATAGGTCAAAAAACTGCAAAAATGTAAAACCTTTACTTAATAGAATGAGGTCTACAAGACCTTAACCATAGGAAGCATACATAGGTTCTACATAAAAAAAAGCAGACAAACATAGAGGAATTTAGTCTACACTTGTTCACATTAAACCATCGATAAAGTGAATCACAATAGTTGGGCATAGCCCTTAGTCTATTACAAATTTCATATAGGCTAAAATGAAATTCTCTACATGAGAATGGAATAATTGTCAAAAACATAGACAAAACTAATAAGGCTTGATGAGTGGCTTTATCCTCGAAACTCATGAGCACTCACCAATTAACTTAGGAAAGAGCCAAGTCTTCTTCTTCAATGACCACAAATCTCCTCAATGGCATGAACCTAAAATGTTTGGGAAAAAGGGAGAAAATATGGGTTTGTACAAACCACATATACTAAGGATGACTCCTATGCATAAAATCATCAATGCATGAGAAAAGGACAATTTAGTCAAAATCATGTTTTTATAAATTTAACTCAACATGAATATATCAAAAGTATAACAAGACAATTCAACATAATAGTAACCTAACACATAGATCAACCAACCAATACTTGAGCAATTCAAAAGATAGAACCCCATAATCCTACCCAAGGCTAAATATCACATCAATCAACCCACTCCATACTTACAACATATTCTCATAATTGATCATAACATGATTAATACATGAATACTACTCATAGATTATCACTATAATCATAATCATAGTCATAATCATAAAAGAACACTACTAAAATCATCCTATAGGACCCCACATCTGCAATGAGTAAGAGAAGTCCCATACACTCCCTTACCCTATGTAGAAGCCTTTGAAGACTACCCTAATAAGAGTTCACTAACTTAACTTATTCGTTTACTTTATGTTAGGGAAAGAAGTGAAATAACCAACATGAGACCATGTGAGCTACATCGAATCTGGTGGTCTACTCCCACATCGAAAAGAGAGGGTTAACACTTGCCTAAGGTGTAACCATTCATACTTAGCTATCTAGGTGGATATACTAAGCTAGAGTCCTATGTGGATACATAGTTAAGGGTCAGAGAGATTTTTCTAGAAACCTTGTCTTACTAATGTAATGTTTTCCATCTCATGTGACAACACACAATTAGGGAATCCAGACTTACTAATGTGAGGAAATCCATGTGGAAGGCTAGACTTACTAAACGTGAGACCTCCATATCATTTACATTCCCTTTCAGTGATAACAAATTATTCCCTTTAGTAATCATATTATTTCATCATAAAAGTTCACATTAGTCTCTTCTAGACCCCTATGGTCATCATAAGTGAGAACAATCCTTTCACTTTAGACATAACCTCATAGTGAGCAAACCTGTCACTTAACACTTCATTATAATAATGAGAAACTACTTTTAATAATATAATAATCAAACCATAACATACTTGCATACTTGCATTCCAATTTTATAGTCTACGGTTAAGGATGAGGAATACTTAGCATCAACATCACAACCACCCATTAGACTTAGAACAAATACTATCTAAGTAACTCATAATTTCGTAATTGAATCCAAGAAGAACCAATCAACGTACCTCATTGCCCTTCAAAGAACCTTCTATGCCATTACAAGAAACATACAATTACATAAACACGGTAGATGCAAGAACACAATTACATAAGTAACAGAAAGTAGTCATCTTACATATTATAATTTCACCATTCCCATATCAATTAAGGTTTCATGACAATTTGAGAAGGGACAGGGTCTAGAAAATCTCATAGAATTCATCAATTACATATAAAAATTATAACTCAAAACAACATTAATTCATCATAATTGACCACAATTGGTTGATAATTTTATTTTTTAAAGAGGACCCATGTGTAGAAGAAAAACCTAGATTTTTTGAGGGATTTATAAATCATCTTTTGGAGTGACCTATTGGGGAAAACGATCCTAAGAGTGAAAGAACCCATACCTTATGGAAGAATCACCATAAAATTTAGTAGAAACTGGAGGGATTTGGTATTCTTTTTCAAACTCCAAAGCTTCTTCAACGGAGGTTGAATAGAGAGAGAAAGTAGAGAGAAATGATAGCAATTGGGTTTTTGATTTGGGATTTTGTTTGAATGAGTAAATACGAGGAAAACCTAAAGGAAAATCAATATATAGTCCCTATGAAGTACCAAAAAGACCCCTCACTTAATTTGACCCTTTAATAAAGTCAAACTAGAATTTTATTTTTAGATTTTTAGTCGAGGAACAAGTCTGCGGCGCGAAATTGTTCCCGCAAGGTTTTAAAAATTATTTTTCGAGAAAGCGGAGTCCGCAACCTGATGCAACACGAGCTTCACTTTTTCTCTTGGGTGAACCAAGTACGCGACGCGGACTTGTTCCCTCCAAGAACAAAATTTGCTGCCTGTTGGCAGCTTACTTGGTCCAATGTGGGTTCCCTTCGTGGACCCTTAGGGCGACCCTTTGGGGGGTTGGACCAAGATATTTTCACACTGAATACTTGGTTTTACCCATTTAAAGTCATTATACATGTTTTTGACTTCATATAACCCTCCAAAACCTTTGCCAAACCTAGGGATGTCAAATAGTTAAATTTTTTCTAGTTTCTTGAGTTAAGGCTTTTGTTTAATGATATAGCTCTGAAACTTCTCAAATAACTTATTACACTTATTTAGGTCTAATATAATTATTTTTCAACATATAATCCTCTAGTATAGGTCATGGAATTTAGGGATGTTACGATATCCCCCCCCCTTAGGAACTTCGTCCCCAAATGACACCTTAAACCTTATATGGGAAAAAAAAAAAACTCAAGACTAGATGCTAACCAACAATCAATATCATAATAACTCACAGCTCATTGGAGGAAATCTCAACTCCTTTCAACATATAAACATAACATTAACAAGTAGGAACTTAATCCACAACCTATTATAACACTAGCTCAACTTTTCATATCACATAAGGAGGTACTACCTTCTCCATTTAAATTAAGATATTAATATGAACATTAAGAGTTGACATGATGATTTTTTATCAACACATGCCGAAAACCCTTCTCATTAAAGCAACATAGCCGACTAAATATTTAAGTGTAAGTTAATCAGGATAGTCATATTTTACAAAAAATCAACTTGGCATGAACAAGAATACACACATACTAGATAAACATGATAAGTTAAACGTTTTGCATATAACTCATTTTAGAGGAAAACTACTAACCTTAATATTAGATAGGCGTATGGGGAAAAAGATAAGATATTGGATCTTAATGTCGGCCTCTACCCCCCATGTTGCACCATCAACAAGGTGGTTCCTCCATAGCACTTTTTTTACAGAGGCAACTTCCTTATTCCTCAATTTCTTAATTTCACGATCAAAGATCTCAACCGGTACATAAGAAAGGTCCTCTTTTACCCCTATGCCTTCTATAGAAAGAATGGAAACTAGGTTCCCTATACACTTCTTGAGCATGGAAACATAGAATACCAGATGAACCATGGACAACTCGTTTGGAAACTTCAACTCACAGGAAACACTCCCAACTCGCTTCAAAATTTGATAAGGACCCACATAACGAGGACTAAGTTTCCCCTTCTTTCCAAACCTCATCACCCCTTTTATGTGTGAAATTTTCAAATAAACTCAATATCCTACTTCAAATTCAAGGTATCTCTTTCTATTGTCGGCATATGAATTCTGCCAACTTGAAAACCCCAAGGATCGCCCGAAGGGTCCACGAAGGGATCCCACATTGGACCAAGAAAGTTGTAAAGAGGCAGCAACTTTTGTTCTTGGAGGAAACAAGTCACGTAGTGGACTGGTTACCCAAGAAAAGTGGAAGCTCGACACGGAGGTCGCGGGACTCCACGTTCTCGAAAATAATTTTGGAAACATGGGGTGTTGGTAGCCTTAGCGACTCGGACTTTTTCCCTGACAAAAAAAAACTGAAAATAGAATTCGAGTTTGACTTTATTAAAGGGTTAAATTAAGTGAGAGGTATTTTTGATATTTAATGGGAGGCATATATATTGATTTTCCTTCAGTTTTTCCTCACATTTACTCACTAAAAACAAAACCCCAAATCAAAAACCCAATTGCTCTCACTTTTCTCTACTTTCTCACTCTATTCAACCTCCCTTGAAGAAGCTTTGGAGTTTGAAGAATAAGACCAAATCCCTGACGTTTGTACTCAATTTCGTGGTGATTCTATCATAAGGTATGGTTTCTTTCCCTGCTGGGATCATTTTCCCCAAGAGGTCCCTCCAAAAAATGATTTTTAAATCCACCAAAAATCTAGGTTTTTCTTCTACACATGGGTATTCTTTGAAAATCAAAATTATAAATAAATTGTGGTTAATTATGATTAATTAATGTTGTTTGAGTATATATTTATGGTTAATTTATGATTTCCTATGATATTTCCCTATACCCATGTCCCTTCCGCAGTTTAACGAAAACATTGAATTGATATGGTGAATTGTGAAGATTATGAATATGTATATTGACTATATTGTTGTTGATTATGTAATTGCTTCTTGAATCTACCCTTTTTTTGTAACTGATTGTTGGTAATGGAAGTATATAGGTCCTTCGAAGGGCAAAGAGTTATATTGATTGGTTCTCCTTGGATTCAGTTACGAAATTATGAGTTACTTAGATAGTAATGCTTCTAAGTCTAGTGGGTGGTTGTGATGTTGATGCTAAATATTCCTCATCCTTAATCCTAGACCATTGAATTTGTTATGAATTATCCAAATATGTTATTGTATGATTATTACAGGATTGAAGGTAGTTTCTCATGATTGTAATAAAGTGTTAAGTAAAAGGTTTACTCATTTATTAGATGGTGTCTAAAGTTAAAGAATTGTTCTCACTTGTGATGAACTATGAGCTATATATTATAACATGCTTACACAGGGGTCTAGAAGACACTAATGTGAACTTGTATGATGAAAAAATACGATTACTAAAGGGAATAATTGCTAAGAACTGAAAAGACATGTAAATGAGATGGATGTCTCACGTTTAGTAAGTTTGGCCTCCCATATGGGTTTTCTCATGTTAGTAAGTCTGGATTCCCTAATTATGTGTTGTATCATGAGATGGAAGCCTCCACGTTAGTAAGTCAAGGTTTCTAGAAACAATATCCTTGACCCTTAACTATGTGTCCACATAGGACTCTAGCTTAGTGGATCCACCTAGATAGCTACGTACGAATGGTTACACCTTAGGCAAATGTTAACCCTCTCTTTTCAGTGTTGGATTAGAACAACGGACTCCATGTATCTCACATGGTCTCATATCGATTATTGCACTTACTTCCCTAACATAAAGTAAACGAATAAGTTAAGTATGTTAACTCTTATTAGGGTTGTCTTGAAGGCTTCTACATAGGGTAAGAGAGGGTATGGGACTTCTCTTACTCATTGCAGATGTGGGGTCCTATAGGATGATTCTAGTAGTGTTGTTTTATTATTATGACAATGATTATGTTGATAAGCTATGAGTAGTATTCATGTATTAATTATGTTATGATGAATTATGAAATATGTTGTAAGTATGGAGTGGGTTGCTTAATGTGATATTCAGTCTTAGGTAGGCTATGGGATTCTATCTTTGGCATTGCACAAGTATTGATGGTGTGATCTATGTGTTTGGTTACTATTATGTTGAATTGACTTATTATACTTTTGATATATGCATGTTGAGTTAAATTGATAAAAAAAACATGATTTTGACGAAATTGTCCTTTTCTCATGCATAGATGATTTTGTGCATAGGGGGTGTCATACTTAGTACATGTTGTTTGTACTAACCCATATTTTCTCCCTTTTCCCCAAATATTTTAGGTTCGGGCAATTGAGTGGATATATGGTCATTGAAGAAGAAGACTTGACTATTTCCTAAATCAATTGGTGAGGCCTCATGAGTTCCGAGGATATAGCCACTCATCAAGCCTTATTAGTCTTGTCTGTGTTTTGAGACAATTATTTCATTCTCATGTTGAGACTTTCAATGTAGCCTATATGGCATATTATAATATACTAAGCACTATACCAAACTATTGTAATCACTTTATATACGGTTTGATGTGAGACAAAGTGTTAGACTAAATTGTTATATGTTGTATGTTGTTTATGCGGGAAGCCTATGTATGCTTCCTATGTAGAGGTCTATGTAAACTTCATTTCTATATAAGTAAAAGTTTTAATTTTTCCGCATTTTCACCTATGATATTCTATGACGAAGGCTAAGAGGTTTGTCTTAGTCCTCTACGAGGTCTCCGTCGCGGTAACGACTATGGTGTACTTTGGGTCGTTACAGTTTGTCCAATTTTTCATAATTGAAAGAGGAAGGAGTACTTAAATGTGTTGATAAAGAAGTTGAAAGATGTTTTGCAGAATTGGAGAGGCAAGTTACTTTTTTATGGAGGTAAACTTGTTCTTATTGGAAGTGCACTTCAAAGTATTCTTATATAATTGTTGTCTATAGTGATTCCAACTAAGTAAATTATCAATGAGATACAAAAGATATTTGCTAAATTTTTTTAAGCCCTTAGGAGGAAGGAAGAAGTAGACATTGGATTTCCTAGTAAAAGTTGTGTACCAAAAAGAGAAGGTGTGTTGGGCTTTAGGTTATTATATGACATATCTAAAGCTCTTTTTTCAAAATTTTGGTGGAGATTCAGAACCACAACTTCCTTTGGTCGAATTTCATGTGGCATAAATAGTGCAAAAAGCTAAACCCTACTGAAGTAATATGCAGTAATGGCTCTCACATTTTGAAAAGATATTAGAGGCTAGAGATCAATTGGATGGATACATCTGGTGGGAACAAAGGAGGCGTAATGCAAACTCATGGGAAGATAACTAGACAAGACTGGGTGCTAATAAAGTTACTAATCCAGATGTTGTTAGGGCTAACATTGCAGAAGACTTTAGTTTTTTCATGCAACCTAATGGTTGGAATATAGACAACCTTCAGGAATATCAACCAGAAGAAATAGTAGAGAGTGTTATTAGAATGATGAACTATCATGCTAAATTAGTTCTTCCAGATAATTCTTGGTGGGTGAAAACTAGTTTTGAAAATTTACAATTGCTAGTGCTTGGGAGGAAATCAAACAAAAAGGACAACAAAGGGAGGACTATGATTATATTTTGGCTAAAGGAGTTCCATATAAAATTTCTTTCTTATTGCGGAGATTATGGAAATATAAGATTCCGGTTGATAAGGTCCTAAAATGAAACAAGATCAATTTAGCTTCCAAGTGTAGATGTTGTGAAAATGCTCATGAGGAAACTGTTGTTCACATATTTATTACTCCAGAATTTGCAACTTCAGTTTTGAATTATTATGCTATAGTAGTGGGATTACTTGGACCTTTTATTCAGATTCAGCAGGCCATTAAAAATAATGGAACCTAAAGAGTTGTTCTAAGCTCTATCCTATTGTACAGGTAGTCCTTGCTTTTGTTTGTCATCAACTATGGAAAAAAAGAAATGTTATTCATCACGGAGGAAATATGACAAAGGAAACGATCATTTAAGAGATCAACAGTAATTTGGTGAAGCTAGTGAAGTTGAAATATCCTTGGATGAAAGAAATACCAAATCAGTGGCCTCAACTGATTCATTATCTTGAGAAATATATATCTTTACTTAGATCACAGTTAGTGAGATGGGTGAAACCTGATGCTGGATGGTTTAGATGTAACACAGATAGGGCAACTTTTTGTTTGAGAGATGCTAATGGGTATTTGATATATGTTGAAGCAAGAAGATTAAGGGTAAATAATATCTTATATGGACAAGCTACAACTATTCAAGAAACTGTTAGATTTTGTATTGAACAACAACAGATTCTAGCACTAAAAGTGTTAGATTCACTACCTATGTTCAATATGATTGAAGATAGATGAGAGACTCCATGGAATATTTGGAGATGAACAAAATTAAATATTGGAGGAGCAAAGGGATAGTGCATTTTTCCTACACCCTTAGGAAGACAATGCACTAAAATATTTTTTAGCTAATGAAGTTTTTTCTTTTGCAGGGACAGAAGATCTAAAATACAATTATTTCCAAGAGTTACCATTCAAGCTAAAAGGTTACTTGACATCGACAAACAACAAATCCCACAACTAAGGTTCAACCCATTCAAAAATAAGGAGCCAGATTGATGTTAATTATCCAAATTGTCAAACAGACGAACAAATTTTGATTCAATACAACAAAACTTCAAACTACATCGAGCCATACTATTGATTGATTTTATTTGACCGTTGTACAAATAAAAGATTTACTAATAGTCGTATTAGTCTTGTATTACGCTCATTCCATTGTAAATTTTTGTTTGAACAAAAGCTAATTAAATTCAGTTGATTTATGTCTACATCTCTATAGAGAAAAAGTTAGGTACCTTTTGAATCATCTTTTGCTTTGCATAGAAAATCTGATTAAGTTCAATTTCATCTTGGATTTCAATTTCACAGTGTCTGGTGAGAGCTTTGAGGCTACTAAACTTGGAATCGAACCAGGAAATAAGCTCAATCTTGCATTTAAGGAATTATTCAAGTTAGATTTAGCTAACTATTGAAGTTTCAGATTTGTAACGAAAAGAAGGGAAGAGTTACCTTCAGGATTTTCAAAATCGGCGAGCTTTTCTTGCTCTGATGTGGTTGATCAAGAAGTTGTGTTCTTGGAATTTCCTTTTCTTGCCTTTGTCTTTTCATTTCCTATTTGTCACTTTCTTTTTTTTTTGTGAGTTTTATTATTTTTTGTTGTCCTTTTTGTTTTGTTAGGATGATGTGGTGGGCTTTGGTCCTTAACCCATCATCCTTTATTATGTTTGTATACATATTTGAGGAGATATAAAACATGAGCCTTTAGCTCTTTTTGAATAAATTTTTTAAAAAATACTACATTGATT
The DNA here is from genome assembly GCA_027704765.1 of Solanum habrochaites. NCBI lineage: Eukaryota > Viridiplantae > Streptophyta > Magnoliopsida > Solanales > Solanaceae > Solanum > Solanum habrochaites. The sequence continues at coordinate 38,638,079 of JAKWJA010002499.1, forward strand.
GAATTCACATAAAAAAATTATCATATATATATAAAGTACAATGTGAATGTATGATTCATCGCAATATATTTCTCACATTTAGAACCAGTAACATGTAAGGAACATTTATTGCATCCAAAACTCACAATTTTATGGTGTAGTTAGAAAAAATAGCAGCAAAACTTTTGGATGCAATAAGAAAAGCTAGAGATAGAGCTTCAACGAGATTCAAATTTTGACGAAAGTCAAACACAATTGAATCATATTTAACAAAATTGTTTTAGATATATTTGTACTTTTTATTAATTATTAATTTATATAATTGGGACCATATACTAATAAATGAGACTTTTAGAAATATATTATCTTATCGAAATAAGTGATTTTTTCACTGTCTCAGGTTGGGACTTGAGAAAAATATTATCTTAGAGAAATACTAATTTTCTACGTATTAATTTATTGAAAATTAGTGTAATCATATTATATACCAAACACTAAAAGTGGAGAGGTATTAAGTCGAATTTTGAAAAATGCAAATATCCATAGAAAATTATTAATATTGTAAAATATAAAAAAATGTACTACAAATAATATAGACAAAAAGACATGGGGAATAGAATAGGAATATCTCATTCAAATATTCTTCTGTTTGTGTGTCTTAAAAATTGGGAATAAACACTTCTAGCTTAATTGATAACTCAATCTGAAAAGTCACCATTATGTGAAGTAATCAGAATAAATAGATACATTCATATTAAAATGGGTTCATAGAACTAGGAACTGATTTACATAGATTATAAAGTATAAGACACGTAGGAAAACTCAACAATCCACTTAGTTCAACTAATTTATAACACTCCCCAGTGGAATCCCTAAATAGTGTGTCTTTTAAAAATGTTACCAGGAAAATTCACTGAAAAAGTCTAGTGATGGAAAAAGAGTATGAACATCTCATAATACGCATTGAGTATTTTCTCATTAAAAAACCTTTACCAGAAAAATAAAACTGAAATAAAATCATGGTTAAGAAAAAGAGTACAACGCGTACTTCACTCCCCCTGCTTTACTTGATATCGTGAGAAGATACATTTCAATCTGATATCTCAACTTCTCAAATATTGATATTAGCAATGCCTTAATAAGTAAATCCGCGAGATCATCACTTGAACATATCTGTTGAACTTCTATACCACCATTTTGTTAATAATCACGTGTGAATAAGAACTTTCGTGAAATGTACTTTGTCCAGTCTCCTTGATGTATCCCCCCTTCTATCGAGTTATAAATGCAACATTAACTTCATACATGGTGGTTGAAATATCTTTTTTTAAGGAATAATCACATAGCTTCTGGTGTTTGCATAGTCAATAATATGTATGTGCACTTATTGCACTAGTATATATGATATTTTTCAATCATTTTAATGAGATCAAATTGATCTTTCTTTATGTTATGCAATTTTACTACCATTAGGATACTCAAATGAAATTGCTTTAAGACTTTTTATACCATTCAAGGATATTCATATAACTTTCATCATCAAGCTAGGTATGAGAATATTTCATTACACAAATTCAAGCATTTCATCTATTGCCAGATTGAAACAAGCCTTGTTCCATCCACCACGGGAGTATATATCTCCATTTAATAATATCAGGACTTTTTGCCGAAATACTTTATGTCCCAAGACATAAATCGTACTTTATATCTTAGTGTTCTACTTTCTCATAATGATTCATTTGTACCTCATTGACATTATATCTTGATTCATGGACTATTGGTCCAATACATCACTTTTGAAAGTGAAGCATAATATGATTGAACTACATTTCATTTGACCAATCATCTATCTGTCTACATGTGTTATGACAGGATTGGAATTCACTGCTCGTATCACATGTGATTGAGCGTACTTTAATATCTAAATATACCATCGAAGGTCTTTTGACTCAATTTCAATATAACATAACTTATGAGATCTCAACATGTTTCATCATTTCAGGTACCTAAATCTTTTTCAAGTTTTTTCTGAAGTGTTATATCATTGTTTTCCTTTTAAAGAACTTTCTCTTATTATCATGACCATCTTGATCATTTTCTCCTCTCATTCCTTAAAGAGTTTTTTATCTGAAATCAATTGGTCTATCACGCTTTATGCGTAACATAAAATGTATCCCTTAAGGACTTTTCATTGGAATTATAACATAGGATCAGCAAATTCATCGTGCAATTAATTTGCAACGTTATGCAAATGAATAATTTGTTGAACTTCAAGTTCACCTATTTTAACGAGAATATGGATGATTCATAATTCATCTCATAAATTTGAGCTGCCAATCATCTTTTCCCCTAATGTTAGAACATCTAACATTCAACCGAACCGCATGGGAGATCATCTTTAGAATGGTAGCGCAATTCAAACACATTAAAAGTATTCGATAAATTATTGGTTCCGCCATGAATCAATTGTGATGGAAAAATCTTGTTGGTTTGATGCATACATGTGTTGTTACACGTTAAATAACTCATCTCATATTATTTATTATTTGGGAGTTCTGTGCTCATACATATCGTTTAGCTATAATTGGAGGCATACAATTTCGGCTAAATTAACTAGCCTTATCAACATAATTTCATAGTTTGGAACTGTTCTTTTAATTAACCAAATCGAGCAAACAACCTTTGAAAAATCAATTTGTAAGTTGACAACAAAACACATGTGCCTCTCCCATGAATGCAACCATCGTGTAGTTGCAAATGGTCCACATGGCAGGTGAACGAGTTCATATTCACCTTTCTATATGTTCTACAGACTCCAGAGAATACAATCCCAACCTTAACTGGAATAATGATACAATGATTATTTTATCATGATAACAAACAAAATATGATAATTCTTGAAGAATATTTATTTCTTCATCGTAAATCCACATGAATTATCAATTACTTTTACATCACATTTCAATCGAGATGGACAACCAACTGATCTTTATTTTTCTCAAACCTCTCATAGAAGTGAGTTGGGGCATACATTATTTTTCTAAAACCTATCATAGATGTCTTAATCACATGACATTTATTTGCATCATTCTTATTTGACTGAACCAATCCTCTATATCATGTGGCATCAAAATCAAATCGTGGGTCTACCATCTTGATGCGATAGAACATGAATGTAACATCTTACCCTCAAACATTTTTTATTATAGCCCATCCGAACTTTACCTGATGTCTTACCTTTTGGGTGCGATAGGACTTGAATTCACCGTCGTACCCTTAACCAACAATATAATAGACCAAAGTACAATATGACTCACCATTTGAGTATTTCAAAATAATCAAAATAATATTCAAACTCGTGCTACTAAAACTTATATCTTCTTCGAATTTGTAGAGCATGTCATATTCAACCATTAGTTGTATACTCCTTTTATTCTTAGTCAATGTTAGTGACCGAACACTATTGTATTCTAAAATCATAAAAGGATTTTAAAAAATACATCCTATTATGCAAATAATACATTCATTGTAGTAATTATCAATTTTCTTTCTCAATTCTCATAACGAGATCAATCCGAAAATGAGCCAAAGAAAAATTAAAATTCAAATCTCAATTGGCTAGAGTTTTTTGTTGACAACATGTTGTAAAACTATAAATAATATACTTAAAGTAATATAGACAAAAGATAGTGAGAGTAGAATATTGAGATAATCTTATTCAAACGTCTTCTTGTCTCATGTGTGTGTCTTACAATGGTTAATTAACAACCCTATTTATAGGTTGAGAGATTACTCCAAAAGTCATCATATTTAGTATCATAATAAATAGATATGTTCTTATTAAAAAAAAGGTTCATAGAACCCAGAGAATACACATAGATGATAAGTATAAATTTATGAATAAACTCAATGAACAATCCACTTAGTTCAAAAATTTATAACAATTAGAATGTTTTTCTCTTTTAAAAGTTAAATTAGTTACATCTTAATTTTTTTTTGTATTTATTTTTGTTTCTCTCCTTCAATTTACTCAGCACAATGAAACAATAAAGACAAGAAAAATATATTAATTCAATAGGCAACTTCATTTAACTAATTAAGTGCAAAATAAGATAATCTATTTGATGGATATTATAACCGACACATAGAGAACAATAGTAGCCACTTTGGTGGAAAAAATTGAATTAAAGGTGTCAATTAAGTCTTGATTTTGTTTTAAGTGACACTTTAATCAAGAAATGGATATCACGAAAAACAAATGCTACGATCTACTTATTTGAGACACGAATTCGGAACCACGACAACAAAAAGTATAACTCTAACATAATTCTTAAAAGAATAACTCACTTTTCTTCTCTTTCTGTTTGCTCTTGTTTTTCTTTCTGTATTTCAATCTCCGTCTCTGTATCTCTCTGTCCTCTTTTTTTTCTTCAACTGAACGTAGGATTAGATAATATTTTTTTGGTGAGAATCTGTTGCAAATTCAAAGGAACTTAGTGTAGTGGGATTATGATTTAATTTGAAAATTAGTTGAGAAAATTGGGGTTGATATAATGATATAAAAATAAAACAAGTAATAGAAAATTAACAAACAAAAAAATCTTCTAACAACTAAAAAAATCGTGACAAATAAGAAATAAAAATAAAAACAAATATATGGGATGGATTTGTAGGAAATCAGTTAGGAAATTATGGGAGAATAGGGTAAGTAAACAAATTTGAAATTATTTAGAAACTCTTTTTTCCTTTCTTTTCTATACTCATTCATAATATTTTATAATTATTTATTACGTTTAGACTAGATAAAATAACAATAATTTAAATTCCCAACTTTATTTATCATTTTTTCTCTATTATTAAGACTCTAACTGAGCTTATAGTTTGTATTAATTATATTGTTTTGATTTATTTTAAATACAATGACTGTTCAAATTGATTGTAAAAGTTTTATGTGTGGTAAAAAAAAATAGGCGGTCACAGAGCCCTCTCTTGCTTGGAAAACATAAGTTTTCATGCAAAGACGTGACATGTGACTAATTTTTTACTCAAATCATTATGCCAAATTGAAGAAAGAAAAAAAGAGAAAGGAGGGGGAGGAGTAGGAAAGTAGTTGGTTGGGTATGTTGGTGGTTTTGGTGGGGGTGCGCGGTAGTGTGAGGGGGGGGGCTGGGGGGGTTGGAGTTTTGTGTAGTTGTGCGGGATGGGGATGTTCATGAAGAAGTGGTGGTCGGGGTGGGTGAGGTTGTCGGGTGATGTGGGTGGGGGTGGGGGTTTGGTTGAGTGGGATTTGGGTTGTGGTAAGATGTTTGGAGATAATGATGAGTGGTTTGTTTGAGTGTTATGGGGTATGGGTGGGGGGGTGGGTGTGACACTCACGGGCAGACAGGGAGTGGAGGGAGGAGTGGTGTTGGAGGGTGTGGGAAGGGGAAGGGGGGGTGCTGGGGGCTTTGTTTTTTGTTCACTTCGGTGTTTTCTCCTTCTTTGTGTTTTTGTGGCCTCTTTCTGTAATTCTTTTCTCTCTTTATTGTCTGTTCGTTCTCTCTTTCGCCCGTCACCTCTTTGAATCCAACGTCCTGTGCCCTGTTCCCCTCCCTTTCCCTTCGATCTTCTTTGAAATTATCGCTTCTTCCCCTCTATCCTCCTCATTTTCTTTCGTCTGATTACCTCTGTATCCATTTCTTGCCATCAGACGAAAATTTTTATTCATACATTCGATCTCGCTTCTTTTTTCCTTGAATATTTTTCTGCTTGTTCTTTGGTTTTTTACCCTCTGATTTCCACCCCTGCGCTTCTTTCGTAATGATCCACACATCTTTATTTTCCGGTATTATCCTTTTCCTGTTCCCTCTCGTTTTATTATTTTTTTCTCCTTCCGCGCTGCTGTTTTAGTTTTTGCTCGTCTCTGGGGATGGCTCCCTGCGTTCACCAGCTACCCCTGGGTTTCCCCGCACCTCCGGGGTCTGCGTTCCCCTATTACGCTTGTTAGCCTATCTCCTTTCTACTCCTATTATCTTTACTTGCCCTTCTGTCTTACCCCTTTCTGTTTTGGTTGCCTAGGAGTGGCGTTGTGCTTTTTTTGTTTTTGGGTTGAAAAACTACATATCCCTAAATTGATGACAAGGATTAGGAGTGTTCCAATGAGGTTAGGGTAGTCGAGTGAGGTTTGTCGAGATTCCGGTTGTAGCTAAGTATATATAATAAAATAAAAAGTAGAATAAAAGATATGAAATCCAATCTACTCCAATAGTGCTGAGTCTTCTATTTGAATTCTCGGTTATCGCTTCACCCTCTTTGGCAGGTTCATCGATTTCGAAATTTGATCTGTCCATCTGAGTTTAAGATTTGAAATTTCATGTCTTGACTTCAGCCATTGACGTTTTTTCGCATGATATTCTTCTAAACTTATTTTCTTGAAAGGATGAATTCTTTTATTCTTAAACTTTAAATTTATATACTATGTAGAAACCTGCACACCATAAAAAAAATGAAACAAAATTTTCTGCCCAGTTTAGACTAAAAAATTTTGTGAGTTATTGACGAAAGTTATAAAAGTCTATACTAACAATAAAAATAATATTTTTGTAGCCATTACAAAATGTAAAAATAAAACAAAAGGATGTTTTGTACCCAAATTGCAACAAGGGATTATTGTGCCCTGTGATAACATGAAAAATAAAATAGAGATTATTGTGTCGTATATGCAATAAGGGGTTAATGTGCCCTAGAAGACAAAAAAATAAGATATGGAAGTTATGTGCCCTGTAGCAACAATGGGTTATTGTGCCTATGAAGACATTCCAAAAAAAATAGGGTATGTGCCTATCGATGCAACCAGGGGTATTCTGCCCTGTGAGAATGAAATATAGGAAAGGGGTATTTGTCGGTATGCAAAAATCCGGGCTTGGGATTTTTATTGTGGCCTACCTAGCGTGTGTGAGAAGTGAAACATAGGATAGGGGTTGATTGTGTCCTAATGAAACCATGGGGGTATCATCACCTTGAGTGAAAAGACATTTAAATAACAGAGGTATAGGGGGTTAGTGTGCCCTCTATGCAACCAGGGTCTTGTGCCCTGTGAAGACATAAAAAAAAGAGGGATAGGGATTAGGTGTCCTCTATGCAGCCGGGGTATTTTGCCCGTGGAGACAGAATAATAAAATAGGGATTATTGTGTCATTTGAGGACGGGAGTATATAATATTCAGTTATATTATGATTATCAATTAAATTACTATTCAAATTCCCTTAATTTATTTTTATTTGTAAATGAACAGAGACTAAAAAGAAAATTAATAATGCCAGATTATTATAGAGAAAAAAAAAAATCATTTTTTTGTATATTATTATAATGCATATGTATGAGAAGTAAGGAATCAGGAACATACATCTTGGCGTTTGTTTCTCGCAAACATACAGATTCTGGTCTATACATTTGTCAAGGCAAAGAAAGTATTGTAATCTTTCTAAAATGTGGTTGGTTAGTGACTCAAGTTTTTGTGAAGCTTGACTGCTGGATCCGCCCGCTTGAAAGATTATCCCCATTGAGATGTGCGGAAGATCTGGAAGATGTTTTAAGATAGTCAGATCCTTTACTGAAAAACGACTCTCATGGACATTCTAACATCATTACCATTTTGGGAGTGTGGTGTTCATTTTTTTTTCTTTTTTGTTTATTTCCCAAGCAAGATTATTTGCTTTATCTTATTTTCACACGGGACACAATTAAGATATTATTTCTCGATAGGTTGAACAGCCTAGCCAATATGGGCATGTCCCCAAAATCATTGGAAATACCGTATTCAATTGCTGATTAAAATTTTTTTCTCACTGACCACGAGTTGATGCCGACTGAAGAAAATCAATGAATACGAACACAAGCACGAATGACACTAATGAAAAGAGTTATGAAGGAAAAAATATGCTTTTTAAAGTAAATATAAATAAGCGACTGTTAAGAGTGAAAAGAATCTTATATGGAAAGTATGATGACGACGTTAAAACATACATGCATTTGACGAAATTTGATTCTTTTGAGTTGTCGGAATCGCATGAAACAATGTTGCACCTGTAGTTAACCTTGACTTTTATTAATGATTGTGCTCATTTCAAGACAAAATGTCATTATTTGATCAGTAGGGTCTTCATGAGTTTTCACCCAATAAGACATTCTCATTTTGGCTCTCAACGAAACCACGTCTTATAGTGACCGTAGAGGAGTTTCACCATAAGACTCTCTTCATTTTTACTTTATTTTCTATCATTAGTTCACACCATATAAATGTCTGCAACTATAGAGAATGAAGGACATGATTATATTTTAGTGAGCGATTAGGACCGAACCCCAATAAGTCTTTCCTATGTATCCTATGGAATCAAGTCAAACGTAGGTCGATGACCTTTTTTTTGTTTTTTTGTTTATTTTTACGCACCGGACCCAGTGGGTGGAGATAAAAGAGGATACATTCTTATCCCTATCATAAAATGACAAGGCAGTACTAAATGTAGCATCTCTTGGACCGAATTTGCATTGATCATGTGTCAATGCCTTCCCGCCATTCCGCCAATTGAAAGTATTTGGGAATCACTTGTTTAAAACATAAGGCTTGCCAATTGGAGCAACTTCCCTTGGACTCGTCTTGTGGGAAGAGCGTTTCACAAAAACAGACCCACTTAAAAAAATTTTGGGGTACTTATTATTATAAGCAAGAGCAATCCTGTGGTTGAATTAATTGACCAAAAAATTGCTGACAATCTTTTTTGTCTATAATACAAATTGTTAAACCCGATTTAACCCTATTATGTATCCTCGGTTCTGCTTCAACACTGGTTCGAAGAGAAGGATTTCATTCTCTTGGTATGATAACCTCAGTGCAGTAAACATCAGTAGGGAAGTAGCACCGACTGAGGTGCGAAAGTCGTGCATATCCAATGAGAGCGAAGGGTAATTTCTCAGTGCCACTTGTCTTAGATCCTTGCACCATTTTCTATGAATCTTCTGAGGTTTTTATTGCAGCTTCTACATCCCATTGCTTGGGCCGATAAGGGTTGAATGCCGAGAACATTGTAATATCACAAAATACGTTATCAGGTGCTGTTGAGGTTCATTACATTGTTGTAGAGATGGTTTTTGAGATGCGCGAAGCAAACATAGGATGTTGGAATGAACGAGTCCACCACGCTTTGTGGTTGATTGATTGAACATGAAAGCTTCTACCCAATAGGGCAGTACTCGATGACAACTAAAATAAAATAATGCCCGTAGATGCTTTCGGCTCTATTGTTTTTTAGACCCATTAAGTCATTCCCAAGCAACAAAAGGCACGGAGCAGGGACAATAGGATGAAACTCTAAAAGGGTGAGTGAATCAAGTTCGTATGAATTAAGCACTGTGATGTCATTGTGAAACAAAATTTGAAGCTAATCTAGCTCTGGTCAACCAAGTAGTATCCTCTGCACGAATAATCTTTTTTACTATAGTTACCATTTCATGTGGGCCCATTCCCCTGAGTGTACGCATTTATAATGTTTCCGCATCTTGAGTATTACACATCGCAAGAACTCAACTCTGCAACTTCCTTTTATATAGAGATCTGCCCACTAAGAAGGAACCCATTGTGCGAGTTGCTAATAGGTTCTTTTTTGATCTTATACGCATGCAGTGGATATCTCTAGCTTTTATACAAAGTGATGTCGTGATATCCCAAAGCTCAATCATCGCCTGCACCTCATATAGTTGCAATAATCCGGTTTGATCCCAACTGGATTTCCAACGGGTCAATGTAGGATACCTAGGTATGGAAGCATCGACGCGAGGGTGGCCAAAGCATCAACCAACTCATTGTGAAACTGGGAAAATCTAAATTCCAATGGCCGTGAACCTTTTGATGAGAGTGTCTAAAACATTGTGTTATGGCATGCAACTTTAAGGTGTCGGTTCCATTCGCCTCGAGCTTATCGAATGAGCAATTCGGAATCCCCCAACAGTAATAGATTCATGCCATCCAAATTTAGTGCCCTATTTAAATCCATTGATGCAAAGATTCGGTTATTATGTTGTGTTGTTGATCAAAGAATTGAAGTCGCGATGTGGTAGAGCGAACCCTTCTTATAGATTTTTATAGAGGATTAACGCGCGTTCACATCTTTTTAACCCCGAAATGGTTGGGGAGAGGAAAGGTTCCTTTTTTTAGGATACTCCTGGGAAGCAGATCAAGTGGAGACAGGGTGGGTGGGGGGATTCCAAAATTTTTTTTATTTCACAATGGACCTGCTAGATCATATACTATTAATGGATAGAGAGATCGACCGGTGGTTTGCACCTGAGATCTTTCTACAGATAGGTGGGGGTATCCACCCCTATAGCAGTCTATTCAGGGATAATAAAACCGTTTCGAGTGAGCATGAAGAACATCCCAATTCCTACTCCATCATCAGGGCATTTCTCCTCAATAGAGTTGATCTCTTCATTGGAAGATGTCTTTAATGGGTTGTATTCCTCTCACTCGGATTTTTGCCAGATGATCGGCAACGCTTATTCTTATGAAGGTCGCGAGTAACATTACACACAATCAAAATTCTGTAAGCCAAGCAGCCAGTAGACCAATCTACCCGTTTTGAAAATGAATTTTCGAGGATCATCGAGATAAGAGGGTAAGGGGTGGTTTAAACAAAAAAAAGGTGCTTCAAAATGGGAAACCCAAGTAAAGACTAAACCATAGTTTTCTAGATAGAGTGTACTTGCCTATTAGGATGTGAAAATTTTGCTGAAGTAATAAATAACGGTTACTTTCCCGTGACGTTTCATGTAGTACTAGAACGCACACTTTAAAAGAATTATCCATCACAGAGATGCGTGATAAAAATACAAAGCCTACCGTCTTTGGGGGACCAGTACCGGAGGATTGCTAAAAGCGCCAGATGGAACTCCAAATGCATATGTAGCCGGAGTAAGCTTGCAAAATTGTACTTTCTCAACCTTTCAAAAAATTTTTCGATCAGACGCACATGGGTCAATTTGTGTTGCTAACGTAATGATGAGATCACGACATATACCTCAACTTCTGATGTCATCTCCATGGAATATGGTAGTAATGGCTTCATATAGGTTGCCCCGCATTTTTAGACCAAGTGCAGGGACTCTATAACACATGTACCCGACGGGTAGTGAAAATAGTTTTCTATGTTCTTTCATCATGAGAATTGGTGATTATCTGGCGTAACAGTTCCACGAAAGATTGCATGTTGTTGTTTAGCACAATGTCAACCAGATGTAAATGTTGGGTAGTGGAAAATTCTTTTGGACGTGCTTTGTCTTAAATCTTGTAACTCAACACAGAACTCTGACCTTGTCTCTTATTTGCGAACGAGAACACATTAGCAACTAGGTAGTGATTAGACGGACCCTCGATCACATTCGCACCCAGTTGCTCATGATTTAATCTTTTTATTGATCGCTCATGATCTGTCTTAATTTCCTTGCTTTGGTCTGCGACAAGTGGAAAATCAAAAGTATAGGAAGTTGTGAACTACCAGTCAACACTTCACCCCGGCATGTCCTTATATAACAAGCGAAGAATATCTTGTATTCAATAAGAACTTGAATTATGTCAGTCTTCGAATAGTTTGATGTGTGACATGGATACTATTTTATTCCTCTAAATTCTGTGGAAGTTCTAGCTAACCGCCTTCAGTTCACTTAAATAGGCTTCAATATTCCCACTTGGATCCCAACACCCTTTTTATTCTTTTGTCAGCTTCATCTCATCAAGTCTTTAGACTTAGGATTCATTGTTTTGAGATCAGACAACTCTCTAGGATATCACTGTAAACTCTGCATGCACGTCATATTATTAAAGTTAACGTAACTGAAAATGAAAATAAGATTACAAATATTAGAAAGGTAGAGGGTAGAAGGGTAAGCAACAAAGAAAAAACTAAGAATGTGTGAATTACAAAAACTACCAGGACTCCTTTCTTGTATGGAGAGGAGTGGCTTTCCAGTTACTGAGTTGGACATTCGGGTCGATAAACTCACAATCATATGACTAGTGCCCTCACCAATCTAAGTCATGTTTACCTCATAAAAAATTTCCTTGATACCTTGACACATTTCATCCACATCATTTTTTATAGGTAATTCTGGACACGGTTGACCTCGATATTTAATAAAAAATTGAGCAATATGGGGGATCGGCTTCAAAAGATTCAAAGCATTTCTTTTATGATCATTTGCCCATTTTCTGTCAAATCTAGTAGGATTAAAACCCAACCAAGTCCTCTTGATAACCATTGATTGATACGATCACAATTCCTGCAAACTGACAAGAAACACCCCTTTCTGGGTTCAGCAACTGGTTGTACCCGTTGAAGCCAACACCATGAATGGAGTAGCGGACAGATGAGGTTGGAGGATAGGGCTTTCCTTATAAGAACTGATAACCGTTATTATCTCCACAGCTGATAGTTGAGGGATTCACGACCTCTTTTAGCTGAATACATGGTATTGGGGATCTCGGTGATTGTGGATATCTTCTTCACTATGGACGATAATTCGGGCTGGTCAGTTCAAAACATGGACAACTTGGTGTAGAGTAGATGGCCAACTCTGGACCATGTCGATCCACGGCGACCCAAAAGAAGATGGTAAGACGTGTCCATGTCATGTATAACTTGGAAAGTGATTCCCAACCCCCGCTGGCCCATGGTAACAATTAGTATTATTCACAAAGAGTATCCTGGTTTGCATAGTCATCCAAATGCCCGTACACAAATCATTGTTAGTACGGACCTATCAGTGTGGGGGTGGGGGGGGGTTGGGGGGGGGGGGGGGGCGGGGGGTGGGGGGATGACTTCGAGCAAGGGACATAGGCTACACACGATCCTCATCAACTATTACTCTCTTCACAGTGTACTGAACATTTCACGGTTAAATGTAGAGCCGTATTAGTCCAGATCTTCCAAGGCAATTCATATAGTGAAAGTGATTATTACCTCAAAAGTCGATTGGCCCATCTTTCCAAGTGACCCATGTACTATTGTCTGAGAAGATGCCTCATTGAAAATTATGGTCAACACTTATACGATGTTCTTTAAAATGTATTAGTATGACATCAAAGGATTTGAGCAGGGTTTCCTCAAAGAATCTATACCTAATAATTTGAGCTCTTCATCTTTTCAGAACTCTTCAGCATCTTCCTCAGTGACTGGGTTTTGTATCGGCCAACTAATTTTCTTTAATTTGGTTATATCCCTACTTTAATTCTTTCTAAGCATAACACTTTGGAACGAGTTAGCCTTTTTTGCAGTTGTGTTCTCTCATATCTCCTTTACATTGTATAAACACGAGTTTGTTGATAGTTCCACGGCCGGCTTGGTGTTGTGATCACAGTTGGTTGCAATTTGTATCACAACTGGCTATTTCAACTATCTGTTTTGATAAAATGTTTACGTTTAACAGGAATGTGGTTTTTTCCATTTCAACGATATATATCCTCTTTTATAGATTCAAGGCTATACAACACTAGCTTCTCAAATCCCCAAACTTCCAAATGTGCACCGTTACCAATTAGCGTGCCTTTAGTATGGGTTCCAAAACATACTAGATCTCTTGAAAACATTGCTTTCACTTTTGTTCAATCTAGATAATATATTCATAAATGTATACCCCCCCACAACCGTACTTATTATGAGCAGGAGTGGGTTAGGGGGACATTTGGATGCTTCCTCCACTGCGTACCCGATTACGAGACCTATCTCAATTAATCTCAATGACTCTTTGTAGGTCCAACCAATTTCTGTGCTATGACCTGGAGTGTTGCGCTGTACGTGATACTCGCATATAGCAGTTGGATCAAAGCCTCTTGCATTTGGATTGGACAAATATGGATGACAGGTAAAAATATTAGAAATTGGATTATTTCTGTAACAAACTTCTACGATTCCCCAATTGGGGTAAAATGTTTATTTTTACCTTGTTCTCTCGTATAATTTTACCGGGGACATGGATTGTTTTATGGTGCCTGGAAATGTGTTGTGGGGGAGAAAAACTTGTGGGGAAGGCACTCCTATGTTGGACACGAAGCAGGGATCCAGAACATTACGCATGAGTGTGAGAAATGCTATTGGGCCGGGTAATAATGATGCGGAGAATTATATGGTCTGTTTGACTCGACCATAAGGGTCGTCATCCTTGACCGTGCTTCTCTCCCTGGTCACATGATTCATCTCTGTTTTTTTTTTTCCTTGTTGTTCTTTATCATTTTCTTTCTTTCCCACTCCCCTCTCTTTCGTATGTTGACGCCTCTTCTATCTCTCGATCTTGTTTTCTTCTTCTTGGTTTGCGGTGGTCGTTCTTGGGTTTAGACCTCGACGATATTTCATGTTCATTCGTGCTTGTTTTTTATTTCCATTGCATGAACCTCTCGTCGTAGATGCCATCATGTACCCTTCCTCTTTTTTTGAGGGTAAACTTAATGGATCCACTTGGTATTACTTGTGTGGTAGCCTATTATTCTAACTCCACAATCTACCCGACTTTATGTCATTCTCTAATATTGTCCGATTCTTAATCTCTTGGCGAAAGGCTTGCCCATTGCGCCGGAGAAGATATGAAGTATCAGGTTCTTGAGTCTGGAGAACATATCAAATGTAATTAATAGTCTTATCGGCGGTTTGACTTTAGTTGCTGCTCCCCAAGTCTTATGGTAGTATTCCCTAAAACTTTCAGATTGATCTTTTTTTCCATATAGCTAGGGAATTGTGATAGAGAACATATCGATATTGTATGGAATTATTGGCAAAAAAAGCGCCATATCATCCCAAGACGTGTCAGTGTGAAACGTCATGATCGATAAACCGTTCTGATGCGACACTCGTAAAACTATCTCCAAAGTAAGCCATAAGAAGTTCTTCGTTCCTCCGGCTCCCGAAAATTACAAAATCTTTTCAAATGACGGCCAAGGATCTCATGACATAAATTATCAACTTTGAAGTTCTGAACCCTATAGCAAGTGAACATCTAGAAAACATGCATAAGTCCTTAAATAAGACCAATTTGTGTCCTCCCAGACCTTGCATATTCCTTATGTTTTATTCAAAACTCTTAATTTTCTTTGCAATTTCTTCATGTTCCTCATTCTTAATGTTTTTGTCAACCTCATCGGGAGAACTGTATTGGTGGTGGTAAGAGTTAGGAACATTGAAAGTTAAGTTAGGGGCATGACCTTGGCCGTATTGATCTTTGAGTATAGGGTCATCATTGGATTTCATTGTATTAGTTTGGACAATTGGCATGAAAAAAGGATTATTTATCATTGATGATTTCAACGGGTTTACTGAGGAAGTTTCGGCAACATTAGATGTGTTAACGTAGGGTCCAAACCCAGGTGGATAAACCGGGTCACTTGTTGAAAACTGGATGGGGAATGACATATTCACATCCAACTATTCTCGAATTGAAGGTGGAGGAGCTTTCCCATTCATCAAAATTTCGTACATTTTGGTCATTTATTGTCGCAAAATTTTCATCTATACATACTGTTTCTTGCGCAACCATTTGAGTTTGTGTATCTTTATTTTTTGACTCTGTTCCATCTTTACGTGTCATTTTTTCTTTCCCTTTTGATCTGGTGTTATATTGATGAGATGTAAGCTCTCCTCACAAACCAACCACCATTTAAACTCTTTAAATTCTCATATGAAAACAAAAATGTGTTAGGATTAAACACATTGAGGATATTAAATACACGGTGTATGTTAGGTACCTAGATTATTCATATGGTCTATATATGAGTTTTGGAAAGATTTTAGGTTCATACGGATTTTGGACGGCTTGCTTATGTCATTGGTCCACTACATTACTCTTTGACATAATTTGGAATGCATTTGATCGAGGCCTATTAATGGTTTCAGGTATCATTTGAAATAAATCAAATCATTATATAGTCACGTAGATAATATTTCGGAAAAGAAAAATACAAGATGTATTTAACTTAAAATGAAAATAAAATTCAAATCACCATGCCAAAATAAAAACAATAACGTACTTAATATAAAAAATCAATTTGACGACCTCTAAAAAATAATAAGAATATCCATGTCTGAAATTTCTTGGATCATCAATTGCACCATAGGGCGTACAGTCGACGTAAATAAAGCTTGGCAGAGGGGCTAGTGCACGCGCTGTCGGACCCAGTCTCTCATCACTCTATGGAATGATCCACCATAAATCAATCAAACTCTTTGTCAATTGACGAACTGGTCCTTGACGTCGTCATATTCTCGTGGACATGTCGGCAACCATTCTTTAGTAGTGAAAACTGACTCACTAGATGCTCGTCAGGTGCGTGAAGATCTTCCATTTGGTTATGAAATCGTCACAGCTTTCCATCCGATTGGTTCCTTGCGGTGCCAACTTCCGCTTGATACAATGTGAAACGGTTTACTATGTCCCTTTCTCCCCCGTCGCATAGGAAGATGTTAATTGATTTTGTAACCTAGCTTGGGCGTGCAGTGAAGGGGTCTTTCCCTATATTATATCTTCATATGGTGAACAAAAAACACCTGTAACAAGGCCAATGATTCATGTAGAGTGAATGAGTAGAGGTGCTTCTTTTCAGCCCTTTTCTCAATAAATGTAACTCTCTCTTCGAATATTGCATCACGTCGAGCTAACTCTTCTCTAATAATTTTTAGGTCATTACTTAGGATATCCAAAGTATACCTATAATTTATTTCTACCTCGAGTCGGACGTTCTTGATTCTGACTTAAATTTCCTCTTCTCGATCTATGATTCCTCGCGCTGATCCTTCGGGCATTACTTTGAGGGGGGCTTGATCAAAGACCAATCGAGGTATAAGGGGTAAAATTCTCCTTCAACGCAATTATCCACCATAGCTTTCGTACTTAAAGTTCGACTACCACCCCAAATCTTTTGGGCTTCTGATTTTGATATCGATCTTCAAATGCCACCTCCCACACGAAATTCTGTGTATCCTCAGCATTAGGCAAAATTTGTTTTTGTCCTAGTTGGCATAGAATCGTGAGGGTTTGGATGGTGGAATGAAGAAGGGGACTGTCTAGAAAAAATTGGACGATAGGAAGACATAACAATTACCTCACTAGCAATGAACCAATGATAGTTCCATGTAATCTTAGATGTCGTCAATTTAAGAAGATAATGTCTCCATGCTTTGACACCTTTTAGCAATTGTCTCATATTCTTTATTCTATCGGGTGCTCACATATAATTCGTCCAATCGGATTTGAAAAATCTGTCGCAGAAAAAAAGCAATATAGTTCCGGAAACCACAATTTTGCATAGAATGTACAACCTTCAAAAAAAGTCTCCCTCTCAATTAGGTTCCAAAGCCGAAAATATCATCCAACATATCGGCAATATATTGGATTCTTTTTCTCATATAACAGTGAATATCTGAAAGACGAATATCGATTTTTTTCTTCTTGAAAAAACATAGATCACAGATGTCCCATGAATGCTCCGTCTATGTTTTCCCAAGTGGGGGGGGGGGAGGGGTGTTGTTCCAATTGTTTGGTTTTTGTCAGAGCTTGAAATCCTTCTTTCTTTCTATATCTTGGTAAGAGATTCCAAAGAAACCAATCCACGATCAAAAACACTACTTACGAGGATGGTGATTTTGCATCTGTTCCAGCAATGTGCTCCCGCTATACACTTTTAGGGGTATCAGGTTTTTAGTCGAGATACTCGCCAACCCTGTGAAACCACCAGATTCTTAGTTAGTTTGAGGAAGTAACTCAAAATCACTAAATCGAAACAGATTGTTTGTAGAATCCCAAAACGGGATCAAACCTCTGTTAGTACTAAATCTCATGATATCTGTAAGGAAGCCAAGATATTAAAATATCTCAGTTCGCGCAAACTCATGCATTTCTTTCAACCAATCCATGAGTAATTGTGGGGTTTTACCCGTAATCAAGAACTTTGAGCGATCATTGACCATTTCAACTACTTCGTCCCGTACTCTTTTATCACACCTCATAGATCTCATGATTACATGGTTAAAAAAAAAGAAATTCGAGATTTTTTTAAAATCAAATTAAGTGATGAAATTTTAATATGTCGGTTGAAAAATAGAAATTTGAGATTTTTAAATAAAATGTAATTGTCAAATTTTGATCATTCAAAATTATTTGTTATAGTTATGAAAAAATGGAAAATTGATTTGAAGATATCTAAAGTTTCATTGGTTCAGTTGTTTTTGAAAGAATGACCGGATAAATAGAGACAATTTTATTGAAAAAGAGAAAAAAAACAATGTCGACATGATGCAAGAGTAGCCACAAAAATGCCACCATGGATGGTCTCACGAACAGGGTAATGCGTCTAGTCAGATAGGCCCCCAATGCCGAGTCTCTTAAGTTGAGATGCACATGATGTGAGATAAAGTCTACTAAGGATATCATGTCTGAAAAGTTACGTTCTACTAAGGTTAAACATTTTGAGAGAAAATAGCTAGACTGACTGTAAAACGAGGGACAATCGAGTCAATAAGATCTATGTACGTAGCCGTGCTTTCCGGCTTTGTGCATGGGCTCCAATCTATACATATGTAACTAAAAAAACTTCACGCATTGGTCAAGATCACTGGCTATCTTGATAGAAGCAGGCTGCGGAGTCGCAATTTCCATATTATTATCATAGAAGACTCAGAATGGTGCGTGAGAGAGTACAATTATAATTCAATTCAAATATTAACAAAACATTAAATAAATAAAGAATAAGCATATTAAGACAAATAAATACAATATCCAAAAGCGTAAATAAATAAATCATAGTCATAGATAAAGCTCAAATTCTAGTTATTCCCCAGCGGAGTCGCCTGTCACTCCCCCTTTTTTTTCTCAATATTTTTGATTTTATTGTTTCAAACGAAAAAGAATTTTTCCAATTTAAATGAAATTTTGAAAAATATTATTTTATTATTCAGAGTTGCCACTTGGAATTGAGTTTTGGTGTTCCTAGTCACTTATTAATATCTAATCAAAAGTAAAGTTGACTCTATTTTTTGGTGGCGAACAGAAATCCGGGTAAGGAAGTCTATTGACGAGGGGAAGGTATTAGGCACCTCGAGTCTGTGGTTCTAGTTAAAGTGGCTGTATTTAACTTTGGTATGACTTAAGTTAATTTGATTATTATATATTTAACTTAATAATAAAAATTTTTTAGTTATGCTCCTCATTTACGTTAAATTTATTTGAAACTTTTATTATTTAATTGTTAATAAAATTATCTCATTTTTTTGTGGTGTCCATTAATTGAAATGAAAAAGTTGTATTTTTTTTAGTATTTTTTCTGGTATTCTATTTTTAATTATAATAAAATAATAATGTATTTTAATTGTTAGGAATTACATTATGAGAATGAGAGTGTTAGAATTTTGATAATTGTAGAATTGTTATGAAACTAATAAAATAGATAGAAGAAGTAGAGGACAATAGAAAAGATTCTTGATTAATCTTGAAGTATATCGGATTCATCGATTTCTCAAATTTATTACAATGAAAGAAAACCTTTATTACAGGGACAAACCTTTACTTGGTCCAAGTAGGCTGCCCTAACCCATTCCTTACAAGGACTCCACATAATAGACATTCACATATAATACAAAGTATTATAATCTCCCATTTAATGTCGGTAGATGTAGGGCCTCGTAAACCTTAACTAGATAAAACCAGGTGGGGAAAAAAAATATAGTGAAGGAGAAAGACGCACACAATTATAAAATAAGTATTACGAATGCCTCATTAAAAACTTGACAAGGAACCCAATGGACAAAACCTTGTGAGGAAAAAATAGACATCCACATGTTAACATTAACTTCCCCTCATGAAAACGAGACTTGATTTCGTTTTCCAATATGGAGCATCATCTTCTTGAAATTTGTAGTGGTAGAGACTTGGTGATAAGTCCATTGTAGTATATGAACACCATGTGCATGTTGATATCACCATTCTTTGGAGACATGAGTGCTAGAAAAACTGATGAATAGGCTTTCTTCATCTGGCTTTATGAATCTTCCTTCAGGATTAAGATATACAAATCCTTGACTTTACTTCTTTAAGCAAATCAATATTGCCTTTTGAACTCTCAAAGTTTTAATTCTAGTCGTCAACTTGACATAATAATACTTGTATATGCTATATTGCATTTTGAATCATTGCAAGCCTTATGAGGACGATAAATAAGTGTCTAAAAAACTTGTATATTGCTTGATTTTGAACTCATCAGATATTTTCATATCAATTTTATAAAGGACAACGTTCAATGTTAGCTTATGACAACTTTTGGTGCCTAGAATTTCAAGTCAAATAAGGTTACGCATACCAGAGACCATCCACTTTCACTGATACTTATTTCTACACAACATGCTTTATATAAGATGCTAGAATATATCCTCATAATATGTTAACAATGTGTGCACTATTGTATCATAGATATCGTGCAATTGATATCATTGTATCGATTCACATAACGATAAAACTGCTGAGGATCTCATCACTTCAATTTTTTCGGTAGCTACCTCTTGATGGAGGTTTCATAAAGGGTTATGTGTGTAGTTCTCCCCAGAGCAGCATTATCTCTTATTAGATCAATTTTTGATTCTTTGATCTCCCCCTTTTCAAGAATTATTGATTTAGGAATTGATTAGTCTATCATGCTCTATGCATTAGTAGACTTTATCTTTAAGGGACGTCAATAGAAAGTAAAAGAAGAGAAATGATTCTTATTCGTCTTGAAGTATATTCGGATAATCGATATTCTCAATCTTTTACAATGAAAGAAAACCCTTATTAATAGGAATACCTTACTGGTCCCAAGTGGATTCCTAACATATCTTATAGGACTCCCATAATTGAGACTCACATAATACAAAGTGGTTATATCAAGGATATATTGTAGTTCAAATTAAAAAAAAAAATATGAGATAAAATTAATAGTTGTAGCAAAAAATCCTAAGTAGATAGATACTTTAGCAACGGTATATTTTTTCTATTTTGATTCTCCTTCTTTTCTTTCTTTTCGTTTTTCTCTTTCTTTGTACACGTTGTTCATTAATTGTTTTTTTTTCACGTGTCTTGATTTTATAAAATATTATGGTTTTAGATTTTTTATTTTTTTATGCTCTTTAATTGTTTTATCTTATTTTTATTTTTTCAGTACGTTTTTTTCTACTTCTGATTTTTGTAAGTTTTTTGTAACTTAGGTTTATTAGTTTGAGTATTTTTATTGTACATTCGACTGGTTCTACTTTTTTTGTGTTATTTACGTTTTGGTATTATTTTTTACTCTGCGTCTTCTCTTTATTTTTTTAAAAAATTTACATTCGCGCTTCTGATTTAATTTTTTGGTTAGTTTTTTATTTGTTCATTATTATTATATATTATTATATTATTATTAAGATCATTTTATATTATTTGGTTTTTTTTTCTTTTTTTATGCTTTTTTGTTAAATCTTCCCATAATTGGCTTTTTTTTTTTACCATTTCTCTAAATTATATTATGATATCTTCTAATTATATTTCTTAATAATACGAATAAGTGAGAATCATCCTACGTTTATCTAGAGGACAACCATATTATTATTGACATAATATATAAAAAAATGAAACATGTTGCAGAGCTTTCAATTTGCTAATCACTTAAGCTGTAATGGTATTCCTAATCCTATAAAATTTACAGAATTATTATTTTTTAATGAAAATGCTAGTGAAAAACGAGGCTCCAAGAAACAGTAGTATTAAATATCACAAAATCAATGGTGATATAAAAAGCATCTCAAAAAAATTATAATAGACAATAAGACAATGCAAAAAAAAATGTAGGGAGACATCTTATTTATATTAGGGTTGTTAGCAAGAAACATTTTCTTTTTTGTTCCATTTTTCCGATCGAGAAAAATAAAAAATAAGTCATAACATGCATCACGGATTGATGTTACATAATAATAACATACGATTCAAAGAACTTCATATTATTAGATTGAAATTTTCATACAACATTGCATTTAAATAATACGAGAATTTAGAATTATCTCGCTACGAAAATGGATATCACGAAAAACAACTGCTACAATCTACTGATTTGAGACACGAATTTAGAACTACGGCAAAAAAACTAACTCTAACCTAATTCTCAAAAGAATAACTCACTTTTCTTGTCTTTGTGTTTGATCTTATTTTTTTTCTATGTATTTCAATCTCCGTCTCTGTATCTCTCTTTCCTCTTCTTTTTTTCAACTGAACGTGAGATAATATAATATTTTTTTGGGTGAGAATCTATTTCTAATTAAAAGGAACATAGTGTAGTGGGATTAGGATTTAATTTGAAAATTAGTCTAGAAAATTAAGGTTGAGATAAGGATATAAAAATAAAATAAGTAATAGCAAATTAACAAACAAAAAAAATTGTTCCAAAAAAGAAATAAAAATAAAAATAAATAGATGGGATGAGTATTTTTAGGAAACTAAGTTAGGAAATTGGGAGTAATTATGATAAGGTAAAACAAATTTGATATTATTCCTTTTTTTCTTTTCTTTTTTTATAATCTTTCATAATCTTTTCTATATTATTATTACTTTTAGACTAGATAGAATTAAAAAATAATTTAATTTTCCAACTTCTATTTATCATTTTTTTTATTATTAAACAATAGCTGATCTTATAGTTTGTATGAATTATTTTTTTTAATTTTATTTTAAATACAACCCTTTTCAGATTGATGTAAAAGTTTTATATTTTGGTAAAAAATTAGGCGTTCAAATGATAATTATTTTTATTTTGTTGGAACACATGTCAATTATGATGGGAATGAAGAAATGTGGTGTTTGTGACAACACATGTAACCTCTGTTGTAATAAACACCACATCATTATCTGCATGTGCACCAAAAGAAAGGATATATGTGGCAACATATGTGACAGAAAGAATGTGATAACATATGTCACAAAAAGGAGATATGTGACAACATTATATTATAACATATATCACAAAACGGAGATATGTGCTCCAACAGAACGGGTATATGTGACAACATATGTCACACTTTGAATTGTAAAAATTAAAAAAAATGAAAAAGTTTAAAGTAGCCATCCCTTAATTTTTCCCTCTCTCCTCTATAAAAGGGTGTGTCATTTCATATTCCAAATTTAATTTATTTTTACTAATTTTCATTTTCTTTTCTCTTCTTTTCTTTCTCTGTGTCATTCCATTAATCTTTCACAGATTAAGGTTGTTGCAATATTTTCTACAACATCAACGTTAATTTGTTGCGATCCTCTTCTACAACTAGACGTCGTTGCCATCATCATTTCTTGTTTATCGTTGATATCTTCTCAGGTAAAATTTAAATAGGGTTTGAAATACTTTTCGTATATAATCAAGACATTTTAAGTGGTTTTTATCACTAAATTGGTTCATAGGATGGTTGAATTGATATTCCTTTTGAAATATTATCCTACTTCAAAAAGCTTAATTTGTAGTTGGTTGATTAGGGTTTAGGGAGGGTTTAATGGTTTATTGGTTGATTCATGTGTGGTATTGAATCGTATTTGTTGTTTGTATTGTTGTGTATTGTGTTGTGTGTTGTCTAATTGTGTTTGTTTGTTGTTATTTTTGTTAAGAAATATTTGATTTTTGTTTTTGAAGATACAAATATAATACCTCATGTCAAAAGGAAATTTGTGTTAACAAATGAAACAACTGACACAATGATCCAGAAGAGGCCTAAGGTTAAAACTTGTATGAAGAAGGATGAAAATTCGACAACCACGCTTTTAGAAGAACATGCATCTGCAGTAGTTTCTTCTTCCCAAGTACCTTCAATTTATAATTTTTCTCTACTAGTACCATCAATTTATAGTGTTCATTTGTTTTATCTTTTCAATGACTATTCTTCTTTACTCTTTAATATTATTTTTTATTTCAATATATTAAGGAAATCCTTACCCTCATGCGGGAGAGACATGTGAGATACTCTAAGTACTATGATTTCACAGATAGAATCCTGAATCTCAATTTCTATTCCAACGTCACATAAGGATATGACAAAATCAACGAGAAGGAAATAATAATTGGTATAAAAAGATTTACACAGTTATTAATGAGTTTAAATGGAATGAAGATATGATTAACTATGTAAGCGACATGAGACTATATCCTTGAGACATGGATCGTTTTGGTGCAAAAAATATTTTGACAATCATTATCACGAACAAAACTCATTTTTTGACTCTTTTGATCCTCTTGCATGAGGGGCGCATAGATGTTATGACTGCAAGCTGATGGGTATGGAATATGCCAAATTTTTTACAGTCATACAACTTGTCTTCGAGTTGCTACTGAAATTGTTGAAGCAAAGTGGAATAATAAAGCATTTGTCATATAAGTTCCTCAATGAACCATGGGGATTTGAAGGTCGATTGGAACCCATGGTAACAAATGAAAGAAAAGTCATATGCGGGTCATATTTGCTTGCATTTATTGAGCATTTCATTACCAGAAAAACAATTCAACCTCCCAAACTCTTTTGTATGATAATGTAGTTGGTCGAATGCAATGAGTTTAGGCTCCAGGATAGTATATAGGATCTTAGAGCCTTGAAAATGTGTTTGTAAGTAATGATAATATTTTATTTTATCATTTATGTTATGTTATCTTATATTGAGATAAAGTGTATGTCATGTTATATTTAGATCAAGTACTTAACCAAACGTTATTACACATGGGTAATAATTAACAATATATAAGTCTTCTGTATGCCTCATATGTAGAATATTTGGATCATCTGTAGCAACATATGCCTCAAATGGTCAAACGTTGCTACATAAGGCCGATATGTTGCAACATTTGAGGCATCTGTAGCAACAGATTAGTCATCTATAGAAACATATAGCTCATATGTACCAAACATGGGTCATCTGTAGCAACATTTGAGTCACATATTACTAATGATGGATGATATGTAGCAACATTTGACTCATATGTTACGACATTTGACTGATATGGTATATTAAGAACAAGTAAAAATATTGAAAAAGAAGTGCAAAACTATGTTTATTTATTTCCACATCTATGATAATTTTAATGGTTGTACACAACTACATAAGAATTTTCCATCCTCCACAATATTCTTGTTGGTAATGCTTAAAAATAGAAAACAAAATCAGAAAAAACAACATGAAGATTAGCTTCCAGTTGTTGAAACATTTGGTCTTCTTCTTCTCCTTCATCATCCAATTGTTACTTCTTTTAATAAGACATTCATCATCAATTTTCAACTCCTTCATTATGTTTGCTAATCTCATAATAACAAACTTGTATCATATATCAACATCAACATCTTCATGATCCCTCCATATAAAGAAGTTGAATGCATTCTCCTAAAACACACACCACAAAGAAATTTAAATAAAAATCAAAATAAAGAGAATTCTCCAGACTAAGATGTAGAAATGTACATACACGATAGCGGGGACAATACGAAAATCTTCGACACGGATTGTCCTTCGACCTTGAAGTTTGCGATAAAAGTAAGTCTCTATATGTCACGTCCTGAGTACCCCCGAGACGCGGACACGGAACCTAGGACCACAAGTGATGCCAAGCTAACCTTGCTTGTATGATCATGAGCTAACTAAAGATTATAAACTGAATGTGGAAGCTAAATCATAGTTTAATCTGAAAATATGGGAAATACCCATATTCTATAACTGAGATATTTGAAAATAATGAGTTCAATACAAATAAGTCATTAACTCACTACTAAGCTGAAACAAACTATCTCTGAAATAAGCCTCTAACTGACTAGAAATGCTGGGACAAGCCCTCGCTAAGTCTAGAAAAAAATAAAACTAAATTACTAAAAGACTGAAATGAAATCATGACTATTGTCCTCTGAGAATGAGGACTCACCACTTAATCTGCTGAATTGGAGATCGGAAAATCGATCTAAGCGATCGAGATGCTGTGAACCTGAACCTACATCATGAGAAGATATAGAACATATATGTGTCAGTAATTGAAGGTACTGAGCATGTAGGATATAGTAAAGCTAAAATAAAACATAACTGAACAAGCACAATGCAAGTATAATAATTTGAACATGATATACTGATTTTGGAGTTAACTGGATGCAATGACCAAATTTATAACATGCTGAGATTGAATGATAATTGAACTATAAATATTGTCAATGCATTAAAGAGTCTGACTGAACTGTGGGAGCTACTAATAACCGATAATAAAACCACATGAGCTAAATGTGAATTCTGATGTATACGCCCCATCGAGAGGACCCAATATACCCTGCCAGAGGTATAAAGGCATGCGGGCGTGATCACTAAACAGAGAGGACTTACAACCTACTTGGCTAGTAGTTCTGGGACTAATTGGGTACACTTAACCCTAGTCGAACCCGGTATTATGCTACTCCCAATGAATTAAGTGATTAAGACATTATGATTGAATATCTGTATATACTGGATAGCTCAATTTGAACATGCAAACGCAGAATGCAAAATTTAATCTAATAATGATGAATTAATAAATGAGGCATGTATAACTGAATAACTGAAATATCTGACCTAGCATTTGTAATTCAAGAACTAAATAAAATACAATGCTAGGATTCTTAAATTTATGCGATAAACTGAATAATAACTTTACAATGTGATTTGGAAAACATATTAAATAAATTCATGAAGTTCTGTCAAAGTTCTAGAAACCTTAGGTTTAATCATGATAAGAGAATCAAGAACTGACTGAAAACTAGGGATCCAATGGGTGAAAGAAACCCACTAGGTGGAATTCCCACCTTTACCTTGGGAGGAAATTCATGGAAAATCTTCGATTTGGTGGCTTGGAATTGCTGGAACCTTGCTAATTCTTGAACTAGGGGTCTTGGACCTTTTTATCCTTTCCGCTTCTAATTTTCTAAGTTTTGATAAATGATTTTACTTAGGCAAGTTTTAGTTGTGTTTATAGGCTTAAAGTGACTAAAATCTTATGATTTAGGGTCAAAACGATGCATCTTAAGGTTTAAAAATAAAGTGGGAAAAGACCAAAAGACCCCTGAGTTAATTGCTGTCAGACAAAACGACGACATGGACTGGCGGTCCGTCATTTGGGTCCGTGGCATAACTTCTTACACAGAGTTTTGATTTTAGCAAGATTGGTGGCTATGGAAGATAATTCAATTACCTGTCTGTAGGTATGTCATGGGACACCTAATTCATTTTGTGCTTAGAGCTAATGATCATTGAAGTTGACCCAACTGTATTTCCCCCTAACTCTCTGTTAATTTCCACCTACGGTAAGACCTACAAACCGTAGATCGAACGACGATCCATGCTGGTCAATTGTGGTTCATATTCAGATAGTAGGTAAATAGGGTGCTGATCAACGGACACAAACTACGGACCGTAGTCTATGACCTTCAGACCTTAGGTCCATCCGTCGTTCGACACTTGGTCAAATTTTCCTAGGCTGAGATTTTGGGGGTTTCTAAATCCATCGACGGATGATCAGGATAGATCTTGGGTCAGGCTACGATTCGTGATGTCCACCTTCGATTGCACCAGCAGATTTTCTGAAAAAACTAGTTTTTGGTCTATTTTGGATAGGATGTTACATTATCTCTCCCTTGGGACATTTGTCCTCCAATGAAGATTAAACTAGCTGGTATAGAAGGAGAGAGTTGCAAACCCTACTACTAAACACTGAGAACTGACTTTCTGATTGAATTGATTTCTGAAAACATGCAGATACTCTAAAAATGCAAGTACAAACTGAGGGAACATGATTCTAAGGACGGAATCATGCAATGAAATGATAGGAAAACTGACAGGTTAACTATACATTACAGCTGGAGTGGAATCGGAATACTTGGCTTTCATGGTTGTTTGCTTCCCAAGTAGCTCCCTCTATGGACTGACTCCTCAATAAAACCTTGACTGAATCGACTTCTTTATTTATCAGCCTTCTAAGCTGAAGTTCAATAATTTCAACTGGTACATACTCATAATAAAGACTATCCTTCGACTCCATTCTCTCTAATGGCACTACAAAGTCTTGATAACCCACACACTTCTTCAAGAATGAGATGTGGAAAACCCAAAATTTAAATAGGGTTTATAAGGTCCTAAAATGAAAAATAATATGGTTAAGATGTAGTGTGTAAAGTTTTAAGTGATTCGGAAGTTGAACGTCAAGGGGCGACCAAAACGTTCGACTACTAGACACCTATGTGTCTTATGTGTCCATGAGTGTCTATATACTGTATTTCATGATATTATTCAGTCTTAAAATTACTTATAACTATTTTTAATGATGGTATATGGAGTTTCAAGAAAATTGGAGGTTCCAAAACAAACTAAGAATGTCAAGCGTTTCGAAGAGAAGCCCTTAGACGGCTCAAACGTGTGTTCTTCATGGGGCTTTAGCTGTGATGAGTTGGCAGGGGTTTGATTGGTGAATCTTATGTGTAAGGTCTAAAACTTGTTAAGGTTTGTATTTACGTTGGAAAAGTTCAGGTACGACTTCTAAAGGGCCCCGTAAAAGGCCCCTTAAGAAGGCCCTAAGGCTAATCGAGAGACTTCCTTGGCAGTGTAAATCGACAGACTAAACGACGGCTAGTTGGTCAAACAACGGCCCGTAGGTGAGGTATAATTGAGTTTCACTTAGCTTAAGAAGGTCTCAAGCCAAAAATTGGATAAGTACCAAACTATGGAAGCCTGGCACGGTCCGTCGACTGACCTTGACCAGTAGGTTTGTCCGTCGATGGTGGCCTATGAACTAAAGAATGGGAAATCCACACCACATCCTAAACCCAATATAGTTGGATTATTTAACTGGTTTGGGAGTATATAAGTCATTCTAAACTTGATCAACCAATTTCCAACCCCATACACAAGTAAGAAATCTTCTCTTCAAAAATCTTCTCTCTAAAACCTACATTGTTGTTGAAGCTCAAGGAAAGCTTGTAGATCGGATTCTCATGGGTTCTTCACCAAGTTTTAGAGGTATTCATGTGGATAAAGGTATGGTAATCCTTCATCTCTAAGTAACCTTTAACTTGGAGAGTTAATCTCAAGTTTTCAAAGAAGGTTTCATGATCAAAGTTTTTCTTCTTCAATCTAGCCATGGATTCATTATAAAAACATTTTGAATGATTACATCATTATAAATTTAATTTAATACAGTGATTTGAAAGTGATTTCACTACAATTGCTTTATGAACTCATGTTCCTTTCTCAAATCAATTTATCTTTGCATGGGCTTTGTGATCTTGACTTGTTATTAATTGAATTATGATTCTATTACATTGAAGTGGTTATATCTACTGTTATTTACAAGAATTTATGTTGAATTGACGTTGAAGAATCCATGTGGATCTATGTGTGAAGATTTGAATATATTTGGTCTAGTTTTCCATGGTTCACTTTAATGTATACCTTTTAAGGTATAAAAGTGTAATTTGATTATGTTGTGGGTTCATGTAGCTACTACCTTAGATTAATTAATTTGGTTAAATTGTATAAGTGATTCATGTTGATCAATGTTGGTTCACTATGATTCTTCTACTTCCATTGATTTCTTGAAGAGTTATTCACTGTGATCTAAGGGTTATAACAATAGTAATAGTATGATTTCGTGGTGAGATGTGTCCTATTACTGCCTTATATTGATGATATTAATATATAGTAGTTATGGAATTCTTGATTATCAAAGAAAGGAGCGACAAGGGAAATATTGGCATAAATGATCTTAGGTTTTCTAGTCTACCATTGATTGGTGTAAGAACCTTAGGTGATTTAAATTATAGGGTAATGAAGCACTATGTAGATTTATATGATCTCTATTTATGTATGCCCTTAATGTATAATATTTGCTAATAATGATTGAGGAACTAAAACAAGGAGAGTTAGATGTGCTGCTTTAGGACTCTCTATCCTGTACATGTGAGATAGATGTCTTATAATATGTTAGAGGATGTGTTACAACCTAAATTACTATGTAAGGTTATGCTTAATGTATCTAATAGCCTACGATTAGAACGGGTTCACCGGATTGATGCGGCGTTAAAACCAGACATACGAACATTGCCAATAGCCAAGCCAACTCACCTTGGTGAGTAAGTTGAGCTAATGAACAGGTTGGGTGCCAGCCATCTGGGCACCCGAATATGAAGATTTCACGGGATGAGTCTTAACCAGGACTTAAAAAGGATAATTTTAAGTTTGAGGTATAGAGTAAAATTGTCTGTTCAAAGCTAAGGGTAGTATTTTTTTTACCCTAATAATAATAATATGTTGGAGGGAAATTAGGGGTAGGAAGGGGGCAATTTACCCTTTGAGCGAGATCTTGCTCCACCTGGTCGAACCGTGATTGGAAGAATGATTGAATTAATTTATTGTATGTAGGAAAGTGAAATGATAATATTCATTTTCTGATTTAATAATAAAAAATCAGATTTTATAAAATAATAATAATAATAAAATAATAACATCATAATAATAATACAATTAAATAATGGGGGAGTCCTAGTTGGACTAAGTCTTACACCTACTTCCTAAATCCTATACTCTCATTCTCACGTCTCTCACTCTCATTCTCACGATTTTGATGAGCAAAGAACTGAAAAAAATTACATAGTTCTTCACTCTTGAAGAACTTACACACAAAAAACTCAAACGAAAAGCTAAGTAAAAGGAAAATCAAAAAAACATTTTCTCGATGGATTGGGTTTGGGATTTTGGTGGTGAGGCAGTGGTGTCGTGGGAATAGGCAACATTGAAACAAGTGTTGAATGACATTAAGGTATCGGTTTTCTTCTCTCTTGGCCTCTTCCCCAAGAGACCATTTAGGTTCAATTTAATTGCAATTGAAAAAGTAAGCTTGCCCTTTCATTAGATCCTTTGAAAGATTCAAAGTATGTGTTGGTATGTCTTCTGGTAGATGATTTAGGAGTGCTTTTTATTATGTGTTTGAATGTTTGTTTGGATATTATGTAAGGAATGAAAGATGTATTCCGGGAAAGTGTATTAAGTTAACTGTTTGAGCATGTGTGTGCTGTGAATTAACTATGTGTGCTGCCTGAAATTTGTATGTTAAAAATGTTGTGTTTCACGTGTATAAAAATGTTAAAAGTGTGATGTTCATATAAGGTTAATGTGGATGAATAAATGTCAACCAAAATACTCCAAGAACCAATGTAAAACAATGAGAGAAAGATGGATTTGGAAGAGCCAAAGCGTTCCAAGTTGCTGGAAAAAGTTGTTGTCGGCTAGGTGTGTGGAAAGGAAAAATCTAATCTATGTTTTAATTTTTTTAACATGTGAGGTTATTGGGGCTTGAACCCTACAATTACCAAATGTTAAACTGTTTTATTAAAAATTTCATGAGAAAAATGAAGGAAAAAAAAAAATGTGGAGATCTAAGAAGTGGGGATTGAACCACAACATATGAATAGATGAGAGAGCTAGGAGACAAATAAAGGTGGGAGTGGGGATTGAACCCACGGACCCTCTTGGATGGATGAGAGAGTTAGGAGAAAATAAGGAGAAAAAATAAAGGTGAGGAGTGGGGAGTGAACCAACAATCCTCTTTTTACTAGGTGAGAAAGTTATTATGAGAAAAATATAACGAGAATAAGAATGAGGTGGTGGGGGACAGATCCACAACCTTTTGCCTTAAACGAGAAAGAGAGGAG
Organism: Solanum habrochaites; assembly: GCA_027704765.1. NCBI lineage: Eukaryota > Viridiplantae > Streptophyta > Magnoliopsida > Solanales > Solanaceae > Solanum > Solanum habrochaites. The sequence continues at coordinate 38,669,803 of JAKWJA010002499.1, forward strand.
GCAAAGAAAGAAAATACTATGGGGGGTGATGGGATAGACTAGGGTCCCCCAAACACGAAAAATGCACGTACCAAAGTTTAATATAATATTACGTCGCCACTCTCCGCCCAAGGGATTCCAAATCGGGTTCCTTGCCCATTCCATGTTTGACCATAGTTCGTACGTGAACAAATAAATAACGAATGCTTCCTCTAAGGGTCGAAATCAAGATCTTGGCATACCAACAAGATCCATAGGTCTTGTACCACATAATCTTGGGTAAGTATGAGTCACTTAGTAGAATTATGAATGAAGCCTAATGGGTTGTACATATGAATCCATAAGTCCAGTATACATTTAAAAGTAAGAGAACCTAAGATGTATGTAATGAAATGATGTGAACCTAGGAGGTCTAAGTAAGAGTGTGAAAAATACAAAAAGTCCAAGTGCATTGGAATATGACGAAATGAACATTCACGTAAGGGGACTGTAGGATGATGTAAAGTCAAATCTCAAGCATACTCCAAAAAAAAGTGTTAAGAATGAATTCATAGTTAATATGTAAAGAAAAGAATGACTTCATGACTATAGGCTAGTGCAAGTGAGACAAGTTGCATCTACGCCTAAAATCAATGTCACTAAATGAAATGACTAAGAGAGTATATTTATGCTAAACGATGAACAAGCAAAGAAAGAGTATCTACATGAGGATAGTCTAGTACAAGTGAGACAAGTTGTATCTACGTCTAGAATCAATGTCTCTCAATGTGAACTCCAATAGAGCATATGTATGTTATACGATGAACAAATAATGAAAGGTGAGTAAAGATTAAATCAAAAGATGTTAAAAAAGAATAGGGTGGCATCACAATATGAGGCTAGTGCAAGTGAGACAAGTTGTACCTACGCCAAATATAAGGTCACCAAAAGTACTCACCTAAAAGTGTGTTGAAAATTAAGAGGCAAGTCTCAATCACACTCTATATGTAAGTTTAATGACAATTCACACTTAATACGGAATGATGACATAAGAAGTCATTTAATGAGATATGATGCCTTATGCTAGAAGTCAGCTTCTATGATGTATGAGATGAATGTAATGGAACTTTATACTCAGCACCGATAGCCTAGCTATGAGTCACAATTCGTTCTTTAGGGAAGGCAGAGGTTTGTGTAATTCTCATGAGATGAGACTGTCCATCCAGATGGGTATGGGTCTCCTTATATCTCCTAGTCTTTCAACCTATACTGCCAATATAGGGTTTTAGTAAGGTTCGAGTCCCTATATACGCTAGCATATTTTGATTCACTTTGGCCGGTGATTCCACCTCTTTTTGGTTTGTGATTAAACACTGGATTTCATTATGCTCACATGATCTATGTCGGTTAAGGTTAAAGTTCTGAAAGAAAGAATGAGGCCAGCCTCAAATAATGCACATAATGAAATGAACGATACCAAAGGTGTTAGGATAGGATAATCAAAAGGTGAGCTGGACTTAATTAATGACCCTAGGTTATTCTTGGTCAATGCACAACGATGAAGGTCTTAAACTACATCCTAGGTATAGCAGGTGTTTACACTAGTATATGAATGAATGAAAATGAAGTACGTATGAATGAATGAAGCAGACTCTGTGTTTGTTAAAGGAGGATCCCTAGTTGAGGTCCCATATGTTGAGCCCTCATTTTGGGAAGTCTTAATGTCAACTCCATGATTCTAAGGTCTCATGGCATACGAAGAAATGATATGAACTATGTTATATGATATGTGCAATATGTTATGTGATGTTTGCAAAATGATATGGATGGCGATGCATGTTACTCTCATAGCATGACTTTCCTAATCCGATTTGGCAGGTACACTGACTTGACATTCCATAACTCATATTATTAGGAGAGATCTCTTCTTAATCATGCATGTCCTTGGTGTGTGCTTGCATATACCCATAGTTAGTACAAGTGTGTACTAATCTCATACAACTTTATACTTTTAGGTGCAGGTGCAGGTGAACGATAGAGCTTACGAGACTGCGCTGAAGTTATCTAGACGTGGAGCATTTATCAGATTTGGTAGGCCCTTCTTCTTTCGAGGATGCCTATTTTTTATATTCTAGCTTAGATGTAGGCATAAGCTAGTGGAGGATGTTCCACTAGCTTTTCTTTCTTGCTTGTTTCAGCCATTGTATTGGTGCCATTTTGGCAAGTATACATTTAATGCAGTTATGAGCTATTTCATTCATTTGAGTATCTTGGTATTAGATTGTTGTTGTGAACGATTATGAAATTATGTAGATGATCTTATTCGAATATGATGTTTCCTATTATGAATTCTAAGTATTCTTCAACTAAACAACTAAAATTAACCTAGATGATGTAACGATAACGTATGTAGGCTTGTCTGCGACCTTTAAGAGGTCAACAACATCGGTCTTGTTTAGGGTATAGACTCCGGTAGTGACAAAGTTAGTATTGGAGATTTAGGTCAAATTCTGAGAATAATAAGTTCATATCAGCAACATCGAGTAGTTTCTAAGTCATGGTAGTGAAGTGCACCACTATCCTGAATTAGAGACTGCATAATTCATAGGAAAAATTTCCTTCTTCTTATCTTATCGTGCCTTCTCTAATGTCTGATTTCTTGGTGTTAGGAGTGTATCTAACATCAACTTTTGAGATTCATATAGATTAATACGAGTAGAAAAGCATGTGGAGAGATTGGAGGAGCAACTGCTGGGATAAATCAAGTTCCTCCCCAGGCTCCAGATGCTGGAATTGAGATGTATGTTAACCTAACAGGGTTGACAGATAGAAAAGTGAGGACTGCCTTAGTACAGATGGCCGAAGCCATCACTTTACAAGATCAGGCTATGACAGCCTAGGCGGAGCAACAAGGTGTTCCCAGGGAGAAACCACCTTCCAACACCATGGCTAGCAGGTTAAGGGACTTCACAAGGGTGAATCGTCATGTTACACTAGATCTAAGATTGCTGAGGATATCGAGGAGGAGTGTAAGGAATATATGGCGCATGATAGCAGGGACCTTTCCAGGCTTATGGTCCATCTCCAAAAAGTTGAGGAAACGTGAAGAGGAGCAAAACTAGGGCAGGGGAACAGGTTCAAGGCAAGCTGAGAGAGAAGAAATTTTTCAAGGAAGAGTAGTACTGAAAAATCAAGGATAAGCTAGTTTTTAAAAGGGGACTCTCAAACCAAAGGGCAGTCAAATTCTCCAAGGGTCGCTATTATGATAGGGATTTTGAGCCCAGAGTTAAGAGAAACAGTGAAGAATACACCTCAGGAGAGGCACCCTTGTAGGAAGGTATGGAAACTTATGAGGAGAGTGTTAATTAGGGCTCTAACACTTGTACAGTCTTGGAAAAAATGGGTCACATGATGAAGTATGTTCGTATGATATGAGAGGTGAGATAAGGGAAGGATTAAAGTTCAGTTGATAATTTAAATGGTCAAGGAAGACGGTTTATATAAGGAGGAGGATGGAAAAACAATTTTCTTCGCAACTCAATTCTAAGGGATTGTAGGGGGAAAGACACCTCTGGTGAGATGTTTTTTCTGTGCCTTAGGCCTAAATAGTTTCATGTTTTTGGTTTTCTAGGGCACTAGGATGGAAGTTAATATGTTAGATTCATCTGGTGGTTGCTGACTATGTGTGTATTATGTGTATGCTTTGAGGAAAATAGTTTAGGAAGGATTTCCGTAGGCCTATTAATGCAAGATGGCTAGAGCCGTTTCACAGATGTGCACCAAACTGCTACTATGCTAAATTCAATTTTTACCAATTAAAAAGCATTATTAATAGCTTCAGTATGGAGTTTATTCAGAGGTGTTTATGCTACTGATAGAGTATAAACCCAGTGTTAGTGAGGTTTTAGTTGCTAAATGATATAGGGTATAAATAGGCAGGGCGTGGATCAATCTAACAAAGTCATATAATTTCAAATCTTAAGTCCAATAAGATGGTATCTCAGGGGTTAGATATGCTCCAACTAAGGTTGGTTTTGTTTAAGAAACTCTAAGTTATAGTGTAATAGTCGACTTGGTGTTGTAACTCCAAAATTGTATTTGTAATAATTGTATTATGTGAGTTAAAATGAATCCCCAGTTGGCCATGTCAGTGGTGTTTTAGTATAGCGTGGACATGGACTTTTGTGTTGCATTGGCGTGTGAGGGGCATCAAGTTTAATTGTGACTGAGAAGGAAGTTGAGAAGGAAGTTCCTCAATCTCAAATATGAAGCCTTCATATAAGATTGATTAAAATACATTTATCCAGAGTAAGTTAAGTGTTGATGAAACAGAAATCACAAAATGCAAAGTCTCAAGATGTTAAAAAATTGTGTGAATGAAAATCACCCTCTTTATTTTAAAATGATGTGTAGTGTCATTACGGGCAAGAATGTTCCTAAGGGAAAAGCGATAATGTAAGAACCTAAAATGATAGGCTACAGTAATGGTAATGTATCTCGAATACCTACAATTACACCGGGTTGTTGTGGTAACAGGGATTGATGTGCATTCGGAACCAGAAACTCTTAACATCCCTGTGCAACAGCCACAAGTCCCCAACTGCTGGGGGAGTTGTTGCGTTAGGAAATGTTTGGGTTCAGCAGCTGGTAGGGCCCCCCAACTATCCGCTTTCCGGGCCGCGTCTGCTCCCGGCCCTTCCCCCGGGGTAATCTACGTTTGGAGGGTTAGGGGTAACCATGGTCTTTCCCCCGGTAAGGTTCGTATTTTCTTTCTCCCTCCCTCTTTCATAAATTACTTCACTTAATCTGGTTTGGCGGGGCTTCGGGCCGGACGGGCCGCCACTTGCCCCTTTGCGTGAAATTTGCTCCCCCCGGTTTCGCCCCCTGGTGGCCGCCCCTCTTCTTGCTTTCTTGCTGTCGGGGCCTTTTGGAGGGGAGGGAAAGAAGGAAGAGGGAAGGGGGGGAGTGAAGGAAAGGAAAAGCAGAGGGGGCGAAGGAACAAGAAGAAGCAAGAAGAAGAGAAGAAGAAGAAGACGAAGAGGAAGAATAATAACACAACAACAACAACAACAAACAACAATAATAATAATAATAACAATAAATAAAGGGGGGGCAGTCCTACTTTGACCAAGTCTCCACGTAACCTTCCTAATCCTAATCCACTCATTCTCACGCCTCTCACTTCATTCTCACGTTTTTTGAATCAGCAAAAAGAACTGAAAATAATATTTTCTTCACTCTTGAAAACTTACACTCCAAAAACTTAAAGAAAAGCTAAGGTGGGGGGATAAAAACTGAAAATCAACACATTATCCGACGATGGGTTTGGGATTTGTGGTGAGGCGCGTGGTGGCGTGGGAATAGGCCAGCATGTAAAACCATGGGTTGAAATGACATTTGACGGTATCAGTTTTCTCCTCTTGGGCCCCTTCCCAAAGGAACCTTAAGTTCAGTTTAATCGCAATTAAAACTAAGTTGTACCCCGTTGCATGCCACGTTCATGAGATCTTTGAAAGATTCAATGTTGTTGGATGTATTAGGTAGATTATTTTAAGGATGGTGTGATGATGGGTATTTGAACTGGTATTCGGCAGGAAGGATGTCAGGAATGAAAGAGGTATTCTGGAAAAGTGTATAAGTTAAGCTTCGTGAGCAGTGTGTGTTTGTGAATTATTAACTATGTTGTTGCCAAACGTGTTACATGTTTAAAAATGTTGTGTTTCACATGTATAAAAATGTTTAAAATGTGATGTTCATATAGGTTAATGTGGATAAATAAATGTCACCCAAAACACTCGAAGAATCAATGTAAAAGAATAAGAGAAAGATGGATTTGGAAGAGATCAAATTTCCAGCTTGCTTGAAATGTTAGTCTCGACCGAGGTATGTAATATCTAGCTATGTTTTAAAATTTTTTAAAAATTGTGAGGTCATAGGGGATTGATCCCAAGACCACCAAATGTAAACTACATAAAAATTTCATGAGAAAAATGAAAGGAAAAATAAATGTGGAGAGTGGGGATTCAACCCACAACCTCTTGAATAGATAAGAGAGTTGGGAAAAAATAAATGTGGAGAGTTGGGATTGAACCTATGACATCTATAAATGGACGAGAGAGTTAGGAGAAAGAGAAAACTAAAATGTGAAGAGTGGGTATTGAACCCACAACCCTCTTGGATAGTTAAGAACATTAAGAGAAAAATTAAGAGAAAAAGAATGATCTTGTAGGGGATAAATTCCACAACCTAATTGCCTTAAACGGGAAAGAGAGGAGGGCAAAGAAGCAAAATATTATGAGGGTGATGGGGATCGACCTAGGGTCCCCAAATATGAAAAATTCAAGTACCAAGTTTAATTTAATATTAAGAGTTGCTTAAGGGATTTGAAATTGGTTCCTACCCAAATTCCCGTTGACACATATAGCAAACGTGAAAAGATTAATAAGAAGATGCCTCTAAGGATCGCGATAATCAATTATTTGTCATTACCAAACAAGAGCAAAGTCTATGTACACATAATCTGGGTAATGTAGAGTCACTAAGACGAGGTGTATGAATGAAGCCTCATGGCTTGTACGTATGGAGCAATAAGGCCAGCGTAAGTTAAAAGTAGCTAACCTAAGATGTAGGTAATGTGAAATGATTGTGAACTAGAGGTTAAGTAAGAGTGTGAAGCCATACAAAAAAGGCGAAGTGCATTGACCCATAGAAGAAAAGAAAGCAAATGAAACATTTTAAAAACGTACAGGGGAGTGTAGTTAGAATGATGTAAAGTAAATATCAAGCATACTCCAAACAGAAAGTGTAGTGTAAGAATGAATTCATAGTAAATATGTAATGAAAAGAATGAATTCATGACTATAGGCTAGTGCAAGTGAGACAAGTTGCATCTATGCCTAAATTCAATGTCCCTAAATGAAATGACGAAGAGATTATATTTATGTTAAATGATGAACAAAAAAAAGAAAGAGTGGCTACATGCGGATAGGGCTAGTAAGAGTGAGACAAGTTATATCTACGTCTAGAATTCAATAACCCTAAATGTGAACTCCAAGAGAGAATATGTATGTTATACGATGAACAAATAATGAAAGGTGAGTAAAGATGAAATGAAAAGATGTTGAAAAAGAACAGGGTGGCATCAAAATATGAGGCTAGTGCAAGTGAGACAAGTTGTACCTACGCCAAATATAAGGTCACCAAAAGTACTTACCTAAGAGAGTGTTGAAAATGAAAAGGCAAGTCTCATAAGGACAATTCACACTTAAAACTTAATGATGAGATGAGAAATCATCTAATGATATATGATGCCTCATGCTAGAAGCCATCTTTTATAATGTATGAGATGAATGTAATGGAACATTATATTGAGCACCGATAGGATAACTATGATTCACAATTACTTCTTTTGGGAAGGCAGACGTTTGTGTAATTCTCATTACAAGAGAGTGTTCATCCAGACGGGTATGGGTCTCCTTATATCTCCTAGTCTTTGAACCTATACTTCCAATATACGGTTCTAGTAGGGTTCGAGTCCCTATATATGCTAGCATGTTTTGGTTCACTTTGCCCGGTGATTCCACCTCTTTTTGGTGTGTAGTTAAACACTGGATTTCGTTATGATCACTTGATCTATGTCGATTAAGGTTAAAGTTCCCAAAGAAAGAATGAGGCCAGCCTCGAATAATGCACATAATGAAATGAACGATACCAAAGGTTTTAGGATAGGATAATCAAGAGGTAAACTAGAATTAATTAATGACAGTAGTTTATTCTTGGTCATTGCACCGGGAACCCGATGAAAGTCTTAAACTACATTCTAGGTATAGCTGTAGTTTACACTAGTACATGAATGAATGAAAATAAAGTACGTATGAATGAATGAAGTAGACTCTGTGTTTGGTAAAGTAGACTCCCTAGATTAGGTCCCATATGTTGAGCCCTGATTTTGAAAAGTCTTAATGTCAAGTCCATGATTCCAAGGTCTCATGTCATATGAAGAAATGATATGGACTATGTTATATGATATGTGAAATATGTTATGTGTTGTTTGCAAAATGATATGTATGGCGATGCATGTTACTCTCATAGCATGACTTTTCTAATCCAATTTCGCAAGTCCACTGACTTGACTTTCAATAACTTATATCGTTAGGAGAGAGATATTCTTAATCATGCATGTCCTTTGTGTGTGTTTGCATATATCCATACTTAGTATAATTTTGTACAAATCCCATACTACACTATACTTTTAGGTGTAGGTGCAGGTGAACGCTAGAGCTTACGAGATTACGCTAAAGTTATCCGCACGTGGAGCATTTATCCGGACTTGGTAGGCCCACTTGCTTTCTAGGATGCCTATTTTTTATATTGTAGCTTAGATGTGGGCATGAGATAGTGGAAGATGTTCCACTAGCATTTCTTTCTTACTTGTTTCATACATTTTATTAGTGCCATTTTGGCAAGTATACATTTAATGTAGTTATGAACTATTTCATTCATTTGAGTATCTTGGTATTAGATGGTTGTTGTGAAAGATTATGAAATTATATTGATGATCTAATTTGAATACGATTTTTCCTATTATGAAATCTAAGTATACTTCAAAGAAATAATAAGTTCAAATTTTATGCTAAAATTAATCTAGATGATGTAACAATGGCGTATGTATGCTTGTCTGCGACCTCTGAGAGGTCAACGATGCCGGTCTCGTCTAGGGTCTAGAGTCTGGTCGTGACATTTTGATCTTGTAGCCACTTATAAATGGTTTATTTTATGATTAAATTACATTTATATACTGACCTATATATGAATTTTTAATGAACAAGGTTTATTGATCAATGATGATTTAAGGGTGAGAAATTTGTAAGAATGTTTATCTCGTCTAGTTTCCTTATAGTATTGTTGTTGATGAAGCCTTGTGTGGCATTGTGTGGTATGGTCCACTATTGGTGGCGGTGTTTACTTTATTGTCATCATATATGTGTTGACAATGGACATGAAGGCAAATTGATGAATATATGAGCATGTGCTTAAGAAGATACTATGTGAAGCTTATGCCTACTTTCCTATTCTCATTGTGATTTAGGTTGTTTGGCTACTTTGTAAGCATGTGTATATCCATGTTAGGGTAAAGTATAGGTGCTGCCGTTGATGAGTTAAAAATGGTTAATAAGCACTTATGTACGTACCCCTATGTTGAATGCATGAATAGGACAAGTTAGGAGTCTTAAGTGTAATATTAAGTTAGATTTTCTCCAATGATATTGTGTGTTGTGTGGTTTAGGCTTGAAAGAGTATTATGGTCTAAGAGGGTGGGTGCCTCAATATGTTGTTGATATCCATTATGTGATCATGTTGACCAATGTACACACACACTCACTTTACATGCATGTTATAAGCAGTATAGGTCATGGTGTCTAAATGAAAGGTAGTTATCATATTCACTAGTATCTACTACTATGCATGTTAAGATGATGTTTATGAAAGCACGATATGTGTTTCCTTAGCTAGGATACCTTGATAGGTATACTAGTATGGGCGAGGGTATTGGATTTTGCCTAGGCATTGCACATGTGTACCTTGATAGGATAGTTCTAGTTTTGGTTTCTATATGTATGAATATGTATGTATGGACATGTGTGTCTTGATATGTTATGTGAAAGGTTTGCTAACATATATGTATACACACACATGTATGAAGACCTAGTCAAGAGAGGGGCCTTGAATGGTGTTATTCATGGGTACCCTAAACTATGAGATGCTTCTACATATGCAGGTTATGTGAAGGGATTACTACCATGATGTAGGTTGATGAACTTTAATTTATGGCCTATGAGTTAAGATTGAGTGGAGACTATTCTAAAACACTATATTTATAAAGTAAAAATTATAATTAAAGTTTCAAGAAGGGAACATAGCTTAGTCACCGAGTGAAATGAATGAGTCTTTTCCCTTCTTACGGTAGGAAGGAAGGCACTATGAGAATATATGAGTAGATAACCACCGTGCTCCCTGGGCATAAAAGGGTTTTCCAGAAGAGAATAATTTTACAAAGCTAATTGTTGGCATAAAGAGGGTTACTCACAGGTACTCGAAGTTAGTACATAACTTTGTTGCCACCATAGGATACAAGCTAGTGGATCCTCTAGAAAGCTATGTAAAAATTTGGTTTCCGACTTTGGCGGTAGGCCAATTCCTTTCGTTGTGTGTTTGATGACACGGATTCCATGTTTAGCAATCACATGGATCTATGTCGTTTAAGGCTATAGTTTCCCTAAAGTAAATGAGACAATGAAATAAATGACTAGGACCCTAACTAGGATAACTAGGGGTAGGTTTCTTAGTGTAGGTGGGGGTATGAGACTTTCAACCCTATACATCACAGTGACTCTGAGGAAGTCTTAGGAAGAGGGTTATAATGCATATCATTAGTGCCATGTTCCTTTTGATGATGTGATCTTATGTACATATGATGAGGGTGTCTTGCTTGACATAAATGAAGTTGTCTTCGCTTACCAATGTTGATATATTGACTTGAATGTAAGGTTGGGTGCGTGAAGGTTTATTAAGTATGGTGAGGTTATGCGGGGACTACATGTACATTGCACTAGTAGACTAGATGGGACATGAGGTTAGGTCGTTGCTTATAAGGTTTTATGTGAAGTAAAATGAGTATATGTGCAAAATGATTAGGAGTTCAATGTAATGTCCTTATAGTCTTGGCTTAAATGTGTCCAAGTTGCATTATAATTCTTTGATGGTATGTGTTGTCTTTAGTAGTTGTATGTATGGTTTTCCATGGGGTCCTAAGGTGATACATTACACCAAGAATCACTAAAGCGTCATTTGGAAGGTTAGTGAATATAAAGGAAACTAGTTCACTGTTAAAGGAATTGAGCTCACTGTAAAGTGACTCAAATATGTAATAAATTTGATAAGGTCAATAGATGAAATGTTTGACTTTGAATATGCTTATATGAAAGTATATGAATATATAAATATATATTAAAGTTTTTAAGATTTACTCAAACATGACAAGTATGTTTCCAGAAAAAGTCCCTTTTAAAATGCATGTTGACATAACTCAGTGTATTAGGTTATGAGAGATGCTTAAAGGTTGTCTTGAATGGCGAAGATCTTTATAGATGATTCCCAAGCCTCAATGAAAGGAATCCTTAAGTTCATGGATCTCCTACTGTGTTTATTGTAAATCTTTAAATATGTTACAGTTATGTAATATGTCTTATGGTCGTGCCCTAATATATTCTAATTTTGTGAGTCTAAGATGGAAAAGAGATTAAAAGTCTATATATGTATATGACTTATATTTATATGTATATGAAGTAAAGTTTCCTACATATGAGCTTGCTATAAAAAATTTAAATTTTCGCTATATTACAATTGCGATGTGATGAATGATAATATTGGGCTTGTAGAAGACATCCGAGAGGTCAAGTACGGCCATGTTACGTCTAGGGGGGCGCCTCGAATCTAACCCCCCCCCAAACGTGTGACTTGTTATTAGAGAAGTTTTTAAAAGTGTTTTTTAGGGGTGTCGAGAAGTCTCCAGTTTCCATGTCTAGTAGAGTCGTATCATTAATGGTGAGTCGCGACAAATCAAATGGTATGATGATGGCTATAGGCTAATAGAGTTTCGTCTTCTATTCTTATCATATTGTTGCCATAGAACTTAACTCTATAAGATCTCTCTCTTATGTCTTCTTTTCCGGTGTTCTTTTTAGAATTGAGTAATTGGATGAGATTATTCTCTATGCTTGGAGGAGAGAAAAAGGTTGAGTTTTTTAAGCTTATCTTGGTTTTATGGTGTGATGAGTTTTAATGAGTATGTGTGAAGCTGAAGTTTGCAATTATGATGAGGTGATTCATTTGTAGCTAACATGAGATTATGAGAAAGAATGTTATATGTAATTGGAGTTGTATGTTAATGATTATTAAGCATGTAGGGTTATTATGGTAAAATGAGTTTATTTTGGGAATCATGTTCTTAATATATGGTTGCATGATCGTAGCCTAATACAATGATGTGAACTTGAAATGCTTAGGACTACCTATGGAAGCAGGTACCTCTTAAGAATAGTACTTTACTATTGGTTTGCAATGTTTTCCTTGTATGATTGTGGTCCTTGATAAGTTGACTAGTATGGATTGGAGTCCTTTGTATAGACTTGATCTAGGTGTCATGGATAGTTGCTTGTAATGGTAAAGTTTTTACTCATGGTTGTATGGCTTTTTCCTCAATGTACAAATGTTGCATTTGTCAGGAATTCAAAAGTATACTCACTATAATGATAAGACGTATTACGTAAACACTTTTGAAAAACTAAATTGTTCTGTGACTTGAGTTGTTGAAATTTGTATAGAAGATGTACGATGAACATGAAATGAATGCAAAATGGAGTTTTACTATTGGAATGAAGAATGAGAGGGTTCTTTTATGGCCATGATGAGTCGTAGATTTGTTTCTAATTTCTATTTGTTGAGTGTGAGTCGCGTTGAGGATTGTGGAATGATGTTTTCCCTAGACTTGGAGGGTTAGTACTCTTATCTTTGTAGGGTAATGATGTGGGTTTGATTGACCTAGAAGTTACCTTACATTAATGTTGAAAGAAAAGGAAGAGTCCTTAAGACTAAGTCTCCTATATTGTTTCCCCTAATGATGTATGACCTTGGTGTCTATTATATTGCATGAAAACCTTATGTGGTTGAATAGTATGACTTAACTGGATAATTGGAGGATAACATTCCTAAGATATGAAGTTTAGAATACATTGGTGTTCCTATGTTGACGTACTGTAAATTCCTTCTAAAGTTGTAATCACTTTTAAGTTATGAAAATGAAGGTTGTTTAGTTAAGATCCTCTTAAGTTTGGGTTAAGTTGCTTTTATATGGGTTTACCCTAAGTGGGGGATGGTGATTGAGTAGTAAGGTTGTAGATATTTTCTACCTTGTCCCTCTACTCTTACTTGAACTTGAATCAATTGAAATTTTAGTAATCTTGTTCATGAATAGTGTTTTGCATAAAGTATGAATGGCATGACCTTATATGTTTGGTATATATTGATTGACATTACCTTTAAGATATTATGAATGCTCCAAAGTTCATTAAGGAAAATTTTTTTGTTGATAAAATTCATGTTTTCTCATTTGAATTGTATCTTGATATGCTAGTTGTGCATTTGACTTCAAGAGGTAAGATAAGAAACTTGTTTTGGTCAATTGTGTGGTGTAATTGTGGGGTTAAGTTATCCTTATAAGAAAAGTTGAGGTCTCTTTCAAATGAAAATGATTGTCTCTAAAAAAAACTGTGACTTTTATGATTTGGAATGCATAATGTAGGCTCATTCTTGAAAAGTGAAGCATTGTTAGCTAAGTGCCAAGGTGTGCCTATGATTTGTGGTGATTCTTCTCAAAAATATGCTTATTGTGAAGGTGAGGAGGTTAGACTATGTTTAGAAATTGACATTTCGAAACTTTCTTCCTATTGTTGTGATGGGGCTTGGGTTGTTGGACTTAACCACTAGACTCACTAGAAGGAAAAAATAAGCCTGTCTTGATTTAAAAGTTGAGACTTTGATCATTTTAAAAGGAAAACTGACTTGTACAGTGCTTAGGTGTGAATTCCTGATACATGTAAGTATGTTGAGGTAGAATGGGCATTCCCAAAATGGAACCACTAAGCATTGTATGATTTAGTTATGACCTTCTATGGACACTAGCTCTCTACTAATAAATATCGTGTTGAGTACATTAACTCAAGTCTATGTGCATGAAGGATGAGTTCCTATTGTTTTGAGTATTGAACTAATCATATGTGTGGCCTTGCAATATGATCTCTTAATGAATTAAGGTGTTGTTGTGAATTGTAAATGTAATGGACCATGTTAGATAGGAGAAAGGATTGTTTCCCTATGAACTGATAAATCCTTTTATTTTTTTATGCATTAAAGAGTGAGGATGTAACCCTGTTTTGCTTGCGTGTGTGCATTGCATGATAAATGGACTTAATGATGTTATAATTTTATGGAAATTCTCGATGTTTCCTTGAAGTTCTTGTTGTGATTAAAGATCCTTAAGTGACATTCTAGGACGAATGTTCCCAAGTAGGCGATATTGTAAGACCTAAAATGTTTTTATTATGGTTATAAGGTCTCAAAATTACTCATATTATGGTTTATAGGCAGTGTGTAAAGTTTGAAGTGATTTGGAAGTCGAACGTCAAGGGACGACCAAAACGTTCAACGACTAGTCACCTATGTGTCTAATATATGCATTCGTGTCTATATACTGTATTTCATAAGATTATTAAGTCTTAAAATGATTTATAATGATATTTAATTATGGTATATGTAGTTTCGATAAGTTTGGAGGTCAAACGACCAAGAACGTCCAAGGCGTTCGAAAAATAGCCCTTAAGACGCTCAACATGTGTTTTGATGGGGCTTAGCCTATTTGGACATGTTGCAGGTGCTTGTTTTGGGTTAAAATTATGTGGAAGGTCTAAAAATTGTTAAGTGTTTTATTTACGTTGGAAATGTCCGAGTACAACTTCTAAAGGGCTCTTCAAAAGGCCCCACAAGAAGGCCCCAAGGCTGGTCGAGATACTGCCTTGACAGTTGTCAATCGACGGACCAAACAACGGCTAGTTGATCAACTACCGACCCGTAGGTGAGGTATCATCGATTTTCACTTTTATTGGGCAGGTCTCAAGAAAAATTTGGATAATTATCAAATGAGGGAAGCCAGACACAGCCCGTCGACTGACCTACGACAGTAGGTTGTTCCGTTGATGGTGGCCTGTGAACTGAAGCCTTCGCAATATTTCATTAAAGGGGTGAATGGTAAATTCACCCCACGTCCTAAGCCGACTCTATTTTTATTGTTTAACTTATTTTGGGTGTATATAAGTCATTCTAAATGTGATCAACCCATTCCCAACCCCATACACACGTAAGAAATCTTCTCTCCATAAATCTTCTCTCTAGAACCTCCATTGTTGTTGAATCTCAATAACAGCTTGTAGATTGGATTCTCATGGTTTCTTCACCAAGTTTTAGATATCTTCATATAGATAAATGTATGGTAATCCTTCATCTCTAAGTAACCTTTCACTTGGATAGTTAATATCATGTTTTCAAAGAAGGTTCATGATCAAAGTTCTTATTCTTCAATCTAGCCATGTGCTCTTTATAAAAAAAAAATTTGAATGATTAAATCATGATAAATTGAAGTTAATAAAGGTATTTGAACCCATGTTCCTTCCTTAAATCGATTTATCCTTGCATGGGCTTTGTGATCTTGACTTGTTATGGATTGAATTATGATACTATTACATTGAAGTGGTTATATCTACTTTTATTTACGTGAATGTATGATGAATTTATGTTGAAGAATCCATGTGGATCAATGTGTGAAGATTTGAATATGTTTGGTCTAGTTTTCCATGGTTCATTGTAATGTTGAAACTTTTAAGGTATAAAGTGTTAATTTCGATTATATGGTGTGTTCATGCAGATACTACCTTAGGTTTAATTAAAAGGTGTGAAATTGTATTAGTGATTCCATGTTGATCAATGTTGGTACTTATGATTCTTGTAGTTGTACTTTCCATTGAATATCTTAAATTAGTATATTCCTGTTGAATCTAAGGGTTATACCAATGGTAGTAGGATTTCATGTTGTATCTGTTGTCCTTATCTACTTCCTTATCTTGATGATATAATGGATTGGGGCTGTGAGGGTATGAATTATTGATGATAAAGAAAAAGGAATCTTGGCATAAATTGTTTATAGTTCTTCTAGTCTACAAGTTCGAATGTTTGTACTTGAACCTCACTGTGATTTAAATTCTAGGTAGGTGAAGCAGTATTTAGATTTGCTTTAGATCTATTAAGATACTGCCCTTCTTTCTTATTATTGATATATGATGATTGATGAAACTAAACTCGGGAGTTAGTTGATGTTTAGTGACTCTCTACTTCCGAGTACTGTGAGATTCTGTATTATGTGATATATGATCTTTGTTGTAGCGACTTGTAATGGGTTTCTTTATGATTAAAAGTACATTTATCTACAGTGACATATCTTTATGAATTGTTGATTAAACAAGGGTGTGATATGATCAATGATGATCAAAGGGTAAGAAAATGATTGGTAAGATATGTTATCTCTTCACTTTCCTATAGTATGGTTGTGATGAACCTGTATGGGCATTGTTGGTATGGTCCAATTGGTGGAGGGGGGTTTTACTTTCTTGTTATTATATATGTGTTAACCATGGACATGAAGGCAAAATTGATGAATATTATGAGCATGCTTATGATGATAACTATGTGATGAAGTTATGCATACATTCCTATTCTAGTTGGATTTAGGCTTGTATGGCTATGTGTAAGCAGTGTCTTTCCAATGTGGAGTATAAAGTATAGGTTCTTCCATGAATGAGTTAATGTTAAAAAAGGTTAATAATCCCTATATATGTACCAGATGTGAATCATGAATAGCACAGTTAGGAGTCTAAGTGTAATATTAGTTAGCCTTGTTCTCATTATGCTATGTGGTTATATGGTTTAGCTTGAAAGAGTATATGCGTCTAAGATGGTGGCTGCATCCAATTATGTTGTGGATATTACATTATGTGATCATGTTGGCACTAATGTACACACAAACACTTAAGCATGTTTATAAGTAGTATGGTAACTGGTTTGTCTAAATGAAAAGAAGTTCTCATATTTTATAATGTCTCTACTATTTCATTGTTGATATACATTATGTGATCATGTTGACTAATGTACACACACACACTTTACATGCATGTTATAAGTAGTATAGGTAATGGTGTCTAAATGAAAGGTAGTTCTCATATTCACTAATGTCTACTACTATTCATATTAAGATGATGTTTATGAAAGTATGATATGTGTTTCCTTATCTAGGATGACTTGAATGGGAATAAATAGGGTTTCCATAAGTTAATAACTACAATGCCTAATCTTGGAACAAAGAGGTTTTTCACATGTACCTCCAAGTTCCATAACTATGTTGTCACCATAGGATACTAGCTAGTGTATCCACCTGTAAAGATATGTCGCATTTGGTTCTACTTCGGCCGGTAGACCAGCTCCTTATGGTATGGGGTTCTATGACACCGGATTCCATGTTTAGCATCACATGGTCTATGTCGGTTAAGGCTATAGTTTCCCTAAACTAAAATGGACAATGAAAGTAAATGACTAGAACCCTAACTAGGATAACCTAAGGGTAGTTTCTTAGTGTAGGTGGGGGTATGGGACTTCACCTATACATTGCACAAGTGACTCTTGAGGGAAGTCTTAAGAAGGTTTTCTAATCCATTTCACTAAGTATATGTTCCTTATGAATTGATCTCGTTGACTATATGATGAAGGTCTTGCTTGACATAAATGAAGTTGTCTTCTCTTACTATGTTGATATATGACTTGTCTTTAAAGGTTGGTGTCTCATGATAGGTTTACTAAGTATGTGTGAGTTTATGGGGACTTACATGTATAGTGCACTAGTAGACTTAGATTGGGGACATGAGTTAGGTCTTATAACATTTTATGTGAAGTAAAATAAGTATATGTGCATAATGATTAGGAGTTCACTATAATGTCCTTATAGTATTGGCTTAAATGTGTCCAAGTTTCATTATAATTCTTTGATGGTAGTGTTTTGCCTTTTTTGTTAAAATAGTTGTATGTATGCGTTTTCTTGGGGTCCTTAAGGTTCTATACAATGCACCCAAGCTATCAATAAGGTAATTTGGAAAGGTTAGGAATAAAAAGAAACTAGTTCACTATTAACGGAATGGAGCTCACTCGATAAAGTGACTCAAATATGTAATAAAATTCGCTAAGTGATATTTGAAATGTTTGACCGTGATATGATTATATGAAGTATGTAGTAATAGAAATTCTATTTAAAGGTTTTCTAAAGTTTACTCAAAAGGCTGAAGTATGAGTTTCAAGAAAAGTCCTTTTAAAATGCATGATTTTGCATGGTTGACAATACTCAGTGCATACTAGGTAGGGATGCTTAAAGGATGTATTGGACATGGTTTGTTAAGAGCTGATAGATGATTCCCAAGGCTCAATTAAAAGGAATCCTTAAGTTCAGGATCTCCGACTTATGTATTCATTGAAAGGTCTTTAAATACGGATAGTATGTAATATTGTCTTAGGGGTCGTGTCGCATAAGATATTCTAATGTTGTGAGTCTATGATTAAAAGAGACTTAGAAGTCTATATGTGTATTATGACGTATATTTTCTATGTATATGAGTAAAGTTTCTAGAAATGATTTGCCTATGAAAAAGTTTTTTAAATTTTTCGCTAAATTTGCAATGTCGATAACGATGAATATAACTAGGGATTGATAAGACTCGAGAGGTCAAGTACCATTGTACTCTAGGGGGCTCCCTGAATTGGACAGGATGCACTGATGCTAATTGCTGGTACTCGAAAGTTATGCACCTTGCAACAATTTTTAGGGTCTTTGTAATGGCCTACATATCTGGATCGCACGTTGCCCCTTTCTTGCCAACTCTATCACCCTTACATGGTGAGACCGTCAACTTGGAACTCTAGTCCTTGTCCGTACATTGCATAAGATTTCTGAGACTTTGGGCTGTCTTAAATAATCTTAGGAGTGCACTTTGCCATAGCAATAAAGGACTGATCTGGACCATCAAGATGTTTCCCGATTCAAACCAACCAACAGGAGATCTACATCTACACAAATACAAAGCCTAATAAGGGGCCATCTAAATGCTATAATGGTAGTTGTTGTTGTAGGTGAACTCAATCAAAGGAATGTGATAAGCCCAACAACCCTTGAAATCGATCACACAAGCTCTCAACATATCTTTTAGGGGTTTAATGGTATGCTCTACCTGTACATCTGTCTGTGGATGAAATGTTGTACTATTGTTAACTTGAGTACCAATACCCTTCTGAAATGACTTCCAGAAATGAGAGGTAAAATGAATACCTCTATCTAAGATGATAGACAAAGGAACCCCATGCAACCTCACAATTTCATTAATGTAAAGCTTGGCATAGTCCTCTGCCAAATCTGTAGTCTTAACTGCTAAAAAGAGAGAAGACTTAGTCATCCTATCAACTATCACCCAAATAGAGTCATGTTGTCTGCGAGTACGAGGTAACCCTGTAATGAAGTTAATATTGATCACATCTTACTTCCAAGTAGGAATATCGATATCTTGAGTCATACCTAATGATTTCTGATGTTTTACCTTGACTTGTTGGGGAAATTGGGGCACTTACTCAAAAAAATCTGCTAATCCCCTTCATTCAATTCACCAATAGACTTCCGCAGATCCCGTACAAACGTAGTGGCACTGGAGAATAGAATATTTGGAGTAGTTATGGGCCTTCTGAAAAGATAGGTTGGTATTCAACTCACCCACTCAGAAAAACACAATTACCCTGTAGCTAGCACACCATCTCCACCTTGGGAGAAAACTACACTCTCTAATTGTGGACTGCACCCTTAAGTTCAAGAAAAATTGGATCACTGTCTTGCTTTTCCTAAACATCCACTACTAAAGATGATTATTCCCCATTCTGAACTATTACACCACTGTCTGATATGCTCATAAGGCGAACTTCTAAGCAAGAAAGCATGTGAACATCCTTTACTAGCTCCTTCCATTCTTCCCCAACATGGGCTACACTACCCATAGATAATCTGCTAAGAGCATCTGCTACTACATTCACCTTACCAGTTGATATAGTGACAAGCTAGGCTAGGCTACATATACATATTTATAAGGTATTAAAGCCAACAAAAATAACAAAATTTACAATATCAAACCCTATACTTCTACTTCAGTAATTAAAAAAGTACTTAACTGGAGGATCTCGAGTCAACATTAAACAATAAAACATGGAAGGACATCCTCATTATTTCTTGAAGGATGGTGTATCTGAGCTACCATTGCCCGTCGTCACAAGACCACCTACAACAAAACAAACAACCACAATTAGCTACCCCATAAATTGGGAAACATTAACGATAAACATAAACAAGATGTTATATATAAAGTAAGAAGACTTACCAAATGATGAAGCTACCTTCCATTAGACATGATCCGACAAAATCAAACAAATCATCCATGCACTAAGAACACACTTGAGGAAGACATTATTACGTTGATCGCTCACAACAATAGTATGCGAGAACTTAAATTTTTCCAAGGTGGTAACATCTTCTTAGGGAAATTTGATTGTGTGAGAAAGAGAGGAGAACGAATAAAGGAAATAAAATAAAGAAACGAGAGCTTATTTTTATGAATTAAGGGAATCCTAACTTATCCTTTTATAATGAGTGAGAGTGAATGGGGTGTGTTAGTGGAGTATTCAAGAATGATATATTATATCACATGTTGAATTAGATGACAATTGATGATATACATATGTTGTCAAATATGACACGTCTGTTGTAATTTATCCAACAGAACGTGCACATATTTCCATATATTTCACTTCAAGGATGGGTTAATTGATAAACTGAGTGGTTTAGGAATGAAAAAATGTCAAGTTGGACCAAATTTTTATATTTTGAACCATAATTAAGCAATATAAATATGTTATATCACTTGGAACAAGGATTTGTAAGGGTGTTATATAACTATCCCATGGAGTTACTTGGTCATTGTATGATAAACTAATGGTATGATAGTCTTTGTAAAACTAATTGATAGAATTGATGAAGGTTTTTGTATTAGACCATAATTTAGTACTTAGACATGCATGTTATATGACTATATATTATTGTTACATGTTGAATTAGGTGACAATTTAAATGAATTAAACCCATTTTATGATATTTGTATGTTGCCACATATGTCACTTTAAGGATGGGTTAATCGGTAAATTGAGCGATCTAGCAATGGAAATTTTTTGAGTTGGACCATATTTTAGAACTGTGGACCATAATTAAGCAATAAAAATACACTATAACACTTGGAACAACAATTTACAAGGGTGTTATATAACTATCATATGGAGTTACTAGGTCATTGTATGATGAACAAGTGGTGTGATAGTCTTTGAAAAAATAATTGATAGAATTGATAAAGGTTGTTGTATTAGACCACAATATTGTGCTTAGACATTTTCTATGACTATATATAGTGTTACATGTTTAAATAGGTGATAATTGAATGAATTAACCTCCAAAAGACCATTTTATGATATACATATGTTGCTACATATCACGTGTCTCTTGAAATTTATCCAACAGAACGTGTATATGTTGCTACATATGACACTTCAAAGATTGGTTAATCGATAAATTGAGCGATGTAGTAATGGAAAAATGTTAACTTGGACAAACTTTTAGTACTTTAGACCACAAATAAGCAATGAGAATATTGCTATAAATTGGACACGTTACAGTGTTATATAACTTTTAGATTATAGGTCATGGTATGATGAAACGACCCGATACATAAGTTGCCACAATATGAACATGGATGTTGCAATGATCCAATTAGAACTGAAATATGTCGATTGCAACTTTAATCTATCTTGATAAAGGTCCGATACAAGCTTTATTCATAATTTGATCATTATAAGTTAATCTAGTCATACTGATACAAGTCCATTCCAACTCAAAAGTCAAGAAGATAATCCTTACGAAATTAGTCGTAGTTCAATTCATAATCAGGTGACCCTATTATGATCAATTAGAATTGAAGAAAAAAAACGGATGAAAAAGACAACTTGATTACTTGCAATTGGCCTTATGGCCTATAAACGCACCATGATCACCGTGCAAACATCACAACATGATTAATTGAAAGTTAAACCACATGAAAACATCACATAATAATCATATAAACATAATTGAATGCTACCCACTATATTGGAATCACAATCAAGCCTCACCCACAATGCAATCACAACCCTTCCTAGATTAGGGTCTTTTGGATTCACAATTGAGGGGTATCTCTGGGGGATTAATGGATGGAAGAATCCATGAATGAATAATATTAACATACCTTATATTAGATCCTTAAACCTATATTGGAACCTTGGTAAATTTTGTCCTACAAGCTGTTTCCAATTTCTCTTCTTTTTCTCTGGTGTTCTTAAGAGATTTTGGTGGAGGGAAAAGTTTTGATTTGGAGTATAGAGTCTAAATGGTTATTTCATTATTTAAATATAATAAATATAACTAAAACCCACATAAACTAACCTCCCATGATTTATTTGTATGTGGGGTGAATTTCCTTATTCAGCCCTAACCAGTCGAGACACCTGCAGAAATTGCAGATTCTAATACGACTGCAAGAGATGAACCGTCGATGGAATGATGGCACCGTCCTGCAGGTCCGTCATTTTTTCCTGAGAGTCACATTTTGGGGGCTCATCTCCCACGGCTAAGTGTGGAGTGACTCCCCCAATTGACGGGGCGTAGCCTGCTTGACGGGGTGTGGTTTAGGGTTGTGGTTAACACTGCCAAGGTAGTGTTTTGCTAGCCTTTGGTTACTTCAAGAACCCCTCTGAGTGATCCTTGGGGATTCGTACCTGGTTATTTCGACCCTAAACAAACGAATATTTACATGTTAGTAACCTCTCTTAGAAATTTTAACTCCAACCACCACGTAAAACATACAAAGGCACATTGTAACTCACTAATACGCTTAGAGTCTAACTTTTGAATGTATTGGTCGTTCTTGGACATTTGAACTCCAAACTCCTCAAACTAATTTCTAATGTCATAATTCACCATTTTTAGACCTTATAAGTTCATGACACACATGATAGGCTCTATTTGGGCCTAATTCATTTCACACGGTTTAGATAGAAACGAATCCAAATCAAAAAAATCTAACCAACCTGATAAAATAAACCGGTTTATTTGGGTTTGGTTTTGTTTTGTTTTAGATTTTTAAAAACTGAAATTATTTTTCTTGTTATGGTTTTATTTGAAAAAACAAAACCAAACCGATAAATTATATACATACATTTTATTAATATACATACTTAACATATCATTTTTATAACGAATTTTAAAGTTCTGATATATGTTTTCATTTAAATTTCATTATAATTTACTTATTAAAAGCAAAAATGATCAAGGTAAAAAAAATATTATATTGATTTCATATATGTGAGTGTCTACACCAATTATTTATGGATTGACTGTTAAATATCTAATTCTAGGTCAAATATGAATTTGCGCTTTGTTAAGTTGGTTTGGTTTTTATTTTGACCAATAACCGATCCAAACCGACCCATGAACACCCCTATATATAGGAGATCTAACCTCTTACTACATAGAGCCTAAAATGGATCCATACCAATGTTGGAATAATAGTTATTATTGCACACAAACTCATTCAAAGGCAAATGATTATCTCAATTATCCTTGAAGTCAATTACACATGATCTCAACATATCTTCAAAAGTATGAATTGTACACTCCGCTTCCCCTTCAGTTTGTGGATGAAAAGTCGCAATATGCTTAACACGAGTACTAAGACCCCTTTGGAAGGAATTTCAAAAATAGAAGTCAATTGAATACCACGATCGGAGATAACTGGTAAGGGCACTCCATGAAACCTCAACATTTCCCTAAAATAAAACTTAGCAAAGTATTCCGCCGATAAGAAATCTTGATGGGAGTGAAATTAGTTGATTTCGTCATTTTATCCACTATAACCCAAATTGAGTCATGTTGTTGTCGGGTGTGTGATAAACCAACAATTAAATCCATGTTCAAATCTTTCCACTTCCAAGTGGGAATGTTAATATCTTGAGATAAACCTCCCGGCTTTTAATGCTCAATTTTCAGTTGTTGACAATTGGAACACCTAGCCCCATATCCCGTAGTAACCCTCTTCGTCTCGTTCAACTAATAGATCTTTCACAAGTTACGGTACATCTATGTGGCTCTCGGGTGAATGGACTATCAAGAACTATGGGATTCTGATAAGATCTTCTCCCTCAAGTCATCAACATTAGGAACACACAAACAACCTTGATATCGAAGCATACAATCTCCCCCATGGAAGAAAGCCTCTATATACTTTTTTGCACCGCTTCCTTCAACTCAATAAAAATTGCATCAAGACCTTGATTAGTTTTCACATCTATCACAAAGGATGATTCTAAATCATTGCAAACAATAACAGCAACCTTCGTAGAGTCAAGTAACTGAACACCCGACCGGGACAATCTATGAACATCTCAAACCAATTCTTTTTTATCATCCTCAATATGAGTAACACTACCCATTGATAATCGACTTATAGCATCTAACCCCATATTGGCCTTGACAGAATGATAGAGAACACTAATTCATAATCTTTTAGTAACTCAATCAACCTTCTTCGACGAGGATTTTGCTCTTTCTACTTAAACACATATTACAAACTCTTGTGGTCAGTAAATATATCTATATGAGCACCATACAAGTAAATCTTACAAATTTTAAGAGCAAACATAACCACCACTAGTTCAAGGTCATGGGTAGGATAATTCTTCTCATGAATCTTACGTTGCGTTGAAGAATAGGATAAAACTTTCCCATTTATCATATGTACACTCCTAACCAAACTCTTGAGGTATCATTATAAACGACAAACCCATCAGTTCCTTCCGATAAAGTTAACACCATAGTAGAATTAAGTCTATCTTTCAGTTCTTGGAAACTCTTTTCACACGCTTTGAACAATCTAAACTTAACATTTTTTTGAGTTAATGTTGTCAATAGAGAGGCAATGAAATAAATCCATTCGAAAAACCTTCTATAGTAGCCAACTAAAGCATGAATGGATCAATAGGTCATGATTGAACACAATAACAAACATGTCAAGGTATTGTCTTAACCCCCTATTTATCAGATTGATAAATGTCGCCAGAGCATTAGTCAAAACAAATGACGTTACCAAAAACTCATAATGATCAATACTAAGTTTGAAAATCCATATTTGTAATGTAATCTTACTTCACAAATCGATGGGTGAAATCGACCAGAGCGAAAATCTTTAGAGATATTTAACAGTTTCCTGAAGTTGGGCAACAAAATAATTACCTTAAAAGAGGCATATTTCTTCTAATGGAACCTATTCGAGTTCCTATGATTCATTGAAAAGACAAAGCAACAAGCTTATTTATAACAAAAAGTACTTGAGCATCCCATGGAGAGATACTTGGTCGGATAAAACCTTATCCAACAAATTTTTCAATTTCTCCTTTAGTTCCTTAAGTTCTTCGGAGCCATTCGGTAAGGAGGAATAAAGATAGGTTTCTATCTTGGATAAGATCAATATTGAATTCTATTACTAATTGGGGAGGAAGATCGGGTAGATCATTTGGACACACTGTCAGAAAATCTTTCACAACTGGGACTGACTCAAGAGTAGGGGACTCAGAATCTATATCCCTTGCCCTAACTATATAGTAAACTAAAACCTTAGAAATCATCTTTATATCATTGAGACAAGAGATAAATCAACCGTTAAGCATAGAATTCCCTCTTTTCCCTTATAGAATAGATTCATTTGGAAACTATAACTTGACTACACGGTTATACAATTAATAGAAACATAACATAAATGCAGCCAATCAATACAAAGGATAACATCGAATTCTAATATATCAAGCTCTACAAGATCAACACGGAATTCTCGTAAGGGACAAAGAAGATGAGACCACTTTCTTAGAACATCTAGCCACAAATTGGAAATCACAATTGGAGTAGATACTGAAAAAATATCTAACACAAATGAAAGAATATCAAACCTCATATCCACATATGGGGTCACAAAAGACAAGGTAGCATCGGAGTCAACTACAACATAAACATCAAGTTGGAAGACTTTCAACATACCGGTAAACATATCAAGAGAACCTTTTTGTTCACCGATAGTATGAAGTGTAAAGAATCAATAGAAACATAACATAAATGCAGCCAATAAATACCAAGGATAACATCAAACTCTAATATATGAAGCTCTACAAGATCAACTCGAGTTACTCTAAGGGACAAAGAGATGAGACACTTTCTATAAATCCTCTTAGCCACAATGGAATCACCAATTAGAGTAGAGACTGAAAAAATATCTAACACATATGAAAGAATATCAAACTTCATAGCCAAATATGGGGTCACAAGAGACAAGGTAGCATCAGGGTCAAGTAAAACATAAACATCAAGTTGGAAGACTTTCAACATACCGGTAAAACACATCAAGAGAACCTTTTTGTTCACCGCTAGTATGAAGTGCATAGAATCAATTTTTCTTAGAGGCACTTGAATCGAAACCACTAGGAGCAGATCATGTTTACTCCCTTTAGCCATGAGCATTGGATAATCCCTCTTTTTTTAACCACTCTACAATTGAAAAAACCATCCGTTCTAGCTAAGCACTTTCCCTCATCCCTTATTCAACATCTAGAACAAGTGGAAATAAATAATGAAGATACACCACCATTCCCTCCATGAATTAGGGTTAGACACCCTATCTTTATTGAACTTAGATGGAGCTTTGGAGGAACCTTGATTGGAAATCCTTTGTTGGAACTCAGAATGACCATTGGGTCCCTCGTACCTCGAGTGTAAGAAATTACCATCACCAGTATTGGACTTCTTTTCCTCTCTAGACCTTTTCTTAAGTTTATAATATTCAATTTGTTTGGCATGAAGCGTCAGACGAGAAATTCCCATGTAATTGATAAGCATAGAGGTACAGAATTCCTTAACCACCATCTTGGACCTAATCAAACTTACTCATTCTTGCCTTAGGATTGGTACCATAGTAGGGGCATATCAAGAAAATTGTGTGAACATCAAAGCATATTACTTCACACTCAAGTTTACTTGACAAAGGTTGATGAATTCAATCATCTTTGCCGCCCTCATTTCAAGGGGAAAGAACCTATCAAGGAAAGTAACTTTGAGCTTTTCCCAATTAAGAGGATTCACATCCTCCGTTCTCCCTTCTTACCATTGGTTGAACCATGTGTGAGAAACTCTTTTAAGTTGATAAGCGAACAATTTTTCCTTTTCCACCGGTGTTACTCACATGATCATCAACGCCTTATACACTTCATCGATGAATTCTTAAAGGTCTTCCTCAAACTTGAAACCAAGAAACTCTTTTGGATTCATCTAGTGAAATCTCTCATTCAAGATTTTGTTGTACCCAGATTGGATTTATAGGGACCACAACCTTCCTATTGGCTTCAATCATCTTGGATTCAACCAACACTTTAAAAGCATCACTAAACTCCGAGTAGCCATATCCTGTGGAGCATCGAATAAGAATTAGGAGAGAAACATGATAGAGTTATACTTTATCGTACTACTTTAGAGTAATGAAAGAAGTGGAGTTTCCTAAACATCTTATATTATCTAATTCATAAGGGTGACTTGTTCACAATCACGAACAAGACTCGATTTGTCTTTTGATACTTTCTAAGACCTTTCTAACCTTCTGCTATGATACTAAGTTTGTCACGACCCAGGGTAGCCCTTCGACATAACATGACATATAATAAATTTAGAGGCCCCTTACCAGCCACTTAGTATTCATCAGAAAAGTAATGCAAATATAAGTTTCAAAAGATAGTTACAACATATTAGAGTTAATAAATGAAGCGGAAGTCTAAACATCATCTCAAAGCCATCTAGTATAGAAGAATTGATCAGGATGTAGCCCGTAAATCAAGTTCAAAGCTGAAATAAATGACATAAAGAAATCATGGCTCGGTCCTCGGAACATGAGGATTCACCAATCTTCAACTTCTACTAAATGATCCTAGCCACTAAAGTGCGATTCTAGAATATTGGTCCCTATATTTATTATATACATTAGTAAAATTATGTACCAAGTATGATAGCAATATATAAAACATTTGAATCCATGCTAAAAAGGGGACATTTTCATGAAATGCAATGACCAAGCTAAAACATGAATTAAGTGAGTGAAAACCTAACTCATAAGGTAAACATGGTTAATGCAAGTAGCATTTTCAAACCTTCATGAGATAATTCTAAAAGTAACCTTAGTTCATTATTTTAGGAGATTTACGTTTAACTGAAATGTAAAACCAAGTGAGCTATTAACGTGAAATCTGGTGTCTACCCCACACTGAAAAGAGGTGTCCTACTTGCCCACGTAAGACCATGAACTTATAGTTTATGTGGATTTACTAGATAATGTATATCTAAGACAATCATCCTATAGGGGCACATAGGTATGGGATAAATATAATTATTCTAGATCCCCAGCCTCAACTAATGGGAGAGCTTCCATATCAATATTTCTCTCAGTGCTAAGCATAAATCCCATAGAATAATTATTTTATTAAGTTGTACTTATCATCAATCGAATTGCGCATCATAATTCGGGAAGCAGGAGATCGACCCGCTCTTTCCATCTCTCTTGCCGGCTTAGCCGAACTACTTGAACTCGAGTCATTCACTTC
Organism: Solanum habrochaites; assembly: GCA_027704765.1. Taxonomy (NCBI): domain Eukaryota; kingdom Viridiplantae; phylum Streptophyta; class Magnoliopsida; order Solanales; family Solanaceae; genus Solanum; species Solanum habrochaites. The sequence continues at coordinate 38,698,267 of JAKWJA010002499.1, forward strand.
CTTAAGCCATGTCCATACTAAAATATCTATGAGAATCCCAGCTAAGTCATATGTCATCAATCAAAAGGTACATTTTGAGAAAATAGTCCAATCTAGGTTTCGTTAGAATAGATCCTTAACTTTGATTCATTTTAGGTGAGAATACCTTTTAACTTTAGAATCCTTTATGTAAGAAAATCTTTCACATTCATGCATGGAGTAATTATGTAAGAAATCCTTTTACAAGAATTATCAACAACAACCTTTATGTTTTTCTCTCAAAACACTTACATCGTAAATCTTTAATTTCATAAGAACATTCATAATTCCATATTTCTCCATTCACAGTTCCAAACACAGTTTAAATTATCATAATCTTGAAAAGATGGTTATGCATGGTTTCATGGGGATTATCATAAAAGCATGTGATATTCTCTATTCAAGATTAATAGATCATAAAACAATCAAATAAATCAATAAAAGGAACCCATGCAAATAAAAATAGAACTACTCCAATAAGAGATTTCCACCTGAAAATAGGAACTTGAGGAACATGCCATAGAAAAGGATTCATGATAAACTATCATACCCATTTTCCAAAAGCTGTCTTCATTGTGTAATTAGAGACTTGGTTTGAATCCCTAGGTTGACTCCTTCTTCAAGCTTTTTAGAGGGAGACATATTTTGGAGAGGAAGACTTATTCTTCTTTTGGGTAATAGAGAGAATGATTTGGATTTGGTGATTTGGGGGTAAAACATATTTATATAAGGTTTGATTTAAGGGCAAAATGACATAGTATTAGGATAGAATAATTAGGAAAAGACCCTTAACATTGATGCCACCCACTTCACTGTGACCTTCACATCAAGGACCCCATGAGTAGTTATGGCAGTCATGGTCCTTGACCAGTGCCTAGGGAATGACCCCTTACAGTTGGGTTACCTTCACAAAGACCACTGCGGCATGTCATCATCATAATGGGCCATCAAGGCCTCCGTGGTAGGAACGCTGGACATGGTCGTCACTGATTAGCTCCTTATATGCTCTTTAATGAGTCGTCAACCTCTCCACGGGCCATCGACCCCTGTGAGGTAGGTATGGGGGAGACTTACCACGAGCCCCTAAATGGACCATGGTCCCCTTCACGGCCCATCATGAGCTCCATGGAGTGTTCTGTGGTCCTATTATCACGTGTGAGTTTCCCCACTAAACTTCATTCCTACAATTTCAAATCTGAGGAGTTAACCGTACTGTAGAGTTTCCTCTGGAAACCTTCTCCCTCGCTTACAAAATAAACATTTGTTTTAACAGTTTTTTTGTTCTGGCAATGATACAGTGGTTAATTGTTCATCAATATCATTACACAATTATCACTATATAATGTAGGAACAAATATTTGGAACACCCTAAGATCTTTTTGTGATACATGATCTATGTGATCTTTGTTGCAGTGGAGGCTAGTGTTTTATACGCAACTCACCCTTTGAATCGCGAATACTTTGGTAGTTTCCGGAGTCCAAGAAATACATTGCAGCCCTGTAAATGCTATAGAAGGAGTTGAATCCTCTAGTAGTGAGCAACCTCGAACTAACATCTGAATATCCACACAACATGCAATGTGATAATGAAATTCACAACATTTGATGTATTAGAGAATCTTTTTACTTCTTGAAAATGTTCAGTGTTTGGAATTTGCATAAATTGTATTGATAAATTCACAACAAACATGGTATCAAGTCTTGTGAATGTCAAGTACTAAAGACTCCTTATTATAATCCTATATAAAGAGGCATCTACAAGACTCTTCACAGCTTGATTTAAACCATGCTTTAGAGCCAAAGGAGTGGCTATAGCCTTTGCAAACTCATGTCTGTCTTGTCCAGCAACTTAGCAACTCACTTTCTCTGACTTGAGTAACTTCCCCCTCTAAAATACTTAACCTCTACTCCTATAAAAAAACTGTAAATTACCAGGATCCGTCATAGCTAACTATTTCCCAAGTTTTAGAACTAACTCTGAGACATGTGATAAATTACTTCCCCTAACAATAATAACATTCACATAAACAATGTAGTTTCCTTTGTGAGTTTGCAAAGTAATATTTGGAGGGATCTGCCTTACTACAAATGAAACCAATATGTAGGAGATGCATGTTAAACCTATCAAATTGGGCTCATGGTTCTTGTTTAAGACAATACAATGCCTTTTATGTATACACAAATGATGATGAAGATACATGGGATCAATAAATCCAATAGGGTAACTCATGTAGACCTCCTCATATAGAAATAATATATGAAGACATTTTTGACATCTAATTGCCTAACTTCCCACTTTAATCTAATTACAATGGATAGAACCACCCTAATAGTTGTGACTTTGACCTAATGGATAAATGTTTCTTCAAAATCTATCCGTTCAAGCTACGAGAATCCCATGTCGACAAGTCCGGCTTTGTAGGTATCAACTATTCCATCAACTTTCAATTTGTCTTGAAAAAACATTTTGAACCAACCAATTTTATTCTAGGATATTGGGGCACCAATTTCCATGTCTTGTTAGTATGTAAACCATTAGTTTCCTCCTATATTTATGCAAGCATGGTGACATTCATACTTCATTGTTGTTTTTATTTCCCTCAAATCTCTGGGGGCGTTTCGAGGTAATAACTTGAAGGTGAATGCTCCTATTGTCCCTTGGGTTTTGGTGATCATATGATGCCCTTGTAGTGCATTAAGTATATCAACTGAAGTAGTTGGTTGTAGTGTAGTATCTCTACGTGGATGATTCTTATAGATTCTACTTTGAGAAATCAACTTCTAAGTGTATTCCTGTAAATTAGTCACAGAGAAAGTGGGATTTGATATATCACCATTCTCTGCACGTGCACGTTCAACATGTTCCGCCATTGTCTTAATAGTGAGGATCCTAATCTACAATTATAGTCTTCTCCATGGAGGTCTCATCCTACATTCTACTAACGTATCTACAATCATTACTCCACCTTACCTCACAATCATCATCTGATCATGCATCTAAGGGGAAACTAACACTCTCATTATCAAGGATTATATGGGTTGTTGTAGTAGAAATTTCACTGATATCAGCTTGTACTTTCCTTGAATTATGATTATCATGTGTCCATAGTTTAGAGAGATTCAACAAAAGTAGCAAGATGAGGTGATACATTAATGCTAGTCTGAGATTTCCTTGGAGACAATTAGTGTAATGTAGTTTCAGCAAAGACGACATGTCTTGACATGTACACCCTCCTTGTAGAGAGATAATAACATCTATATCCTTTGTGTAAGCTGCTATATCCTGTGAACTCACAAGGGTAAGTCTTTGGACTAAACATGTTTCTACCCTTGATTTACTAAAAACATCTACAACCAAACTCTTTTAGGTTGTTGCTATCAGGTTGCTCTCCATACAACTTAACAAATGGAGTCACCATATTTAAGACAGTGGAGGTACATCTATTAATGAGGAATATTGCAGTGAGGAAAGTCTCAATCCATAGAAATTAAGGTACGTTAGCATGAGATAGTAGAGTTAGATCATTTTAAAAAATATCCCTATATTTTCTTACTGATACTCCATTTTTTTCACGTGTGTTAGGACAAGAAATATGTATTACAATGCCACAATATTCCAAATGCTTAATAAAGTCTATGTTTTAAACTTACCACCTCCATCACACTAAAATAACTTAATTTCATTAGAAAATTATTTTCCCACCATTTTCTGGAATTTTACAAAGACCTTACGAAATTCAGAATTTTATTTAATGGATAAAACATGTATATATTGTGTGATCATCTACAAAATTAACATAATATTTATATGTTGAGAAGATTCAACATGAGCATGTCTCCACAATCACAATGAATTTTCAATAAAAGTTCCTTTTCTCAATTTTATTTCTCAAACAAAATAGAATTTACAATTTTTGCCAACTGGAAACAATAACACATTATACACACTTTATTCACACTACTAAAATTAATGAAACTACTACTACTCAATACTTTTAAAGGCCTTAAACTAGGGTATCCTAATCTAGTATGCTACATGTTGTCTGATGTTTTTCAATCGTGTGCACAGTTATAACATAGATATTGTTGTCTTCCAAAGCATAAAGTTCATTTCTTTGAGATCCTTTGGCCAGCACTATCCTTGGGTTCTTGTCCTTTACAACGAAGTAAGTTTAATCAAATTCAAGAGTGTAATAACTATTTTTTGCATGTTTGTTAACCAAGAGTAGATTTTTATTAATCTTAGGAACTAGGAGAACTTCTCATAATTTCAGGCTTGATCTCGATATGTTCCAAACATATGTTATATCTAATTTTTATCCATTCACAGTAATGATTTTGTCTGGTCTATTGTAGTGTTTAAGAACAATTAGAATACCTGAGTTATGTGTCATATGACAACTTACTCCTAAGTCCACATATAAGGTGTCATTAGTAGTGTTTTGTAGATCAGAAGCAGTCAATGCTTGTGCTAGCTTATCTGCAACTTGGTAAGAGTATTTCCACATGTAGAAATATTTAGGGAATATGACATATGGTTATTCCTCAACAAATTTGCACATGTCCTCTATTGTTTCTGTGTTTTACTGTACCCTTGAAGGATTGGTTCTGAGAACCTGGTCCATTTACTATTACAAGACAACTTGTTTCCTGTCCGAGCAGGGCTGAAGCCTCTCCTCAAGTTCAGAACTTTTGTTTCCTTTATTTTAGAGTATTCCTCTCCCTTCCCCTTTTGTAATGAATTCCCAGGTATATTGTTTTTTTTTTTGGAACGTTGTCTTCGTCCTCCCCTCATATGAAAATCCCTAAAGAATTAAGAATTTATTAAGAGTGGGACTTATGTCGTACCTAGCATGACAAATTAAAGGTCTTTACTTAGACCTAGACCTTTAGAAAATAATTACTTAGTTGTTTAAGCCATAAGTTTTTGAATAGCTGCAGAAGCCACACATATACCGTTCGCCTTAATCTATTCATCAATATTTTTTATTCCTAGCTAACACTTGTTGCAGTTGTTGTTTGAGCCTTGAACGTTGTCTCTTCTTGCTTGAAATAGACAACTTCCCGCACTCCCGCACTCCTTGGCAATTAAGCATCCTACAATCAGGTCCACACCTTCCTTCAATCAGGTGCGTGCAAATCTAAATCCTTAAAACACCCTTTCTCCGCGTAGTAATCAATATTTTGTCATCTTTTGCAATCCTTCTCCTGCTACAGCCTTAGCATCTATCTAGTGGAACAATTACTTGAGTTGGTTTCACGTCTCTATGAGGTCGATTAACTCATCACCCTGATCGATTGAACATTTATATCCTCCATATAAGATAGTTTGTTGGGTTGAGTTCAATGTAACTAGACTCAATAAGATGGTGAATAGGATGCTTCTAGACGTGGTTGGTAAAGATATCCATCATTTTGCAATTTGATAGTATTGTTTTAAGGATTTTTGGATCTAATATGTTAAAGGGCGGGAAAAGCTTTAATGATCTGAAATACTAACTGTGTAGAATTTTCACGTAAATTTAACAAATCAAAGGCTTGTATTAGTAACTAAAAAAATGTTGAGTACATCTCTATGTATAGGATAAAAGTATGATACTGGAAACCTACTACGCATACAAATATCTAATTTACCTTGGGTATTATTACTTGTATACCTAAACACCTTATCCTAGTCGACTTTATCCTAAACTATACAAACAACTTAGTCGGACCCTAAATTAGGATTTAATATAACTGTCCTATAGGACTCTACTCTATAACAGTAAAAACACCTCACTCTCGAATTCCTATAACCATTAACCACCTTGACATTTTCTTATCATTACGTCCTTCATCTTCACCAGCTTGATTGTCCATAAAAAGGTTATGTAGTTAAGAGAACCATTCGAATCAACTTGGTTTTGGATGCTCTAGAAAAATGTTGTACTAATATGTTTTCATAGTTATAAATTTGATAAGGACACGTCGAGTATGCCTTGCTTCTCGACTGGTCACTCACGACATCTTGTCAATTCCTTTTAAATTTATATTTTTTCTTTTATATTTATCACAGATATCATTTTATTACTTTGCAGTTGTTAATAAGAAGCTGACATGGGGAACACAACCTCCTTTCCCATACAAAAAAGATAACATGCTCTTGTCTGAGGTCACTTAATTATCCACCTTACTTTTAAAGTAAAACTAACCTTACACAGCTAAACAAAATATATAACTCGAATTCAAGGCTTTTGATCACCATACCATCATTTCTTACAAAAATTGTTTATAGAACGCTCACATGAGCTCGTAGGTAATGATCGATAAATAACTTACCATAATTGGATGAAGAAACTCAACAATACCACTAGAATTCACCAAAAATACTCCCACTTTCAAGAAATGAGCATTATAATCTATACTCAATGTAGAAAGTAATATACCATGATATTCCTAGGTGAATTAACTTGATCAATGAAAGAATTCACTTACTTTGGCCTTAAAAGTGAAGATAAGAGAGAGTTTGAGAGAGATAAACTCTTAGGTCGACTAAGACAATGCTCAACCTAATTCAATTAAAACTTTTAATAAAATATATGAAACTAACATAAACTTTAGGTGTTTCATCCCACTTTGGCGCCTCATTCCAATATGTCTCTTATTAAGAATTGACAATGTAACGTACATAACATTTTACTTTGAAAAAGAATTTAAGTGTGGTTTATAAGCATAAAAGAAACCTTATAGGCCTTACATTTGATATGCATTTCATTTGTTATGACAAAATGGGTCTTTTTCTCCATATCTTGTATTTTCACCTGTTGAAGCTTTGATATAGAGAACCTGAGTCATTTATATATGTCTTAATAAGACTAATATTTTGGTCACTGATGTGCCATGAAATCATCGCATATTTGTTGCTCAAAACTAAGGATTAATTAGAGAAGTCGAATATGTTAAAGTGGAATATGATGTGTTTGTTGATGTTTGAACATGCAAAACAATTGGATGCTAAATATAGGAAAATGGGGAATAGAAGAGCTTAAGAAACACCACAGATCCCCAAAACAGGTTGTGGTCATGATGACGAGCCATTTAGAAGCTCATGAAGGTCAAGCAGTGAAGAATAAAAAATTACCAAGCTCTAAGTGAAGACCATGGAGTCCTAGATAGGTTGTGTAAAACTTGAAGGGTCATCTGAAGGCTCGTGAGAGAGAACAGGTGTAAAAGTCGATGGCAGCAAAGTCATAATTGAAGGCCACGAGATTCTAGATAGGTTGTGGTGGAATTGACGGGGCATTTTGTTACTAGTGAACAAGAGGGAAGAGTTCCAGCGAAGACCCAAGTGAAGTCTCCACATCATGGAGAAGTATACGAACAATGGTTCCCAAGACAGACCATCTATATGCTCATGAAAGTTCTTAGTGAAAGAAGTATATGTTTCACATACCGTCTAGGCCTTGATGAGATGTCAATGAGGTCGGAAAGGTGGTAAGCATTCTACTTTGAGTAGGAAGTGTGGTTACGAAATATTATAATATTTAGGTTTTTTATTTTTGAAAACGACATAGTACATAAAATGAGGGGGCGGCCGACAACACACTCTTCGGGCCATGAAAACTTAATTTTCTATTAGGTCAATGAAGTCAATAGAGCTGAAATATTAAACCTTGTATAATTACTATCAAAACCAAAGAAACTTCAAATATCCAAAAGAGATAAATGTCTAGGCCAACTCTTGACCCATCCATCTTTTTACTACCAGAAACAATATGACCAAGAAAAGCCACATATATTAACCAACACTCACATTTACTAAACTTTGCAAATAGTTGTTGGTCTGGGAGGAGTTGCAATACAATCCTCAAATGATCGTCATGCTCATCTTCACTCCGCGAGTAAATAAAAATGTCATCAACAAAAGCAATCACAAACCTATCAATATATTTACTAAATATTTTATTCATAAGATTGATGAATGAGACTAGAGCATTATTCAATAAGAATGACATTAACAGGATTTCATAATGATCATACTGAGTTTAAAAAGTCATCTTTGGAATGTCATCTTCCTTTACCCTCAATTGGTGTTAACCCGGCAAGAGGTCGAACTTAGAAAAATAACTAGCACCTTGAAGTTGATCAAGAAAATCATCTACCCTTGGAAGAGGATAGTTATTCTTAATGGTAACCTTATTCAACTGTCAATAGTCAATACACATGAAAGTGAATTTTCCTTCTTACGAAAAAGCAAAACTAGAGCACCCCATAGAGAGATACTCAGTCACATGAAACCCTTATCCAATAATCTTCTAATTTCTGCTTTAATTTTCTAAGTTATACCGGATCCATATGGTACGAAGGAATAGATATAGGTTACGTATTTTGAAGAAGGTTAATACTGAAGTTTATTTCCCTTTTGGGAGGAACACCGAATAAATCATTGTAAAACACTTTTGGAAACTCATTGCCCATGGGGCCAACTGAAGAATAGGGGTTTCGAAATATGTATCCTTAACCTGAACAAGATGATACATGAAACCCTTACAAATAATTTTTATATATTTAAGACAAGAAACAATCTGACCCTTAGTCATAGAATTTCATCCTTTCTATCTAAGACAGGCTCATTTGAACATTAAAACTTAACTGTTAAGGCTTTACAATCAACATAGCATAAAAAGAATGGAGTTAATCTATACCAATAATAAGTTAAAAATCTAACATATCAAGCTCTACAGAAGCAAAAGACCAGGGAAGAGAGGCGGACACGCTCCAGACACGTGAACGACAAAAGCCGTCGACTTCAAAGGCGAACGCGCTGACGAGCACAGAGAATGGTACACAAAAAAAGTTCCCAATAGGAATGAGACACAACAATTAGAGTCTAACAACACATCTGGAGAAACATCAAACCTCATAGACACATATGGACTCACAAAGTACAAAGTAGCAAAGGGATTAAGCAAAGCATAAACATCAATTTAAAATACTTTCAATATACTGGTAACAACATCGAGAGAACCCTCTTGGTGATGTAGAGTTTGAAGTGCATAAAAACGATTTTGTTTTACATTACCTGAACCCAAACCACTCGGTGGATATTTATCATCATACATTTCATTATCAATTCTTAATGGAAAATCTCTCAAAAAGTGACAACTTTATTCATAATCAAAACAATTATCCATGCCCATCAAGTATTCTCCTGGATGACTCTTGCCATACTTTTGGCATGCAAGAACTGAGGATCCATTTCCACCTACATTTTCCTCCTTAAGGCTTTGGATTAGGAGACATTTCTTTATAGAAATTAGGAGACCGATCATTGGAGGAATCTTTACCAAAAAACCTTTGTCTGAACGTAAAACGACTATATCATCAGACTTTTAAGGTGAAAAGTCACCATCACCTATCTATGCCCTCTTTGCCTCACGAGACCTTTTCTTAAGCTTTTCCTTTTCAATTTGTTGAAAATGAATTATCAGATGATAATTATCGATTTCCTTAATGTGCAGCGGTCACAGACATTCTTAAAACCATTTTTTTATTTTTTTTTTTTTTTTTTAAAACCTTCTCAAACAAAACATCCATATTTCCCTAGGGATCACAAACCATAGTAACAGAATATCCAGTCAATTATGTGAACTTTAAGGCATACTCCTTTACACTCATATTTCATGACAAAGGTTAATGAATTCAAGTACCTTTACCTCTATAAAGTCAAAGTGAAAGAACATATCAAGAAAATCAACCTTAAATTTCTCCCAATAAAGAGTACCTGCATCAACTGTTTTATCTTCCTTCTATTGGTTGAACCAAACTTGAGAAACACCGTTAAGTTAATAAGAGGTCATTTCTTCCTTTTTCGTCGGCATCACTTCCATGATCATATAAACCTTATATACCTCAAAAATAATCTCTTGAGGATCTTCCTAAACCTTGGAACCACGAAACTCCATGGATTCATTTAGTGAGGTCCCTCTCTCTAGTTTCCACCATACTCACATTTGGGTTCTCACGAGACCACAACCTCTCTATTGTCTTTACATGTTATATCTTTAGTAAACACTTTAAAAGTAGCTTCAAACTCTACATTAATCACTTTGTCGGTCAAAGTTTTGGTCTAAACTTGAGGAGCTTGAGAAGATTCTTGTTCCACATTCTCATTCGTATTACTTCTAATGTATGCTCCTTGAGGGGGTATACCCTAAAAATCATTGGATAAAGATTATGAGAGAGACAAGTAGAGTTACACTTTGTCGCATGATATTGAATAATTAAAGTTGTGAAGTTTCCTAGACATCACATAGTCTCATATTTATAAATGTGGCGTGCTTCACACTCATGTAAAAGACTATACTCACGTGGCTTGTGAGGCATCATATGACCTTTCTAAGCCTTGATCTGATACAAAGTTTGTAATGATTCATACCCTAGGTGTATCATGACTTATAGAATCCTAAAAGGCCCTATACAATTCAATTAGCACACATTATACAAGATAACAGTAAACAAGATATCAAAAGAAACATTACTTCAACGTAAAAGAGTTTGACAAAATGGAAGTCTATCATCGTCTTAACAAGGACATCCAAACATAAAAGAAGTGGTTGGAACGTAACCCATGCACCATGTAGATCATCCTAAAAACTAATAAAAGACATGAACAAGAAAATGTATATCGATTCTCAAAACACCAGGACTCACCATATTCTTAAATTTACAAGAATTAACTAGACACGATATTGAGAGGTAAGAGCGTCAGATCCTACATTTATGAGACAAAGTAGGAACAAGTATTTATTATTACATGGAATGTAACAATATGTATAAAATACATATGATGACGTGAAAAACTTAAAGATTTAATGCATGGCCGATATTTGAAAATTTAAGAGCTTAAAGAAGCAATGACATATAAATCATGAAATATGGTCAATGCATTTAAAACATGAGACACAAGAAAAGCTTGAAGAAACATAGACAATTTTTGTAGGAGATCAATTATAACTAACAATAAGACAATGAGAGTTATGTCATGGAATCGGGTACATTCTCAAATCGAAAGAAATGGATTCTACTCGTGAACGTAAAATACATACATATTGTCTTTTACTAAAATTGATCTACTGGCTAGGTCATTTAAGATAGTCTTATGGGGGCATGTAATTAGGGACTAGAGGTCTCTACTAGAGACTAACCTATTTGAGACTAAACCTCAAATATCTCTTAGTGCTAAGTCTAAATCATGAAGGGAATAGATAAAAGTTAAATATCATTATTGTCACATCCGGGGAGCACCTTCTAAACATAACCGGCGTCGTCGTCCTCGGAGAGAATTAAGACTAGCCTTTTAGCATTAGTTATTACATATCATAGGTTAAAAAGTGCAAAATTAAAACTTTTCATCTACATATACTTTATAAGGTTTACTTAGACCTCTCGCTTACACATAATATATACATAGGGAATTTACATAGACACCTCGTAATAAGAAGCTTACTTAGTCTTCTATTTTTATGTCACATAGATATATGACAAACACAATATAGTCTTAATAGGGATGTCTCATATTAAACCATATAAACGGGATATAATAATATGGGCATAGCCCTTACACAAATGTATAATTATCACTTAGGGCTTACAACAATTTCTTGAAACAACAAGAGTGAAATGATTGTATTAAGACTATAACAATGTAGCATAGGTAGAGTGACAAAAGGCATCAATCCTCGGAACTTGAGGACATACCCACACTTGGATAAATGATCCAAGCCTTCCTTGCAAAGTGGTCACGAACCTTTCAACGACCAGAATACATTACTCGAGCCTATACCCTAGGCGGGACTGCACTCGAGAACCATTATTGGCCTAAGAAAACCTTTGGTATGGCTTACTTACATAGATAATGTCTTAAACATAAGAGATAGTCTCAAAATATATCTTACGCAATAACTTAAAAAGATATAAAGCTTAGCCAAAATGGAATCTCAAATCTTAATGTATACAACTGAAAATAGAAAGACTATAAAACTATAACAATTCACCTATTAAGCCTGTAAAAAAAAGAGGGGTGTCGGGACAAGGCACTCGATCATCCTAAAATCTAAAATACTTGAAAGAAAAGTAAAATGAGTCCTCCAGGAAGCAAGGAGTCTCACCAATTGTCTTGGAATGCTTAACTAGAACAATAGGGTGTTGGATGTTGATCCTGGTTACATGTGTCTTCGTAATAAGAAGATGCAGGATAAAAGGCACCATTACATTATATGTACGAGTATGCGAGGGAATACTAAACAAGACATAATCTAGAAAGGAATCTGAAAAGAACACTTACATTGACTTTAGTCAACTCATGAATAACTCAACTCAAATGCAAAGTAAACAACAATAATAATGCAATTATACAAAGCATTTAAAACAGGAGGTAGCAACTCAATTTGATAAAGAAATGCAATAACAACTTATTTTACAAATAAAGTATAATGCAGATTGGGCGAGCAAGTTCTCTAATGACAATCATCATTGAGAATAAGTGATGATACAATTCGTGCCCACGATTGGACAAAAATTGCCTATACTTGTCATCCATATAGAAAACATTAAAATAAGTGGATCCATAGTATATGCGTAAAAAAACATAGGGCATCATCTAATAAAAAAGTATGTTTTGTATTACCCATGATAGTCACATGGTTATGGAGACTTAATTTAAACAAAAAATTATGAACTCGCATCTCAATATCGGTGCTCAATACTATTCCTAAAATATGTTCATCTCATATGCTTTAAAAATAAAACTCTTTCTTTGGTTTGAGATAATTACTCAAAAACTTAGCTTAAAAGCTATTTTGGAAATCAATGATTCCCTTCTCAAATGTGAATACTTTTTACCTCTTAGTATTAGTTAGATGTCGTATGATATTTGAATAAATGCATATTACCCTTACTTTTTACTCAACTCAAAGATTACGTGTTAAAACAAAAGTTAAAACGTTTGCAAAAGACTTATGAAACGACTCTAAGAACTCTTTAGACTTGGATCTCAACTTTTCTTGAATTTGAATTTGTAGATTCAAGGATTTTGATTTGTGATATGAAAGATCTCATGATGTTTAGGAGTGTTTTTAGATAGTTAAACATGAGAAAAGATCAAGAAATCACTGTCTAGAAGCAAGTCTGCGACACAAAAATGCATTTTATTATTTGGTAACAAATATAAATTTTGAGGCAAAATGGTTCGTGACTGCTCCATGACATGAAGGAGATTTCCCCAGATCTAAGGAATAGGTTCGCGTCACGGACCTGGTGCCCAGATTTGCCTGACTTCTCTTTCTTCATTTTTCCAACCCCAATCGCCTAAATTCAAATACTTTTATCAAATTCTCTTTACATTTAGATACCCACTAAATGTACCCAAGAACCTAACTCTAAAACTTGACGCGAACTCCTCAATTCATCCCAATTCAAGAATAAAATAAATTCCAGAACACATATCAAGAGCATAAAACTTTCAACCCTTTTTAGGCTAAATTTCACTGAGCTAAACATAATTGGCGCATGGGTGAATGAAAGAAATGCTATGAAAGTCTCATATACCTCGTAGGCATCACCTCTTGACGAAAATCCAAGATCTTAACTTCAAGAATTTAATGATTCTTGCTTCTTCTCCTCTTTTCTCCTTTTTTTTCTCTACTCTAAAGACCCTGACTCACATTGTAAAGCGTAAACTAACAAACTTCAGTTTAGACTCCACTAATAACCAATAAAAAAATTAACATAATAGGGTATGGAAAATACCAAAACACCCTTCTGAAATCTCAATTGGACTTTCCTTATCAACCAGCCAAACTTCCAATGAACATATTCCTCATACAAACTCATAATCGCATAAACTTGGCGGAGTTGGAAAGATAATTCCAGGATCTTTCCTATAGTATCCATAAGCACACCTAATTCATACTTAGCTAGGATTTATGATCATTTGAAGTTGACCAAAAACTTAAACTTAACTTAACCAATTTTCTAGATTTTTTGTTCTTTCCAAAAATGACCATTTTCAATTCTAGCGCTTTCTAGTTCTTTCTAATAGCGTGGGTGTTAATGATCAAAAACGTTCCATATCTTAGATATCAAAACATAGAATAGTTCCTTAAATTACAATTCAAACATAGTAAGAAAACCTTTTACGAATTAGAATACATATTCTGAGAAAGACCTTTCAAAGATCATGATCATATTAGTACGCGAGGAAAAGTTTCACAACAACATTAATGCATTCATCTAAAATAACTTTTTCATCATATACTTCAATTTCATAAGACATGCATAATCTTCTAAAATTCATAGGTCATAGGTTCATCATGGGGTCATTGTTGAAAATCATGAATTATGCATGGTTCAATATAATTTCAACTAAATATCATTTATTAACATGAAATCATGCATTAGAGACTTAATCAACAATAAAAAATTCATAAATAGAATGAACCCATGTAGAGTTATGAAGAACCTAATTTGATCAATTAAATATAAAATTGACGAATTTAAACCTTGGGGACCACATGGACTAATGGACTCCATGGGTGAATACCCATAAACCCGTGCTACTCAAAGCCCAAGATGAATGGTTAATTGGAGACTTGGATTGAACCCTTGCTTTTTCTTCTTTTTCCTTGGGTTGGGAGGGAATTTGGAAAAATGAATTTTGTTAGGTTTGGAGAATTAGGGGAATGGGTTTTTAATGGGGGTAATTTAGGTCTTGAAGCCTTTATATAGACTGAGGATGAAGCCAAGATGAATTATTTTAGGCTTAAAAAATTTAGAGAAGTAAAAAAAAAAAACCTAAAAAAATAATTGTCGTACTTTACCTAACCGTCGGTTCAACTGCTAGAAAGTTCCAAAAGCCCAACCGTCCTGTTCAACTGTAGAAAAGTTCAAAAGCCTTTAACTTAGACAAACTTTTAACAGAACATTTCTATAGCTCATAGGTCTTTGTACAGGCTGTAGACACCAACTTTAGAAGACAACTTTGGCCTTAAAATTTTACTAAGTTTTGGACCTACCTACGAGACCCATCTACGATTCATAGATGATTTGACGGACCGTCCTTGTAACTCGTAGAAAATTTTAGAAACTTTTTTTTCAAAATTATTCTACGAACCATAGTAGTCTCGTAGTCTTGAAACAGTTTCTATAATTTATGAAACCTTTTTTCTTTCCAAAATACGAGGTGTTACACCGGATAACTAACTTCAGCAACCCAAATTTCACCTTTTATCCCATGAGACCTTTCTATGGTCCGTATACCCCATCCATAGAAATGAACGTTCAGTCCTTAGTTTCCAACCAAGTCATAGTTGAAAGTCAAACGAAGTGAGGTGGAAAAATAAAGAAAATCACCAAGATATGAGATAGATTCCTTAAAGGCCTGGCCGATTCCAATTCCAATAATGGGAAAAGTTCACAAAAGGTTGTGAAATAGTATGCCCGGCTCACCAGTTTCTACAACTCCAGGGCCTAATCATACTCAATAGAAGATTTTGATCCTGGCTCAGAATAAACACTAGACTGGGCCTTTCTAAGTAACCTTTATATGGCCTGTAGAACCTACTACAACTCGTCAAAGCCTTTGATAGATCTGGGGTCCTAAATCTAGTCTTCGATCAATCCTATGACTGTTATCTAAGGCTCTTTAAACTTTTATGACTCGACCTATAAAGTCTTAGCTTAAACCTTCGAAAACTTAATTTCTCACATCTAAAATTTACGTCTATGATTCCCTTCTTATGGCCCATAGGTTAGACTCATAGAACTAGCCTAAGATAGATTTTCTACATTTTCCCTTTCCTTTTGACTTTCTAACTATTGAGGTGTTATAGATTCAAGGCCTTTGGAACTTCTTCTTGAATCTATTATGAACTTGAACTTGATTTTGTGGATTTGATAAATTTGATATGAAGTTGAACTTGATTTTGTGGATTTGATAAACTTGATATGAACTTGAACTTGATGATATTGATCTTTGAGTCGAGGGCTTTGGAGCTTGTCTTGAGTATTTCATGATCTTGAACTTTATCTTGATCTTGACTTTCACTAGAATTCGAGCGCTTCGAGATTGATATTGGGTCTTGTAATTTTGTTCTTGATTTTATACTTTCATTAAAGGGGTTTGAACTTGATCTTGAATATTGTAGTCTTGATATTAATTTGTGGATTGATGAACTTGATCTTGGATTCAAAGGCTTTGGATCTTGCTCTTGAATTTTTGATGAACTTGAACATTAAATTTATCTTGATCTTTACTTTTACTTGAATTCAAAGGCTTTGAACTTGTTCTTGAATCCAATGGTATTGATCTTGATCATTCTTCAACTTGTATGCTTCTTGTTAGAATTTTTGGTCCTTTTTCTGAATTATGAGACCCTATTTATAGTTTTAGAATAGAACAACTGTGATAGGAATATGTTCCCCTTTGTCTAATCAAATTTTAGTGAAATGACATATAGGTTTTATGAAGCGGGCTTGTCATTTCCACACATGACATGATCCTATTGGCTTCTTTGGCTTAGTTGCCATATCATTTGCCATGTGACACGAAAAGGCCTCTAGGATGAGATGACATTGTGTTTACCAAGCTAAGCTTATTTATTATAGCCCAAATCAATTAATGTGGACTTAATTAAATCCATATTTATTAGACTTAAATAACTAATATGATTATATTAATCCATAATACTTATTTTGATTAATATATTGATGAATTAAATTAGATCCACCTTCTTTTAAAATTATCATTTTTACTAAATTTTTAAATGATTACATACGTGTTTAAGAACGAATGTCAAAAGACTTTTTGAGGTATTTTCTCAACTTGAAGTTGAGCTAATGTAGCTCCTATTTGTGCCACGGCTTTGCTCAGTGTGATCACGAGCGTGGAGTCAATTTCACAAATACCATTGAAAGGAGTCATCATGATCGCAATCTAGGCACCGCGATCGTGAAGACAAACTTCCCTAGTCATCGCGATCATGACTCTTGGCAATCACGATCTTGATGATGGGTCGATGGACCTAGTCAACTTTAAGTAAATTGTGATGAGCCCCTTGGACCCACAATCATGATAAATATTTTGTTTAGTTAAATCAATTCTTCACGAACTAAGTATGATGAATTCAAAATGACCAAGTTTCTTAGGCTATTTGGAGTTCATTCTTGAAGAAAACTTAGTAGGAAATTGTTGGGTTGTGTTGGTTGAATTCGTGGGAGCCCCTTGCGGTTGCTAAATATTCTATCAAACTCTGTAATTTCGTCAAATTACCTCTCTTAATTAATTTGTTTTATTCTGTTGAGCATAAATATTAGTAGCGTTGTTTTGGGCTTAATTATACTCAAATTGTGCACATTTTTTGGGCATAAGCTGTTATTTGGGACCTTGTGATTGAGTTAATTTTTTTACACCATCTGTAGTTTCCACAATTGTGGTTTTGGATATTATGTATTCAAATTCCTATATTAATATGGATATCAATTTGCTTTTTTGGCGTTCCCATCATGTATTATATAGCGTGGCATCGTCTAGAGGTTCTTCAGAAAGGTAAGGTACTAGAGTAAAGGTTCAAGTGTGGTTTTGGCCTTAATGTATGTTATAGTTTCTCCGTTTAGACTTTGGTTAGTTGGTTTATATATATTGTGTGTAACAATGTTCGGAAGGCTTAGTATTAGACTTTAGGATTTCTTGATCCTTAATTGATATTAGGCTAATTTTGGGTTATGTAGCTCAGTATTTAGCCAATAAGCCTTAGTTTAACTTGTTTCTTAGCCTTGGTTGTTGTTGTAGATCCTTAGTATGCTCCCAGGTAGACTTTGCGCTTGTTGGTTGATTTAGTAACTTGTATGCCCTTTGTGGTCATTTTTGAGTTTTATTGCTTTATTTGTTGTATATTGGGATTGAGGCCATGGACTTGGACTAGTAGGAGTTCTAGGTTAGTACGCCTGTGTTGTGACAAATGTTTACCGGATTTTGTGTGTGAGATGATTGTGTTTGTGAGAATTCATGGTCATGACTCAAACTGTTGGCATATATGCATCTGGATTTGAGAAAAAAATGAGGTTTTAGGAGCACTTCACTAGTTTTACTGTGTTTTCTACTTGATTTAGCTCCGAGGGATAAGGATTTATGTTTTATTGATGGAGCTTTGGGGTTTCAGAAAGAAATACATCAATTTTCAAAACTTTACAATTTTATCGATAAGCTCCGGTGACCCGACGGTTGAAGTTCAACATTTACTTTTATTATATCTGTCTTTGAGCTTATGAGGGTTTTATAGTTATCTCACGGGGTCCAAGGGACATCCAATGAGATAATTCTAGAACTTCTTACTTTAATCATTTATTATCCACACTTGCATTTCATCTAATTAATTATATGAATGTTTATCTGTGATTGATAGGTTTGTATAGCTATAATTGGTGTTGGTTTTTCCCAATCAGTAGTATTTGTTTACATTTAGCCTTATATAAATCTCGCTTTAGAACTATCATGATTATTATTTATATATGTGATCTTTCTAAGATAAGTCAGCCTACGATGCCTACTGAGTACCCCAAGATTTGTTACTCATACTTAATATTGGGCAATGGATCGGAATGGGATCACCGGACCGGAATGAATCGGTACCAGACTGGATCGGGATGCGTTGATCCGTATCAGGATGAACCGAACCGGAATTATCGGGACAGATACTCAATTCAGTCCCGTCCCACTATATACCGGCATGGAACCAGAACGGATCGGGTTAGACCGAAATTGAACGGGATGGGATAAACAAGATGACACATCAAGTTATTTCAAAAAAAGATTTTTTGGAATTACGAAAATAGCATGAATACTATAGTTGTATAGTCCCATAAATCCCTCTTTCTTTTCTATTCTAACTCAGCTATATGATTGACTATAATCAACTTTTGGTCTTGGGTAAAGCCGTTTACGATTCTTGACTTTTTCGATGCCATCATCACTACCGCACATCCAATGGTGTGAATCTATGAAAAGTTTCAAATTGCTATCTAACTTTGGAGTTCCTTGATTCTCCTCTCAGCATTTATCACAATCTCTAATAACACTGATATCTCCAGCTGTCTTCTGCTAACGATATTACGTGGTCTCCAATTTTGAAATCTTGTCGGCAATAAACGTTGCCTCTGAAGCTACTAATATCCTTGAATTTCAAGCACACCCTTCACCTCTCCTACTAATTTTGAATTCGAGTATCCACGCAGATCTCCACTAGATTCATAATTGTGTATACCTTATCGTTTGTATTCATACGACCCTATTGAAGATATTTACCAAATTTCACATTATTACAAGAGTACCAAGACCAAGTTTAATGTTTCATTCGTCCATGAGCACCTACTTGAGGCCTAGACGGTTTGAAGGAATCTCAACACTAATCTAAGGAAGAATATTTAACAACAATTTGTCTAGCAGTAATTATACTATTTGACATGTTGACCAAATCAGGTTCTTCTCTAGGTTTATTCTCTAATGTTGTAGATGCATTCAACTAAAGCCTTTTGCACATATTTCTTTTTTTATATTTGGATGTAAAAGAGTTGCACTTAAATAAATTTTGAGGGATAGAAACAAATATTCTTAAATTTTTGTAATCACACTTTAATAGCAGTGTTAAAAAAACATTATTTGTTTTAGATTTCAGAAAAGATGATGATAATTTACATTGTGTATTAAAATTGTAACATTTCGAATGAGTAAGGATAATCTCTTCCCAGACAATGTTTTAGTAGACCACATAAAATGATTTCAAAATATTCTACGTTCATTTAGTCATCCTCTCAACTATTATAAAGTTCAAATTCAGGATAAGCATACCAATTATTATCGTGTAAGTAATAGGTTGTCTATATGTCATACGCCAACTTCACCATATCTCAAAGTAATTCCTCTAGTTTTTTACATTCTTCGAAAACTTTTTCTAATGAAAAGTTCAAATGCATTACAAGTCTTTAATTGGATTAATTCTCCTACTCACTATCTAATTCATAAGAAAATAAAAAACAAGCATTATCAGATTTTATCACAATAATTTTTTAAATAATTGCACACACCGTCCTAACACCAAATGAATATATTTCAACACATCTAACTGAACAGCATAATTATCATTGGACAAATTCTAGATTCTATCAATATTAAATAAGCTTTAAATTAGCATAACTTATCTAAAGTAATACTAATGAACTTTAAATCAAAAAGAGCTAAAAACTCTAAAATTTCCAACACCAGTAGTAACCATTACATTTCTAATCTTTTCTTTTTGACAAATTTTAATAACCAATAATTCTTTTTTGTAAATTTTCAATTATAATCTCCAATGCGCAGTAACGGTTAAAAATCAAAATCATTAGGACACAACGACCCATAATCAGTAGTATACGCACTCTATATCCATTAGTTCAAATTAGGTACGTAATATTGAATATGTTTTTTTCGTGAAATTCAAAAATATCTATTTTTAAACGA
Organism: Solanum habrochaites; assembly: GCA_027704765.1. NCBI lineage: Eukaryota > Viridiplantae > Streptophyta > Magnoliopsida > Solanales > Solanaceae > Solanum > Solanum habrochaites. The sequence continues at coordinate 38,718,818 of JAKWJA010002499.1, forward strand.
TGCTTCTTGATAACCTTTAAAAAACTAGGGAGTCCCTGTTTCAGGAATATATGCCATAAATTCGATGTTCTCCAAAACTAGAAGTTAAATCACAAACAACAACTTAACAAAATTTCATCACGATCACGATCTTGTCCATAGGTTTTGATGTGTAAGCGGAACCTTGGCTTTGAAGTATTTTAATTCGCCTTGAATCATATTTTGATTCCTCTAGTGATGCTTCAACATAGCAAATTTTCACTCAACTGCACGAGAGACATATTGCAAACCACTCTTTACGATGCTTGTTAGCAAATGTTTTTTTATCCACCCCGTTGTACCTCCACTCTCGCACCAGATTATATTTTAAACGTGTTTACAAATCTTACATATACAAAAGTTTTTTTCTTCTTCATTTAATACAAATTTCCACACATGTACTTTTAAAGAACGTTGTACTTTGGTCTTACCTCTAGTATAGAATACGAGGGGGACGAGTACTTCATCCAAGTCAACCGGAGGTGAAACTTTCATTACCTGTACTATTGAGGTTGGGACTATCGGTGGTTCTCTAAATCTATTTCTTCATCTAAATGTAATTCTTCGCATTTCCACTTGCTTTATTTTTTTTACTTATCCCATAATTCTTTCATAAAGTTAAATGTGTGATTTAGGAGTATCCCGAATTATATCCTAGGGTCCGGGCCGGAAAAAATTAAGTTTCATTCACAAGCGTAAATTCATCTGTATTCATTCTAACAAGAGGAATTTAGAATTAGAAGAACTGCAGCACCTTTATTTTTTTAACAAAATTTTTTTTGCTGATTCTACTAGAACTCTTGTTTTACTTCCACTTTTTTTTAGAAGACATCCATGATATACAATTATATAATTAAAAAATATCAAACCTTAACAACAATAATATAATACGAACTTACAAGTTACAACTAATAAATATAAAAAATCAATACATAGATTAGAGAGTAGACCGAAGTTCACCAAAGATTTGTGTAAGAACAAAAGATCCTAATAAAAGAAAATATTAGATATCTGAAACTTGAAATTTGAAGAAGATTCCTCCTCCAAAATACATCAAATCACCAAATGATATTAACAATTTAGAACTTGAATATTTAAACTCTGAAATTTTGAGAAAGATAATTCGTAATCGTTAAAACTTAAAAACTTGGATGGAAATTTATATCATCAAACTTATGTATGCATATATAGTTTTAGAAATTGTTTATGAATTGTGAATGAAAGAAAATAACCGTTTGAATTTCTTGACTGCTTAAGAAAAATGATCGTTGGCCAATGGTCGATCATATTCCCCAAGTTATTATTTTGGGGGGATCGGCCATTGAAATTTGGGGGGGGGGGGGGAGCTAGAGAATAAGGGGGATATGGGTATTTAATGAGGAATGGCCCAGATGGGAATCTAGAATTGGGAGCATGGAGTTTGGTGAGTATTGGGATGCTTTAAATTAAGTTGCATTGGGAAGGGTAAGTTCAGCTGAAACTTTTCATTAAAGTCTGCAGAGGCGGAGGAAGGGCCATGGGGCCTAGGGCTGTAGGGGCGGGTAGTTGGGTTTTATATTTTATATTAATTATTTTTTTAATATAAAATATAAAATATAATTTATAAATATATAATATAAATTAATTAATAGATATTAATTAATCGGAACCGAACAGCAACCGAAATGAACTGGATAAACCTCGATTTCGTTCTGTACCATGTACCGGTTCAGAATATCTTGTTCCGTTACATAGGCAATTAAACCGGGATGAACCGCAACAGTATAGGTACGTCTTGTCCCGTTGCCCAGCCTTACTCATACTACATTTATATATCTTTACTAGCCACCGTCTATGAGTGTAAAACCTAGCATGGCTAACGCGGTTCGAATTGTGCTTAGTTCTTGACATCCGAAGACTTGTTATTGTTTCTTCTTTTGATATTCTATATATTGTATTCTTTATTAGACAGACTTGTATATATAACCTTTCTGTATTTAGTAGCTCTTGTATCTATGACACCCGCAAGTCCACATATTTGTTTGTGTGTTACTTTTTCATTCTTTGTCACTTTCAGGCCTCTTTAGTTTATTGTTTATTATATATTTACAGTTATATACTATGGCCATATTATGTATCCTTGTTCGTGTTTTCACTTGTTCATAATAATATTATGAGAAAAGACATAAAGAGCCATCGAAGTTGTCCCATATTTTGCATAAAGACCCGTAACTTTTGAGTGTCACTCTCACCCACTAAAAACTATATATCGTTTGTAAATTTGCCATTTTTTTAACCCATTAACTCATCTCCGGGATTTTACACGCAAGTTAGGGCGTGATGGTTCCATTTTTTCATTTTTATTTACCACTTTCCAACAGCCACATGTAATCTTTCTTTCTTATAATAATTAATTATTTATCAATTTTTGTTTTCTTCTTTCCCCAGTAAACTCAAAAAATGGCCGTTGGTAGCCTACCATTTGATTTCCATGGCAATAACAATATTGGTGCTCATCTTTTGACGACTTCTTCACTCTTCATCTTCCTCAAAAATAAGGTGGAATTACGTCCTTTTCTCTTTTAATTTTCCAGTATAACGTTAATTTGAAGTTTTTTTATGGTTGAATTTCTGTCTCAATTTGGTGTTGTTTTTGATTGAAAATGTCAAATGCACATGTTGAATCGTATTTGGTAATGATGAAATATCCGATTTTGCGATGAAACACTGGATGCAAACTTGTGACTTACTATCAAGAAACTTCCATGGTACGGTAGGCAACCCGCTCAATTATTTTGGGTTCTGTCCACGCTATCAGTGTCATGTTTTACTACTATTTTGTTTATGGAGATCTTTTTTGTTTATGTATTTGTTCTTTAATTTTGTGTTTGCGTATTTTAGAGGATTGCGTGCAACTCCTTTAGAATGGAGGAGAAAATCGAGAAGAAGTTTATATAAATCCAGTATGTTATATTCCCGGATTAGCAAAGAGCAATTAAGGAGGTTGAAAGAATATTGCCATCTTATGAAAGTCGTCGGTTGAAAGTAACCAGTCATGATGAGAGAAAAAGAAGGGCAATGTTCGTAACTTGAAGCCTAATCGTCCTTGATCATTATTTGTGTGTTTTCTATGGGTTATAGTCCCTACCAAGAATGTGAAGGTGAAGGTCGTAGGTGTGTACACCGAAAATTGCCAAGACATTTCTTTAGTTTACTTCTCAAATTTTTTTGAATTGTAGGTGTGTGTACCTAGAAGCAATAATTGAATAGATCTTGCTCGTTGTAGGTGTGTGTAACTTGAAGATTGTTGAACTGTTCAAGTTTTATTGTTTGTTCTTTGTTGTCGAAATTGTTATGAATTTGAACAATTAGTTAAAGTAAAAATTTGGTTCTCTACTCTATATTATCGTGAGCAACCTTGAGAGAAAGCTTCCAAATATGTCATTACCATTAAAAAAGTCAATAACAAAACTGACAAAAAAAGAAGACTTCACTAATCGAGTTTTTCTTCCAACCATTCAAGTTTGTGTTTTGGTTACAAACCCAAAATTTGAGTTGTTTTTTCCCAAATAAAAAACACCACCAAATATATGCTTGTTTAAATTTTGTTTGTCAAATGAACACGCCCACATCAAAATGCCCTACTCCCATGGCACAGAGTTTCTATTGAAGTTGTGTTGACATTGGCTATTAGCAGCATTACCAGCAGCTACAGAACCTAGTGTTTGGATAACATTTCTCATCCCTCATTCTTTCCAGATTGCTAACTTGTACTAGTTTGTTCTTCCCTTCCATTTGAATCCACGTACCTGGTGTGTAAGCCAAATATCCCCAGTGACAACATTCAGCCCTCTTTTACTTTTGTAACCAGTATTGAAAGGACTCTCTACTATGGGCATCCATGCTGCTTTATCAAAATAAATACACAGTCAAATATTAAGACATTACATTGAGGTTTTTGCAATCACAATTGGTATAACCTTACATTGATAGTTTTGTAAACTTACATTGAGGAGTGTAAAATCCATCTTTAGCTGGTTATGCCGACCCTTACCATTTTTGCCTATAGTTAAAAGGTCTTTTTTGGTCCTCCACTAGTGTCTTCATGTTCTACTGGTCTCTTCTCCTTCCCTAGGCCGCCTCTACTGTACGTTTCTTCTGAAACTAGTTTTGACTATGTTTGAGTCATAGTCCTTTCCCCTCACTTAAGTCCTTCATTCACATATTCTTTCTTGACGCATTTTCTCTTTCCTAAATCCTGCTTACTCTACCTGTAACCTCTACATCTACCCTACCTCTACCTCTCCATTTACATCCTGTACTCTTGAATCAATTTAAAGCATATCTATATTATCTAACATGATTAATAATTAGATTATTACCTCTGTGTTTTGGTAACCCTTTCCGGTGATTTGAGCGGAACACCGCTGGGCCACTTGCTCTTCCTCTTGTTGCTCTTCCTTTTGTTGCATCTCCCTGTGCCTTTTCCTCCTTCCCTACCCACTTTCAGTAGCCTGTAGATTTAATATACAATATATATACATCAACATATACATAACATTTGAAGAGTAACAAATAAAATACCTGTGTAGGAGAACATGGGGGGGGGGTTCAGATGACTACTTGTGAGCAGTACTTCTCCTGTGCCTGAGAAACTAGGTGCTGTGGATTGACTTTGATCAAGACCTTGGCTTTTCCTTTTGTAGGCATCTCTTTATTTTATTGGTCCTTTGTGCCACCTTTGGCACAACAAGTCATTACCACATTGCACAGCACCTTTTTGCTCAACTTTCAGTTTTTTCTGCTTTTCATTCATCTGACTTCCTTTCTTCTAACCGTAACTGGTCTTTCCAGGCAACTTCTGATCTGTGGTGGCTTTACATTGGATTTTTGAGGTTTCCCACATTTTCATGTAATTCATTGGCTGAATAAAATGGGCATATGTGTTTGAGGTAATGTTTCCTCCTTTCTATCACAGCTAGCCACAGAGATGATGGTTCCAAGTTTTTGTAATGAGGGCCAACAACCACACCAGGCCGGAACAAGGATTTTCCCCTAAGCTGCAGGATCTGCAACTACAAAAACCCACCTCCATTAACAATGTCCACAAGTGTCGGTGTAAAACCCCATGGTGTTTAATCTCAAAACCTCTTTCTCCATTCCAAGTCAAGTTACATTGCATAACTTTTTGATGTATTCTTCCGGCCAAATCCTTCAAAAGACGAGAGATTATATCGTGATCAAAATGTTTGAGAACTCCTCTCAATCACACCAATTTCCTTTTCACATCATCCTTCATCTTCCCACCCTTATCTCCTCAACATTGTAATGATGGTTTTTTATACCTTCAGACACTAATCCAAGCCATTAAAGCTTTCTGTCCTATACTTGTTTTCCCACTCACTTTCTTATATATTCTTCCAATAATACTCTTACACCATGTATTCATTGTACAACCATAAAGATTACTCTTAAACCTTCTTGTCCTAGATTTCCTCATTGTCTCTATTTGTCCTTTAGCTAAGCTTCAAATGTGGATTTAAGCATCCTCCAAACACGCTTCTTCTTTCAACTCCTTTCCAATTGTTTTTTTTGACAATTTGACAAGAACCTGTTCCTTGGCACATTTTCTATGCTTCAACAAGTGGCCCATAAAGTCTCCACCACATTTCCTTCTCCCTACAACCAACATAACAGAAAAAGAACAACTTTTATGAAAAACTCAACAAACAATAAATGTAAGATGGATATTAATAATTACCTTTTTGCACATCACTAATGATGGATGAAGTTGAGCCCTTACTCCATTTTTCAAAGACCTCTTCACTAGTTCAAGAAACCATGTCCAAGTATACTGAGTCTCAAACTCAACAACTGCCCAAGCAATAGGGAGCATTTGTTAGTTGTGTCCATCTCTACAACTACCCTAACAACTAAATGGCCTGACACACCCCTTTGAAAAACAACCCCCAGAACCAATCCACCTTCTAGCACCATCCATCCAAAAAATGTGCTTTTTTTAAAGCATTGAAGCACATAAATCCTTCAAAAATTTGCTTCCCCATTTTCTAGAATTCTTCTCCAACCTTCACTACACAAGTACTACCTGGATTACTCCTTACTATTTCATCTCTATATAAAAATCCTACCATACTCCAATAATGTGATCACCCCATGATCCTCTTGTACCTCGAGTCCTAGCTCTTTCTCACTTGTTGTCCCTACCAACATTAATTCCAACTCCTTTCTAACTATGTCCTGCAACAAGACAATGTTGATGTTTGGCTGTTGAGTTTATTCTTCTTTGTATTTGGTGGCCAAAACTTTGAGTTGCCAAACGGTAGTTATAGAGTTGGGGGATTGTCAAACATGTTATGGATAGGGTGTTATGTTTGTAACATGAATCTCCACTAGTTTTAAATCCTTACTTCCACACAACCAATGACAAACTCTCTTACAAACATCTCACTCTAACTCTGTCCAGTCTCATTTACATATTTTTCATTTGAATATGTTCCTTGGATTGCATATCCTTGGTCACTGCCACTCTAAATTCTCTCAACAGTTCCAAAACTAGTCCTAATCCCCAAAACAATCTTTTCAGCAGTTTGTATTCAAACACCAACTCGATTTGGGGTTTCTTCTCCTACCAGGTTTATGCCACTACGTATCAACCTCTTCCCATCTATTTCACAAGCTAGGACTTCATCACTTAGATAATAAGGTTCATCACCTCCTAGCTTACAAACTAAGCTTTCCCTTCCCTATTCTCCTTTTGTGACCTTTTTTGAAATGCCTCTTGGTGTGCCCCTTATACTACAGACTCTTGCTGAACTCACTGTCAACCCTCATTATCTGCACTAGTAGCCTTCCCCTTCAGCCTCCTGATGCATCTTCTCTTCCACTTCATCAAAGTTGGATCATCATCTTATCATAGGATAATCAGATTAAGAGGAGACACAATAGAAGGAGAATGGTGGAGGGCACAATATAAGACTGAAATTCAATGAGTGCTGGAAGTTTCAGAAGGACCAGTTGAGGGATGGCAGGAAAAGTAGAAGTAGGGAGGCTGATTATTAGGTGGTTAGCATCTCATTCAACAATTCTCACCTCCCCCACTTTCAGTACACTTTGGGGCACACTCCAATTCAAGGGCGGCCTGAATTATCTCACTAACCCCATGAAAACATACACCCTTCACCTGTATCCCCATCATTCACCATATTGGAAAGGTCAAATATAACCTTATCATTATCAACCAAAGGACCAATAACCCATCCCACTTGATGAAAAAATCACATCTATTGGTATTCCTAGTTCCGTTTAATGTAAGTCCCAAAACTCAAAATAAGACATCCTAATCAACATCTACATCGAAGAATTCTGGTCACAATGCCCCCCAATAGATTTGGTGGTGGACAAAAATCTATTTCCTTGCCTTCCACCCCCCCCCCCCCATTCGATCCATCTTAAAGTTAATAAGATACAAGCCATCCTGAAAAATCATGTAAAAACCACAAACAAAATGCAAACACACATTTTCAATAACTAACTCTAACAGTTGTCCACAACAACATCTTGCACTAACAAATACTACAACAACAGAAACACTAAACTAAACAAAAGTGAATCAAAGCACTTAACAGTAACTTTAACAGTACTAACAGAACAAAAAACAACTAACATAAGCGTTGTTATTGTACAAACTGAAGTCCTACAAATGAATAAGAGACAAATAATAACGACAAATAATAACGATTGCCGATACTAAAGTGGAATAACATCTCAAACCCTAACCTAAACACAATAAAAACCCGAAATCACTACATTGCATTAAGGTCAATAACACAATTCCAACACTTAACTCAAGTCGGATTACCCAACATACTCAAAAATATCCTAACAATGGCAACTGTAGGATGTCAAATTCTAACAATTCTATCCCTATTAATAATCTAAAAATCAAGAATAATCGTAAAAAAAGTGCGATTTTAGACCCTAACCTGTTAGACCTTCAATCTGCCAATAATCTTCACAACAGAATGTCAACAAAGCACACTATCGTCAACAACGTCGACAATGATTGAACACGAGAATGTTAAAACACAAACACTACCGTCAACAACAGAACCAGTTCAGTTTATTGCTCCATCTGTTTCTCTGTCTTTGTTGTTTATCGTGGAAAGGGAAAGTTGAGAAATGAATATGTTAGGGACGGGTTCACGATCTTTTTCTTCAATAGAACAGGGTCCTGTGTTTCCCTGTTCTCTACGTGAGCACACGCGTATAAAAGAAGATGGAAGACTATAAAAATGGCCAATTTACAAACTATATACTGTTTCTGTTTATGTGTGTGTGATATGGACACGCCGTGGCCTTGCACTAGGTTTAGGTAATCTATGTCACTATCAATTTTCTTCCGCTGGCAATATGGGACAACTCGCTGGTCTTTTTTCTTGTCTTTTCTCTTAATATTATTTAAATAGTAATATTTCTAACGTTTAGGGTTTTTGAATTTGCTTTGTCTTGCCCTACTCATGGGTTGGGGTAGGTAACCCTCTTAGAATATATTTGCTAGATCGTGTGAAGTTTTTGTAGGTTCTCTGCTCATTAGCATGTGTCTCTTTTATTTTCAATGTGTTTTTATGATCTTCGCCATAAGTTTTTGATCAGGAATCTGATTTATGAATCATCATTAGCCTATGACATGTAGAGCTTTCTTGACACAGTTCCAACATATCTGAACTTGCAAAGAAAAAAATGCAACAAAATTCTTAGATAAATAGCATGATTATTTGATAATTTTTTGTTGAATATAATTAGGAATGATTTTAACATTTACCAACAAAAAAAGAGGTTACTAGTTCAAAATGCTAATGTTTAAGTCTACAAGATTAAAGTACATACTTAGAATCATAAAATTTGAAAAATCTACTTAATTTTTTTAACATTCGTGCGTCTAACTAGGTCATTTTTTTAAAAAGGGAGGAAGTATTACTTTTGTTTCAATGTGTATGCTTTGCTTGACATTTTAGAATAGGTGAAGGGTATGTTGGTCATTATAACTAATGCTTCATGATAGTACGTGTCTTTTTGGCCTAAAAGGAAATTTCCTTCTCTCTTCATCTATTCTGTCACCTTCTTCGATCATCCCAGAGTCTTACTATCTTCAGTAAGTATTGTAACATTTTTTTTCTATGCTTCATATGTTGTTCTGGTTTATTTATTGCTCATTGTTGGTAGTACTTGGTATTAATTGCCATGATTTCTCTGTATTTTTATTATAGGGGGATTAAGATTGATGGCCTAAATTCTACCATACTTGGTCTTCTTTGCTCACGAGGCTTTTCACTTCTAGAAGAAGAGAGATCTATTTTACCCTGTCTATTGTATAAACATTTTACTTATTTTTTTTCCGTTACACATAGGGTTTTTTGTGCTTCCCTCTGCCATTCAATTAAGAAGGTGGGCTCTCCCTTTTTGCTTTCCCAATGTTCGTTTTAATTACTCATCTTTATCATAATTTTTCCCATTATGGATTATGAGAGTGATCAGATCTTTCCTAATAAGCAAAAAAATTTAGTACCTTTAGAGTTTTTTCCAGGTTTCAAATTGTGCTATCATTTTGTCTTATGGTTCAAAGAGACAAATGTTTCCAACAATTGCCAGTTAAATAAGTAAAAAGAATGGCACCTTCAAGTATAATTGAAGAAGAAATAGAAGAAACAATTATAAAACACAACATGTAAAAATCAATCACTACAAGAAAATGTAATCAAGTACTAAAGAAATGCTTAAAGCTTGTGGGATATTACTTCTTGTTCATTAATATATAGATACCTGGAGTAGGATTTAATATCAATGCTTTAACTATTATATGAGAGACATTTATATATAGGTACTTGAGTCTTGTGTTTGTAAATTACTTATCTCGACAAGATTTTGTAAGGAATGAATCGTTAGATTGGGCTGAATGTTCCTTCAAAGACATTGATACTTTTACCTATGTGATATTAAGTCTTTTTCCTCTTCTCCTTGCCTGTTCCAACTGTTTTTAGAATCACAGTTAGCTTCTACGATATTATGTTAGCTGTTCGATTGATTACAATTCAGAACTGCTTTTAGCTATTGCGGTATTTTTTACGGCTTCTATTCATGTATTTTTGGTGGAATAACTAAACTATTATACTTCTGGTAACTCCACATACTCTTTTTAGCTTCAAGACTTGACCCCTGCAAATTGCAAAGTTTACTACCACGCACATTTGTAGTTTCTTTCCCCTCACTCTTCAAAATCCCTACTTTTTCCAACTCCAAATTGGTAAAAGACATGTATACAACCTAGGAGAATAGGAAGCAAACTTATTAGTTTGATGAGCCAAAGGGATCAAAATACCCTTATTTTTCAATTTAATGACAAAGAGCAGACATACTAAATTATTTAAATGTGTTCTGTGGCTTTATCTTCAACCTCCTTCATCTCTGTAATTGGTCTGTGTATTTTTTTCCCATACAAATGCTACTATATCTACTCAACATTTTTTATCTTATATTTTTTCTTATGTGCTAACCTTCGTTGCCTTGTTTTACCCTTCATGTAAAGGGACAATGTCTTGTCGTGAAGATAAGAACAAAAAGACATTATCACCTAACAACCTTCATCAGCTTATGAATTGGCTTTCCTTGTTAATATCTAATTGTATAATGTATAGCTCTCTAATAAACATCTCTGATCCAAATTTAAAACAACATTGTTTATTGTGTTTCACCTACCCTTTAGTCATTTATTGTTTTTTTCAATAACGACGTGCATCACCTCTAGTATTGACAGTCCATATGGAATGCTAACTCTTTAGCTTTTTCTCCTTGGCAGTCTATAGTTAGTATAGTTCGTATACGACACACCTTTTGCATTTTAGTGGCAAGCCACTTTGCAGTGAAGGGTCTCACAATATTTTGGAGAAAGCTTGAAATGATAAAATCCTCTTTTTGCGTTTTCATCCACCCTCATAACCTTGGGGTAACTTCAACTTTTCTCATACTGTGCTGAATACTTTCCTCCCCTTGTGTTTAAAAATAGTTTCATCCCATATATAGAAGATAATATTTTGTGTTTTCCTGGAATTAATTGTTTTATAATCGCACTTCGTCCCGGTTGAAATGGGAGGATTGATTAAGGAATCTTGAATTTATAACTTCATAAAAACTTTAAGATATCTTTTTGGTTGTTGTGGTTCCATTTATATGACATTTCCATCCATTCCATTTCCTCGGTGGTGGGAACTTCCATAAATCACATGAGATTGCATTGCGAAACAAATGGCATACATGAAAGCATGTTCTTTTCAAGGTATTCCCATAATTAATGGCTCAACTTTGGGGTCAATGAGAACAAGAAATTGATAACCTACTATCTCAAGTGCTTAATATTAGGGGAACATACAAATCTCTCTATTTAGGAGGTCGTGATTTCCGACGTGCTTCGTCGTAAAATTTTACAGAATGATTATTCTTTAACTTCTTGCAAGATTTTTTGCTCCTTTAGATACATGTATGTCAGCATTAGATTAGATGCTCCGTGATACTGATAAAAATGGTTAATTTGGTTAGCATGATGGATAACCAAATAAATGGTATATATTAAGTGTAATTATATAGTGGATATAAAATTACGTGGATCATGATACATTTGGTTGGTAGAATCAAGAAAATAAATATTGGTGATAGAATAGCTTTATTTTGGAGGAAGATAGCAAGGCCAAAGATTTATAGGGATTGAATCGCAAATTTGTATGGGATAGAATATAGTTTGATGCTCCTTTAGTATAGGGATAAGGAATTGACAGATATCTCGTTTAGTCTACATACTCCACTGGTGTAAGTACTTCAGTCTCTTTCGCCTATCCAGTTAATGGAAATACTTCCTCATTTGGAGACATTCAGTAGAAAGATTTGGACAAATTGAACCTTCATATACGCTGTCGCCAAGTGATGTACCACACCAATGTATTCTAGGATAGTGACTCTCTTTCCTCGCTCATCATCCTTTGTTCTGATTTTTGCCGTTTGGTATCCTCTCGCTGTGTCTCTCCTTCTAGATTTTTATGATCAGAATGTATCTGCATGGGGTAATGGTTATTTTCTCATATAATTCAGGATATCTAGTGTATTTGTAAGACTTCCTTGTCACAATCTTTACTGATTGGCGCTTCCTCGTCCACTATTATCCATCTTGTCCTGACTTCCTTTATTTTTTCCCCTGATACTTGAAAGATCGCCTCAGTATCATAAAAACCCAAACGAGGCAAAGAACGGAACGTTAGAAGGAGCGACGACGTCCATCGCAGAAGGTAAAGGTGTGAGGGGGCTGGGCGGGTGTGCATGAGAAAGGACGAGCATGAAGAATTCAGTTCTTTAAACTCTCTTTCCGCTCGCCTCCGCTCTATGTTCAGTCACCCAGTCTCATATTGTATATGTAATTTCGAATACTGTGGAAATGTATATGTTGGCATCCAAATACTGTATCTAGTGTCATTCACATGTATATTCGCTCCCTTGCCTCCCTCTTATTTTGTTTACCTCTCTCCTCTATCGCACACCTCTCTCCCTCTCTCGCTCCCCTCCCACCCTTTGTGACTATAATTCAGATAGTATCTAGTAGAAAATTCATGTATCTAGGTATATCTAACTTGAAATATTGTATGGAATTATTAATAGTAAGACAATATGTAATTATTTTAATCTAAAGGAAGAATTAGTAAATAGGGTAGTCATTTTGCATAATTAGCAGTTTTATTAAAATTATTTTTTTGTGAACAATTTTGTTACCACTTTGTCCACAACTATCAGCCACTACTATTAACCACCTCTGCCATCATAACTACCACTACCAGTTTCAACTACCACTTCCAGTTTCAACTATGACCACCATCACCTTGTCATCATAATTACCATCATTGTCAACCATTATTGTCAGTCGCGGTCTATCACACCTGCCACTTCAACCATTGTAGTCTTAACCACCATCGTTATCATTTCTACCACTTCTATCATTATAATTATATTCAGAATAACCACCATCATCATCACCGCAACCGTTACCAACGATTACCATCACCACAACCAATTCCTACTTTTAACATCACCACTAGCATCGTTATCAGTATTCCACCAACATCATTATCATGTACCACACATTTTTCAGTTACCACCACTGACCACTAACATCTAAAGAGAGTGAGTATCAAAGAAAACAAGAATGATCTTATTCAATCCTAACATCAACTTAAATACAAGTAATATGCAACTAACTTGACTAATTCTAAGGACATACTCTAACAACTTAATATGTAACTAACTTGACTAAATCTAAGGAACTACTTTAAAAACTTATTCTAGTCATGTGGAAAAGATTGAATCAAACGATTTGAACTAGATTTACTCTTAACAACCTGATAACTATGAGTATCTAAACACAACCCCTCTAGTTCGGTGTTGTGCAACAATGCCTAACTTTGATAAACACCAAAGAAAGGTAGGCTTGGGCATCAACTTTATGAGAGTGTCTGCAATTTGGTCCACAGCGGGAAGATATTTGACAACCACTCTTCCTTATTGCATATTGTTGTGGAGGTAATGAAAGTCTACTGCAATGTGCTTCATTTTTGTGTGGACGATTGGGTTTTTTCCGAGTTATGAAACACCAATGTTATCACAAAAAATGCTTGGCATTTGTGAGACTTTGTATCATAGCTCATTCAATAGGTTTTGGGCCCTTAGTAATCTCAAAGAGTGCATTGGTTATCGGTTTGTATTCTGCTTGAGTGGAAGACCGAACAACTGATTGTTACTTCCTAGAGAACCAATAGATAGGATTTGGTTCCAAGAAGTGTATATAGTTAGATGTGGAGATTATGTCACATGGATCGCCCGCCCAATCTACATTGGCATACATATATAGATTTCATTCAGAGTGACGAGATTTTTAAACACGATGTTGCTGATGAGTTGGAACCCTTCTAGTGCTCCAGGCTCGGGGATTTCATATATTGAGATAATTCTGTTAACTACAAATGCAATATCAAGACGCGTGAATTCTAAGTATTGCAACTTACCCAAAGTGTGTTGATAAGAGGTTGCACTGGTAGGATGTGAACCATCACCTACTCTGGGTTGTGAACTTGAGCACATGGGTGTCACAACCCCTTTATAGTCTTCCATATCAACATCTAAGAGAATCTTAAGTATATATCTGGACTATGATAAGGCAATCCCATACTTAATATGTTTTAACTTCGATCCCAAAATATAGTCGAGTTCACCAAGGTTCTTTTAGAGAGAACCTGCAAGGCGAAAAGTCAATTACATGTGTGACAAGGGTTGGATAATTCCGAGTAATGAGTATATCATCAACATACACCAGAATATACATAGTGACAGTCTCAAATGTGAAAAAAAATAGAGAGGAGAGCCTCATACTAGGCACTTGGAGCTTGTTTTAGGCCATGAATGGCCTTTTGAGACGGCATACATGATTGGAAAAATCAGATTTAGCATAACATTTCGATTGAGCCATGAATACTTGATATTGTAAGTTTCCTTGCAAAACTGCATTGTTCACGTCAAGCTGGTGAACCTTCCACTTGTTTTGAATTGTGATAAATTGAACTATAACGATAGTGGTTGGCTTGACAACGAGACTAAATGTTTCATGAAAGTACAATCCTGGGCATTGTCGGAAGCCTTTTGCTACTAACTGTGGCTTGTACCTGTCAATGGAACCATTTTGAAACAACCACTTACAATCAACAACATTGTTCATTGGGTCCCTAGCTGCTACTTTCCAAGTTTGGTTTCTCATTAGGGCTTCGTATTCCAGATCCATGGCATTCTTCCATTCAATGTGCTTAACTACTTGTTTAAGGTATTTGGTGGGGGAGAAAGGTGAGCCAAGAAGCTGAACTGTTTTTTCGGTTTGAAGATATTATTTTTGGACCTTGTGACAACACTGGAGGGTGGAGGGGCATTGGCAGTCAGACATTTGAGGATTTGGTGGCTACTAGATCAATATTGGTGGGGAAGGACTAGAATCGGGTGATGGGGGAGAGGTGGTGTGGGAGGGATTATTAAATAGTGAAGGAGATAGAGAAGTGATAGTAAAATATACTTGATGAAGTGGGGGATGATGGTAGTTGCCATTCAATTATGGACTCTGGAGTATTATGAGATAAATGCAAATCTGTTGAAGTATTAGGAGGAGGAGAAACTGTTGAGGGCATAGGAATAGGCGGCGGAAGAGTTGGAATGAGAGTTCAAGTTGTGTTGGACTTCTGGATGAGTTCCCTTACAGACCCGAGACTCCATGAAATCCCATTTTAACATGACATATTTATTTTTCCAGTGTAAGAAATTTGAGTAAAAAGAAAAATATTTCACAAAATTGAACATCACAACTAACGAATATTTTTGAGTTCATTGGATCAAAATAGAGGTTTGCATGATGAAAACGATAACTCCTAAGTAAACACATGGCGTAGATCAAGGCTGAAACTTATTGTCTGTATATGGTTTAAGCCATGGATAAAGAACACTATATAAAAAATTAGCGAAGAGTATTTTGGCGGTTCTCCAAATAATTTTTAATTAGGAAAATCATTATGCAGGCCATGTGCAGGAAGTCCGAAAGTGACCATAATTCAAATGGTAGTAAGGATTCATTGAGATGAATTCTAGCCATTTCGACAATGTAACGGTGTCGCATTCAACTATGGTAACTCGTTGGGGGTGTCTATGGTGGGGAAATTAAGTTCTCAATGCCATTGAGTTGTAGGTAGTATTTAAGACATGTATATTCACCCCCTCCATCAATATAAACTGAGGTAATTTTGTGTTTAAAAACTTTTTACACCAAAGGATGAAATTGCGCAAAAACGGAAGCAACTTCACTTTTGTTTTTGATTGTATACAACCAATTATTTGGTGTTATAACCAACAAAAATGTAGTAATAGAACTTTTTATCAATGGATAAATGGGTGATGGACCCCATAAATCAGTAAACAAAGTTTGAAATGGTGCATTACTATTTAAAGTGAGTCATTGGAATGGAAAACAATGAGCTTTATTGATTAACAAGAATTACAAAACTCAAACTTTTCTTTTGTGAAAATGGGAAGTGAAAATTTATTCAGTATTAAGTCCAGAATTTTCATATAAGGATGACCCACGCGATGGTGACATAGTTGACGGGAGACTTTGGTGGAGTTGAAGTTGGTGGAAGGTGACATGTGATCCTTGCGGGGGCCACTCAATAAGTCCATTTTTTTCCAGCCTTCTACAACCATTCTCCGAGTTTTGAGATCCTTCACAAGAAAAGAGTATTGAAAAAATTTGATTGAGGTTAGATTGTCATAGCAAAACACAACAACAGAAATAAAATTCTTTTTTATAGCTGGACGAAACAGTGTTAGAGAGCATGTAATTAGAATTAGAAGTCTTAATTTGAGTTAAACCAGTAGTTTTACCCTCACCCATGGACACTTCCTCATTGCCAATATATTCTTATCTGAATCTATTGGTGACATGATGGGTTACTCCAAAATCAAGGATTCAAGGATTTGCATCTGGTGGTGATGATTTTACAGAAAGTTGACCTTAGCTTCAAAGTGATTGTGCAATTTTGAGTGACATCAGCGGTGTGGCTGATCTTCTTGCAAAGTTGCCATTTCACATCTTGCCTAGGTTGTCTCCCATTTTGTTGATTGTCAGGGTACAATTGTCGTTGAGCCTGTGGTTTTCATGATTGATTAGGGAAGCGGCGATTATTCTTGTGATGTTGGGGTTGAAAGTTGGTCCTTTGTGCAATTGCAGTAGTGATGATAGAGGATGATTTTTCAAAATCTCGGTATTTTAGAAAGAGTTCATGGTCCGTGAGTGTCTAGAATAACTCCTCAAAGCTTAAATCTATGTCACGCGCTCTTATTGCGATAGTGATTTTACAGTACTCATGACGCAGGCCACACTCAACAATTGATCTGATCTCCCGTAGGTAAGTAGCAACTGTTTTAGAGGCCTTTCTCAAGTTTTGCAATTGATCTCACAAGCTGAAAATGTGAGTGTGACTTCTGTTGGCATAAGTTGTATGAAGGAGATCCCATGACATTTTTGTCGAGGAAGCAGAAGCAACAGTGGGAGCAATGGTAGAGTCAATTGATGCCATCATTGCCTGTTGAATTAGTTTGTCTTGGCAAAACTATGTCTTTTATCAAGGATTTGAGACAGTACTATCAGTTTGGGTGATAGTGGTATGCGCAGCAGATTTTGCACCAGTTAGATGCCAAAGGACCATGTGTCCGTTGAGTACCATCACTAGTTGCGCCTTCCAAGTCACACAATTGAGGTTACCTTGAAGTTTGATGGGTAATTGGGCAGTTGGATTAAGCAGCACTACATGAGCGGTAGTCGGACTGCAGCGGCATTATCACTAGTGGTAGCAGGGACAACCATGTTTTTCAAGAGGAGAGAAAAAAAATTGGATCAGACTCGTGAGAGTTTTAGAGGGGCTCTGAAACCATAAATAGATTCGGAATCAAAACAAACTTGAATGATCTTATTCACTTGTAACATTAACTTAAATACAAGTAAGATGTAACGAAGTTGACTAATTCTAAGGAACTACCCTAACAACTTAATACTCCCTCCGTTTCAAAAAGGATGGTCTAGTTTGACTTGTAACGGAGTTTAAGAAAAGAAAGAAGACTTTTTAATCTTGTGGTTCTAAATTAAAGTTATGTCAAATGTACCAAAATGTCCTTTAATCCTGTGGTCTTAAATATGCCACGTGAAAAGTTAAAGTTAAAGCGTTGCCATAAAAGGAAAGGGGTCATTCTTTTTTAAACAGACTAAAAAGGAAGTAGGGTCATTTTTTTTTTAAACGGAAGGAGTATATAACTAACTTGACTAACTCTAAGGAACTACTTGTGGAAAAGATTGGATCAAACGATTTGAACTAATTCTACTCTAACAATGTGATAACTACGAGTAACTCAACAACATCAACTGACTTATCATCCCAACCAATTGCTACCATCGTGTCAATCACAACACCAACTACATCCACCATCATAACTATCACCACCACCATTACTAGCCATTAGCACCAACCATCACTACCAACACCAGTAGAACTACAAACCATTTCCAGCACCATTACAAATAATAATTTAGTTTTCTTAAATTTATATCTTTTTCCAATATTTAGTTATTTTTTATTTAGCTTATATATTCATTATGTTTAACAATTAATAAATTATACATATTCTGATGTTGAAAAGAAAGGGTATTAATAATTGAGTGTTCAGATCAAGAGACAATATGTTAATTATTCAGATGTACATTCTGATTCAAATATTATGCCTAAGTGAACTTTCTCGGCTGACATAAATTTAAGCACTTGATTTTGGATGAGCATTGACTTTGACATCCTAGTGATGCATAGCCCTTTGAATTTGACTGATAAATTGTGAACTAACTCTTAGTATCACACTCTACATGTTCTGCAGAGTTGTGTTGGCGCCATTAACAAGGACAAGATCATATGGCAATGTTCCTCAACCACATGCTATCCTTTATTACTCGCAAAGAACCACAATAGGCAGTTTTCTTATTTCAGAAGCTACAGGAGTTTCTGACACTGCCCATGGGTAACCTCAGCTCCTGCAATTTACCAAGTTTGTAGTTGTAAATAGTAATTTCCTCTTTTGAAATACTTTATTAATTGAAAGGTACAAAGATACACCTGGTATATGGAGGAAGGATCAAGTTGAGGCCTGGAAACCAATTGTAAGTGCTGTCCATGACAAAGGAGGAATCTTTTTTTGCCAACTTTGGCATACAGGGAGGATTTCTACCAAAGGTAACTAACTTTGCTTCAGTGGTTTTTACCAATTTATGTACTCATATTTGATTCTTTGAGAGAACCATCTCGTTAAATGTAACTCCGGCTCGTCTTAACAGATTTCCAGCCCAATGGACAAGTTCCTATCTCCAGCACAGACAAGCCAGTGAAAACTCACACTCCACCACGAAGGCTGAGCACAAACGAAATTCCTCAAATTGTTAATGATTTCCGGATTGCTGCTAGAAATGCCATTGAAGCTGGTAAAACTTTTCAGCCAACTTGTCTACTTTGATAGAAGTTGTTCCAGTCGTAAATTCTATAGTACAAAAATCTTTAGATCATATTTACTATTCGTATGACGTATAATACTCTGAAAGGAAAGAAGACAAAAAACACAAAATCAGTAGTTTAGTAAAATGGATGGTGAGGTCCTCAGTATGAAATCACATGCATACGATGAGTTGAATATATCAGTATTTGAATAATTCTAATGACTTATATATAGGAAGAGCTTAATTTTTCCCAGTATGTAGATTCATTTTGTATTGCGTATATTTAGACATTGGATTAGAACTTGTACTGCAGAGAAACAAGAAAAGAATTTTGTACTAATTGCAACATAATTTGTGTGAACAATATGACTTTTGCAGTCAAAACGACATTATCGAAATAAAGAAAAGAAATTTTGGTGTAGAAGTTTTTGCAAACAACTTTAGATCTTGCAGAAAATTTTCTGATATGAGTACTTTGCTAGATTGATTACTAGGTGACTTGATATAATGATATGTTGTCACATCAGTATTGCCTTCAAATACACTTTGTAGGATTCTCAAAATCAATATTTTATTATTTAATATATTCAATTGTAGGATTTGATGGGGTTGAGATTCATGGAGCTCATGGCTATCTAATTGACCAGTTTATGAAAGACCAAGTCAATGATCGAACTGACCAATATGGAGGGTCCTTAGAGAACCGTTGTAGATTTGCACTCGAAATAGTTGAAGCAGTTGTAAATGAGATAGGAGCTGACAGAGTTGGAATAAGGCTTTCCCCATATGCTAACTACATGGATTCTGGAGACTCAAATCCAAGTGCTTTGGGACTTTACATGGCTGAATCCTTGAATAAATATAGCATTGCATATTGCCACATGGTTGAGCCAAGAATGAAAACACTTGGGGAAAAAGTTGAATGTCCTGAAAGCCTTGTACCCATGAGGAAGGCATTTAGAGGTACTTTTGTTGTAGCTGGTGGTTACGATAGAGAAGATGGAAACAAAGTTGTGGATGAAGGTCGAGCTGATCTTGTTGCATATGGACGTTTGTTTATAGCCAATCCGGATTTACCCAAGAGATTTGAGCTTGATGCACCTCTCAACAAGTATAATAGGGGAACATTCTACTCTTCTGATCCTGTTGTTGGCTATACTGACTATCCATTTCTAGAAAATGTGGTATGATAATGCCATGGAAGCATTAAAGATCACTAGGTCTTCCTCAACAAGGAAAGGATTCCTTTGTATCTTGAAGTGTCCTCACAAATCAAACTATAACCTTTGATTTAGTTTCCACCCCAGAACCTGTGTTCTAGGACTTCCTTTCTTGACTTGATTGGATATCCATTTTACATACTCATTCAAAAAAAAGGTACGTCTTTACAGGCAATGAACATATGATTGAAAGACTCAACTTGTCATGTAGCACATTATATGGAAGTTGTGAACCCATTGGAACCAAAATTTGTCTCTTTTTTCGTGCTAAAATCCAGAGTAATTTACATGACTGCTCTAAAAATGTTGGAAATCAATCAAGTCCAAGCCTCTGGCTCCTCTTGGTTTTGCTCAAAGTTCCCATGCTACCAATGACTTCCTTGAAGTTTCTGTAGCCCCTGACCATAAAAATGTTATGCAGATGCTAGAGATCATTTGAATCACCTTTTTTGGCAGCTAGAAAATGTGTGCTCAATATGTTTGCAGTGTATACTTTTGAAAAGTTGCACTCTCCCAATATGCCGTGCTTCTCTACACGTGTTGTCGACATCCTTCAAATGATAACTTTATATGTAATATATATATAACATAATCATATAGGAGAAGTATATGCAGCTAACAAAGAAGAGCAACTAAGCCGAAAACATACTAATAACTCACGAGCACAACATCGGCAATAAAGAAATGGTGTATCACCATACCCTTCCTTCCTCCCACTTCCCAAATGATAACATGACCTTTAAATGAGGTCAAGCTTACTAACCAACCTTACTTCACAGTTTTAAAAACCCTTAATAGCTTAAACAATTACACAGCACTCAAAGTCACGGTTTCTAATCACCATCCGATGAGTTCTTACCATAAACCTATTAGTGATATCTCTTAATTGATTATTAGGATATATCTTGATTGATCTTTCATATTCTAGTATCTCATTAGTGATTTAGTTTCTATTGTGATAGGAGAAGATCACATTCCTGTATTAGCTGAAACTTTCCTTATTTGTTGTTTGCTCTCTCGTATAAATATATACACATACATATTAATAAAATAACATCTCTCCAACAGGAAAGCTTATCTGGTATCAAGAGCATAAAAGCGTAACAAAAAAGTTCTCTTACCATTTGTGTCTTTCCTGATGCCACTAACGATGGTGTCACCTGATGCCTCCACTGGAACGCCTCAACCACACCTTCTACCAAATTCTCCCAGAACTCTTACCATGTATTGCAATGAGCCGTTGATCAATATCAATGTTGGTTCTCATGCACCTCTAAAGCTCAACAATACAAACTACCAGTCATGAATGTTTTTCTCCATTTTAATGAACAGCCACAAAGTTCAACGATCAAACGTTTTCATCAACGACAAGACCATGTCATTGTTTCCTCTTTATCTTCATTTGTCATTGACACCATATCTTCCTTTGCTCTTTGGAAAAATATAAATGGAAACCTATGTGAAGCCATTGCGTGCTTGTATTATGAGTCGAGTCTCTAAGAAACTGGAAAAAAGGTAACCTCTTTATTACTTTATATCTACAAATCATCCAGTTTGTTGCACAACTTCTCTGCTCAAAATCAGAAAGTCTCTTTCAACTCTATATAAGAAGCCACATTTCTTTCTTGGGTATATTTGTATCACATGTCTTCCTGATTTACTAGCTTTGCTGCTAAGGTTTGTGACATAAACTGTTTAAGTTACAGGTCTTTCTAAAGATATTTAGAATTGTAATTAAAGTTACTACAACACATGTTTAATAGGGAACTGAAGAAGCAAAGAGAAATGGCAGCTGCAGCTAAGAAGGAAGAGAAGAAGACGTATAACTAGCCTGCCGAGTATGACACGCCTTTAAGTATGCTGACAATATTGTGAAAGTAGGGTTAACTCTAGTTGTGCATCTGCATTAGTTTTTGTTTAATGGGTTCATCAGTCTAGTGTCGATTATCATACATCTAAGATCATCATAGAATATATATGTTTGTGAGCATATATTTGCTATTAATTACTTAATTATGCCTTCATTGAGCCAATACTAACGAGATAAAGCAATGTGGACATATTTACAGATTGAAAAGGATGGTTATCATGGTGGAGGAATATCAATGCTCCAACGGTGACCTGGACAGAATTGGAGCCCGAGTACTTGACCAATTCTTCTGAAGAATGAACTTCTCATAGTGAGTATTTTACTGGATGCCCATTTCTTAATGTTCTTGGAAATATGTTAGTAATCTATCTAACACAAATGGATTCGAAAAATATTAGCATATTACTTCTCAAAATAAAATATTGTAACTTATTGGATATACTTTGATTACTGTTTGTTACTTTTTGTAAGGTGTTTTGCAGCAGTATCTTACTTGAATGATGTTTCAACTTATTACGAAATTAATTAGTTTAGGCTTGGGGGGAGACTTAATTGACTTTAGAGCACTGTTCTAAGAACCAATTTGTGGGGTTTAAACTGCTGCAAAATAACCATGCTGTTTGTTATTGGGGTTCGGAGAAAAAACCCCACAACATAATTATGGTTGATCTAACTTTGGGGTTGTTACAATAAACTATGGGGGTTCCTAACCCCCATAGTATGTAAAAATAAATCCCGGCTATTTAGGCTTTTTTGTGATGGAGTTCTGTGCTATCTATCTTATTGGAGCATTTGCTAATGGTCTGCTTTTTAGCAAAGGTAAGTCACAAAATCTGCACCCTTCTCTCCTCTACTACAAGCATCAGCTAAAATCTGTTGAATCTGTAATATGCTTCAGGGGTTGTCTACTTTTATAAAGGAACCACTAGATATCTAGTGATACACGATTATTTTGATTGACATCTCGTCCAACAAGGCCTACTGCCTACTGTGTGTTTCTCATGTTTCTTCTGAGATCGCTGGTTGATCTTTTTCTCACCAAGCCGCTTCTAAAAGCTCCATTTCGAAGCACTAAGGTCCAAGATTGGTATGTCAGACTGATCTTCCATCTTACGGGGTATATTAGTGATATCTCTTGATTGATAAGCTTCTCGTCTGTGGTGCCAGTCCAACAATCTGGTGGTCCAGCAGCCTCGGCTCGCCTTGCCTACTTTCAGAAAAAAAAAATCAATAGAAAGTAATAGAAAGTAGAATTCCTGAGACGGAAAAAGAAACGGCTCCGAAGAAAAAAATTGGGGTTCCCAATGCTTCTCATTAGCTTTCCTTTGTTTAACAATATTTACCAGAAAATATATCGATATGTAATTGTAGAAGGGTAGATCTATGTTTTAAGGCTTAAAAATTTAGTTGTGTTTGGATTGGATTTCTTTATCTTTAATCATGATATGGTAGGTTATTTTATTAGTTTGAGCAATTGTTTTTGTTGATACCTTTCTATTATAGTTTGAAAATTAAATAGAGATAATTATAAGCATAGAAAGACAATTAGCACTAAATTGTTGATTGCAATGTTACTATGTAAATAGCTAAGAAAAGGAGAGTCCTCTATCCAAATGAACTCTAGAGATATCCAATTGTTTGAAGCTGTGCAAAAAAGAACTACATACTCCGGCTACCAGAATTTCTATTTTTTATTCGTTGATTATGTCTTCTATATGTAAGAAAAATAGAAGGAAAATGCTAAGAGTATTTGAGATAACGATATAGTTAATTATTTATTTTGACTCAATAATTTGAAGAGATATTACTATAATGAAAAAAAAAATAATGTAGTACAAATTAAGATCAAACACTAAAAACAAATAATTTAGTCAAATTACTCTATTTATTATATTTTTCTTAAAGAACATGAAAAGAACTAACATAAAAAATAAAATAGAATGGAGGAAGTATATTTACCAAGCGAAAGCTTATTTTGCACTTAATTATCGACGCAGTATATTGTAATGCATAGTTGGATACTCATACAACTGATATTTTTGCACCATTAACTAATATTTTGGATACATATTGGAGTAATAATATCGTCATCTAAAGCTAACATTATATGATTACATATATATTATATTCTGTATACATAAACATAACAAGTAAACCAAAAAGGCATAAGATATATAGACAAGAAAATGATAAAATGATCAGTAGCTTGGATCCCCCAAAACCTACCTAAATCATAAAATACAGACTAGTTTCTGTCCAAAATCACATCGACCAATTAAGTCAAATTATGTCTATAAGAATTGTTAATGCAGTATTGATAATTTGCCCATTCAATTACAAAATGAGGTAATGGTTGATCAGAGGTTGATTCTTTGAACTTGAAGCTATACGACAATCTACTTGGGATAAGATGGTAATGCTTCAGCAAGGTTGTCCTTTTCCTCCAAGTCGTCGAGCCAGGTCAAAATCTTTTTTTCCTGTGCTTCAAGAATAATGAAACAATATAAATTTTACACATCATAAAACAAAGCATGCCGAGCAAACAAGTAGGTTGTTCTAAAGACCTAGAGATGCCCAACATATTCCACAGGCCAGTAGTAATACAATTAGTGTTCAGAAGAGGAAAGGATCAAAATAGTCCCTTTTCTTTGGATTAAGGCTCAAAGTGAACCTTGAGTTTTTACATGGAGCATTAATATTCCCTCATGTTTGCAATATTGGTACACTTTCGGTCCTCCTCCAAAATTTTACCTATTTTTTAGCATTGATTTATCCACAACCTATGTATGGGATGTTCAATCGTGATTTTATATATTTAGTAGACATGAAAACTCCATATGATCAAATGTGAGAAGAAAAACACTTTGTTTTGTTTAGTAGAAATCGTATTGCAGGTAAAGTCGAGAGGTTATCATGATAATTTCACGTGCAATAGTACAATTTTTTCTTTTCTGCAAAATCATATGTTAAAATGTTTTTAGTTTAGCTGCAGTAATATTTCCAGTGAACAGAACAAGATATTTTTCTTATCATCTTCTCTCAGATAGAGTTATTATTTCTATTATATACATAAAAAGACGATTGAACATTCCTTATATAAAATTTTAGACAAAATTAATGCTAAAAATAGGCAAAATTTTACGGAAGGATCAAAAGTGCATCAATATTGCAAACATGAGGGACTATTAGTGCTCCATGTGAAAACAGAAGGATTACTTTGAGCCTTAACCCAAAGTTAAAGGAATATTTTGAGCCTTTCCTCTGATTAGAACATCAGGTGCTCATTATCCATAAAAGTAGTTGAGATCCTAAGAAAAGATTGCCTCATTTCACTTTTGCATCTTTAGAAAATGTATATATGGAGTACATAATATTAGGACCCCGAAAATATGTGCATCTATGGCATCATTTGTGTGCCGTAACTTTGAGACTAAAAGCATTTGTAGAGTGTTTTCCTCCTTTTTCTGAGGGAGGACGAGCATAACACAATTGTGAAAGCTAATAGGTATATGAAATCTACAACACAAAATTTGTGAAAGACAATAAATTTGATTTAGGACCCTGAAAAAATATGGCATCATTTGTATACTGTAACTTTGCGACTAAAAGCATTTGTAAAGCATTTTCCTCCCAACACAATTGAGAAAGCTAACAGGCATATGAAATGTACAACAGAAAGACAAGTAATTTGATGAACAAGGCTGCCAGCCCATTCCCCAGAACAACAAGGAAATGAGTAGAGGGATGTCGAGAAAGGTCAAGCGAGGAGACAGAACAATATCATCTAAAAATCCAAAAAAAGGAAGAATTGAAGAGGAAACTTACAAACTAAAAAAATCTTCAACAGCCTGCAAAATAACTATATCACTCTTGCTGATATTGATTAAGAATAGAGTTCAATATGACATATTTTACAAAATTAGGCTGAAAATACTAATGTTGACTGGACTAGACTATGCGCCTCAAACTTTCTTACTTTATACATACATCTACATATTTCTATTTTAAAGATATTAATGATGAAAGCATCCTAAGAAAAGCATGATGTACAAGGATCATAGGACTATCAATCATATATTACTAAAAGGCATGAACAAAATAAGTTAAAAGTTGAATTACGATTTTACCCCTTCTATAAATTAAATTGTTATAAACTATTTAAATATTTGATTGTATAATTTAATTAAAATGTTAATGACCTTTTTAACTTCTTAAGATTAATTTCTAATTAAATATCTAATAATAATAGTATGATTTATAATCTTATGTTGTAAGATTATAATGTTTTTAAAGATGGGTCTCTACCTAAATTGCTATATTTCCTCTTATCATAATTTTTCCTTAACATGAATAATATAATTTATATGGATAAAGTGTATGCCTGACTGATAAATAACGACAATTTAATAATTGAAAGGTTGCAAATATGCAAAAACAAAGAGGAGGTGGAGACTTACCACATTGATATGTGCCTCTTGACTATTATTAAAGAAGAGACTCCATCTGTGTACATCACAAATTTAATTCTTAACGTTATTACGGGATAAGAACTTTAGTGTTCTTCTACATGGTTGTAATTTTAATTTTCTTTTCATATTCTCAGTTATTTATTATTATTGTACATTACTATTCAACTTTTAAATCGTAAGATTCATAACTCTCATCTTTCATATTCATAAACATCGAAAAATCAAACTAAAAACTTTAAGAATCTTTGATATTCCTTCTATTCTATCTATATAAATTCAACTTCTTATCTATGAAACTCCTACCAAAGATTATACGCACATTTTTATTCTATAGTTTAAAGTAGATGAAGAGCCTCTAGAATTTTGATCGGATATGGAAAGGAGTCGAATAAGAACTTCAGAGAGTAGGTGAAGTATTTTTTCATTCTAACATATATCAGTCTTATAAGAATAATGTCTACATTATAGTTTTCTGTAGATCTGTTCTTTTTGTCTTTTTTCCATGAGACTTCTGAATTTAGGTTTTTTGAAGGTTGATATGCGTAAGTCTTTATTATTATTTTGTAATTGTTACATTTATTATTCTCTACAATTTACATATATATTTTCATGAAATTTTAGTCATTCTAACATATCTATAAAAATTCACATGAAACACACATGCGAAGCACGTCCTCATAAACTAGTATACTATATATGCAGGCAAAGAAAAATTGCCTGACAGAATAAGCAGAGCTTGACATGATTGCAACACTGTCTTAACTCTTGAGGAATCTGTCCGAAGAATGGAATAAAGTTATTTCACTCCAAACTACACCAGATGGCACAGAAAGAAGATGAATAATAGTTCACATATCAACACTAAATATAAAATTTTTGACACTAAGTAGACATTTCAAGTTTCTACTGCTGACTGTTCTCCTATGACTATCTATCTATTATTCGAGCACATCTACTTACAAACAAAGGATTTAAGAATCATTTCCCAGGTTCCTGTAGAGAACACAATGTATATTAGTTCACAAGGTCATATGATGCCCTTCCAGATACAAACAAAATCTCATAGTGAAGCACAAATGCATGCTTGCAGAGAGACATGCTAAAGCTCTGTCCTTTTTTCTCACAAGTTATCAACAGCACCCTGCCATCTTAACGGGATTCTATCTGTTTCTGATCGATGATCACAATTCACAACAAACCAATTCCTTTTGCACCACATGTTTATTGGACATCAACTTGTCACTGACAAAATAGAAAAAACTACATCTTATCATGCACATAGCAAATACACTTATAGATACATGTACTCAAAAAGGTTAAGAACACGCGGGATTTTTGGTTTATAGCACAAAGAATAACGGGCATATTAGAGGAGGCCACAGGGTATACCCACTACGAAATCCCTTTTATTTTCATTGTCTTATTCTATGCTAGGGAACTTAAAAAATAAGGTATGCCATGCTAGACACTACATATCAGAATTGGCTTAGCTTCAGAGTAAAAGGGGTTGTTGTTTTTTTTTTTTTTTTGCTTTTTTTGTAAACACTTGTTTCTGCAAGATCAGGGGAGGCGGGGGGGGTGGGGGATGATGCAAATATTGTTAGGTAGTGGAGGGCTGAAATAATATAATTTGATTCTCTATTTTCGGCTTCGGATTATTCTTTATTTTATTCTCGGTAACCAAAAATACGCCGAATTAATATTAAAATATCTCACCAACGTGGGAAGTTTACTCACGGGGTGTTACCAGAAATATTGGTTTTCTCTTTCTCTCTCTAGATTCTATCATTCTTTCTCCTTGAAAGTTCTTGTGTTCTTCTTCATCTAGTGTGTGGGCCTTGAAATGCGATCTAACAACTGGTATCAGTAGCTAAGGAGATTCAAAATGATCACTGAAGATGGATAGTTCGAAGTTGGAATCCAGAGTTTGATGGATCCGATTTTCAGTCTTTCTGGAAGATGCAGATCGAAGATTATCGGGACCAGAAAAGATCTTCACGAACCGTGACCGGGATGAAGCCGGAATCCAGACGGAGAGAAGTGGAAACTCAAGGCATCGTAGCTCTCGTTGATCCGGTGACTGTCAAGAACGTGGCGGTCAAACATGTGAAGGAGAAGACTACGTCACTCGGTCTTTAAAGGGCACTGTCAAACATGTATGAAAAAACCATAGGCTATGAAACAAGGTATATTTGATGGTAAATTGTCAATTACAGATGTTTGAGAATGGGATCCGTTTGCTGATCATCAAACAGTTCAATATGAGTGTGAGGTCAACTCAATTTTATGGATATTAATTTGGAAGATGATGAAATTAGGCGTTGATTTGATGTCATATCTGCCGAAAAGCTTGGGATACTATTGTTGCTCGGAATTACCGTTCCCGTGGATATGAGAAACTGAAGTTGATGAAATTCGTGATATGTTTCTTAGCGAAAAGTATTCGCAAACGAGAAGTGGGAGAATTAACTAGGGCAGTGTGCTCTCAGCGTGATCGAAGGGGAGAAGTAAGGGGGACGAAAAAGAAAAAATCACAAACGTCCGATCAAAATCAAAGAATCGAGGGAAAATCATTAACAAATCAACGAACTTGTGGGAATTGTGGAGAAGAGAAAAAGGGGCACCTTTCGGACGAACGTACAAAGCCAAAGAAGAAACCGAATCAGAAAATTTGGAGATGACATGATTCTATGTAAATTCAGCGAGGACATTGGGGATGCTCTAATCCTTCGTGTGAAACAGCCGGTTTGAATCTTGGATTTTGGATTCTGGTGCATCGTTCCATTCGTCTCTAAGCAAGGAGTTGTTCTAAAATTAAATCTGGGAAATTTGGAAAAGTATATCTGAGGACAATAAAGCCTTAGGAGATGAGGGGAAAGGGGAATGTTGGCATAAAAGACCACCTCGGGAAACAGTGGAATTGGAGGACTGTCAGAATATTCCTGGGATAAAAAAAAATCTGATCTTTGTTGGTCAGTGGATAGCACGGGATATGCAGCATAGTTTGGGAGAAAAGGTTCGGGGTAAGATCGTGAAAGGTGGCTATGTAGTAGCTCGCTGGCACCAAATTTGGAAACCTTGTAATAGTGCAGGTGTATAAACATGGCCGATGGTGCCTGACGGTGCTTCCGTTCAGTCGTGGCACAACAGACTTGGACATATGAATACTAAAAGAATGAAGCTGCTGGTTGCAAAAGAAGCATTAGAGGGTCTGAATAGTCTGTTGTATGGGTCTTTGCGAGAGCTTGTTATGGGCAAAACAGAAAAAGAAGTAAGCGTCACAAAGATCCTAGAGAGACAAAGAAAGTGCGGTTGGAAATGGCCATACAGATGTTGGGGACCATCTCCAGTATCATCAATTGGAGGATCCATATTATGTTTACCTTCATGATGATTTCAGCAGGAAGGTTGAGTTTACTTCTTGAGGCAGAAGTCAGAGTGTTGAAACATTGCAGAAGTGGGAAAGCTGAAGTTTGAGAATCAAACCGGTTTGACAGTTAAATGCTAAGGCTGACAATGGAGGAGAGTATAACAAATCAGAAGTTCAACCCCCCAAAGGCATTCGGTTGCAGTGAGGGGGGAATCAGATGATCAGAACAGTTCCTGGTAAGGCAAGGCAAAATGAATTGCTTTGGTGAGAGGATGAACATAACATTAATGAGCGGGCAAGGAGTATGAGGATACACTGTGGGGCTGACCAAAAACATTGGGGCGGATGCGGTGAGCACAGCTGAATACTTGATCAACTAGGGGACCATCCCCCCCCCCCCCCCCCCCCCCCATTCCTTGGGTTCAAGATTCAGCAGAAGGTGGAGGAAACGAAAAGAACTCAAGTACTCACAGAAATTTTAGTTGCAATGTTATGTCATGTTGATCAGAAAAGAGAGACAAGCTTGATGTCCAAGGCTGGAAGGTTACTTCATAGGCGATGGTTCTGATTTGTTTGGTTACAGTTTTGGGATGCAAGAACAGAAAAGTCCTGAGAACATTGTGACGTGACATTTGATTGGGAGTATGTCCTGTACAAGGACAGAGAGCAGAAGGTTTCTAGAGATACCAAAGCAAGTGGGAGTGAGGTTGAGTTGGAGAAGAGTCACCCAAGAGATGTCGAAGGAGATACTCAAACCACTCTTATGAAGACTTGGGAAGTTAGAGAAAGTTTACACCGAGCAGTTGTTAAGGAGATTCATCCAGATCCATTAGTGCCACCAAATAGATATCACCTCATTACATATTATTGCTGAACTGATGAGGAGGAACCAGAGTCTTTTGATGAGGCCCTACAGTGGAGGATGCATCAAGTGGGAGCAAGCCATGGATTGATGAGATAGGTCAATGAGAAGAACGACACATGAGTATTGACTAAGTTACCTGCCAGGGAAGAAGAGCTTTGCTGAACAAGTGGGTGTTCAGAATCAAGACTGAACCAGATGGAAAAGAAGGTTCCAAGGATCGTGTTAGGTTAAAGGATAATTCACTAAGGAAGGATTGATTATGCTGAAAGTCTCTATGGTGGTGAAGGGAACATCGAGAGACATCTTCTTTCGAATTGTTGAGTGGTTGCATCGGAGAAGAATTGGCATCTAGAGCAAAATGGATGTAAAAAACAACATTTTTAATGGAGATTGGACAAAAGAGATCTATATGCAGCAACCGGAGGATTTGTGGTTCCAGGCAAGGGAACCAATTGTGTGCAAGCCCCCAGGAGCTTGTATGCCGACTAAAGCAAGCACCAAGGCATTGTACAAGAGTTGACTCCTTCTGAACCAAGAGTGGATCTGTAAAGCTGAAAAAAGATCCTTGTTGTTACTTCAAAAATATATTGATTCATATGTATTTCTACTCTGGATATGTGGATGGATATGTTGGATTGCCGGATCTAGTAGAGGGAGATTATAAATCTGAAGACAAAGGTCTGCACGTTGAGATGAAAAAATTTGGATTCAGCCAAAGCAGATTTTGGGGATGAAGATTTCTCGGGATTAGATCTGCTGGCACTTTAAATCTATCTCAGGAATGTACATTGAGAGGTGCTGAGCAAAAGTCCGGTTACTAAGGCTAAACTCAGGACTACTCCATTGGCAAATCACTTTAAATGTCAAAGGAGCAGTAAACCAAGGATGTCGAAGGAGCAGTGATCACTGGCCCTTGTTCCAGATGCTTCAAGCAGTTGGTAATTTGATGTATGTATGGTCGGACTAGACCTGATATAGCACATGAAGGGGAGTTGTTGTTAGCAGGTACATGGCGAACCCTGGGAAGAGCTTGGGAAGCTGTGAAGTGGAACTGAGATATCTGAGAGTACATCCAGTACTTCAATTGTTCTTGGGAAAGGCAATGTGACTATACAGGGTGTTTTGGATTGGATGCTGATCTGGATGGGGGGTTGTTGACGCGAGCAAGAGTACATCGGTATATTGACAGCATAGGTGGAACAGTAGTGCGTTGGATTGTTCCAGGCTCGACAGTGTGTCTCCACTCCCTACAGTGTCATTCCCAAATGAAGTGAGTATGTGCAAAGCTGACAGCGGGGAAAAGAGATGATATGGCTGGCAGATTATCTTGAGGAATTGGGGCAAGAAGCAGACCGAGAAGATTTTACCTTTATTCAGACTAGCAGAGTGCCATACAGTTGGTTGAAAAATCCCAGGTCTATCATTCAAAACCGCACCCAAAGCACATCAGAAGCGCGCGCTACCATTTCACTACCCCACCCCACAACCCCCGCTCCCCACAGCTAGCCGAGAGATAGTGATTTACGCCCCGTGCTTGAAAAAGATAGAGGCGTGCCAAAGAACCCGGCAGACTGTTGATGACATGTGTTGCTGTTGGGAAACTGAGGTTATTAACCTCGGGTGGTCTTTGTAGTTTATGGCTATACGATGTTGCGGTGCGTAAAGATGTTGATCGATAAAGAGATTTTTTTTGAGAATGTATTTTTGGGTGATTGAGTCAGTCTCCAAGTGGGAGAATGGTTAGGTAGTGGACCCGATTAATATATAACTGTTATTCTCTATTTTAGCGTTCCTATTTATTCTTATTTTATTCTTGTAACCAAAAATACTCTGGATGTATTAATATTAAATATACCATCACCGCCGTGGAAGTTTTACTCACGGGGTGGTGTTCCACGAAATATGGGTTTTGTCTTTATCTCTAGATCTCGTCTTTACTCGGTCTTTTGCAAAGTTCTTTGTTGTCTTCTAGTTCTTCTAGTGGTGTGCTGTGAATGCGATCCTCCTAACAAATATAAGCATCGTTTTTATGACAACAAAATTAAAAACCATAGGAATTAGTGATACTTAGTAATAATATATGTCCTCTCAATTAGAACAATGTCCAAAAGGTGTTGACGCCCTGATTTAGGGGTAAGCTGAATAGCAACTTTATTTGTGGAGATTGGACTGTACCATTCAGCTTCAGGACATAAGCTTAATTAAGCAAAAATCAAAGATAAGTAGATTTTACTTTGAACTTGCCTGATCAATACACCTAAATTGTATTTTTGCAATTTCATTTGAGCAGGACTCATTGAAGGAAAATGCACAACCATAATTAAAGTAGAAAAACCTTCATGGAGCAAGAGTTTGTGATAGACATCTCTAAATGTGATAAACCTTCCAGAAACTCAAACTCCCTTAGCTAACTAATAACCTTGCCCATCTTGGATTCCCTGTTAGGAGATAATATCAAATGTCTTTCTTCTATCTCTTAAAAAATGTCGATGTGTACGTGTCGGATTCTCCAAAATTAGTGCATTTTTGAAGAATCTGACACGGATGTGGCATCAATTTGAAGAGTCCAAGAAACATAGCCTTTCTTGCCTAACGTATGCTAGAAGTGGTACTGAAAAGAGTAATATCACTTTAATAATATGTTGGCTCTTTTCGTACACAGTGACTACCCTGACCACACAATTGGAACATGCTTTATATTATTATGGAGTTCATATTGTAACTTTCTATAACTTGGAGAAACCTTTTATATGAGATTATTAAGCGCATTTTGGAATTGATAGTAGAATTACTCTAAGATGCATTAAAATTATTTTAATTTGTCTATGGAGCAGAGACTATTTCAAGCTAAATAGGTTATTGACATATAAACTACTAGATGATAAATGAGAGCATATATATTCATATGAATTGCTTTCCCCGTCCTCTCTAGGAACACATGATTACTATAAATAACTTAAATAATGCACATGATCCAAATAGCAGCTAACAAATCCACTTTTCATGGTGAGAAATTGTCGTACCGCTTGAATAGCAATTAACGCCTCAGCTTGCCAACGAGTTACCTCAGGTGCAAAAAAGTTACTAACTTCTCTAACCTGCCCCAGTAGAAAAGAGGCATAAAAAACAATTAGGTGTGGTGAAACTTAAAAAGGCAAGGTCAAGATAAAATCATAAATCTATTTGATCTAAAACTAAACCATAAACCATCAAGCGGAGTCTATATAAGCACTCCACAATACACTTTACATTTAAAAGGAGAGTCAGAATGCAGATTTTGGTGTACACTCTTAGTCCACACTTTCTGCCAGAGCAACAAACTGAGCCACAGGGACTTCTTGAAATCTAGAGAATGAGGATAGACACTTTTTTTACTAGAAGATCTGCGTAGGACACCTCCTTAAAATTTGAATTTACCAAACCTCCTACAGAAGCAGATCCTCTCTAATTAAAAAGAGTTAACTAGTTTCCACTTTTGTAAGTTCGGCAGATCATAAATGGTCTTCCCACTCCGATCACATATTGAAATCAAAACGAAACAGAAACTTTTCTTTGAACGATAGTGCATAATCCCAAAAACTGGTCAAACTAACCTGCAAAGCCAATCCCAAACAAAGAAAATACTAGAGTATAAAGATAAACTCAAGAACGAGACTGAATTTTTCATTTCTTCTATTTGTTAACATCAGTGTGTTCTCCATTGAGAAAGTAAATCAGTTAGAAAATCGGTGAATGTTAATCTTGACGTAATCCAAAGGAAAATGAGAAACTGAGTTATCGAGTAATACATAAGTTGAAGCTTGCCAAAGATGCCTCTTCTGAAGGGTTTTTATTCAAGAAAAGGGGGCTATTCTCTCCAATCCATAGTATTTTTATTTTTTACTATCTTTTCAGCATCTTTTTTTTTCTTTGCAAGTTAGTCTCACTAATACTCATCAACTAGTGGAACACAATAACATTAGCTCTATCCGCTAGTGCAGCAGTGATTCACATATTCTCCACTCAACTAAGGCATAAAATTAGACACCTGCAACTTTTTCCGTAATCTACATTAAATTAGACACCTGCAACTATTCAGATTCGACTTCAAGTGCATTCTTGCATTACAACCAGATACATGGTAATGAAGCACTCAATCAAGCTATAATTTGTTTTGACTTTCTCCTATTTCATCTAATCATATGGCTGCTAAGCTCAAATTATATCTAGCAGTCTAACTTTATCCCTATAAGCAAGCACAACATCAACAGAACCATGATGAATGTAACCAAAAAAGAAATGCATTAGAATAACGAGTTTGATATGCTATAAGTTCATATGATGAAAATTACATGTCTGATGAAAGGAGCAGTTGAATAACAAGATCCCACGTCTTCTAAAAGTGCTTGATTTCTCGAAGCGCCCTTGCCCCTGGCCTGTAACGCTTCTCCTGTTTTGACTTCTGCACTGAAGCTGAAACACAAATATTCTCCCATCATTAGAAATATAGGATTGGCTGGAAAACAAAAGAACGAATGTATTTATAAGGATTCATATAGTTAACCTAACTAGCTTCAAATTGACACCAAAAAGTTGATTAAAACAAAAGTAGAGCAACATAACTACATGTCCAAAGCATCAAAATAAAGAAATGCACATTAATTTACTTCTATATACACTTACTTGCCGTCACATTCCTTGTACTTTTTCTTGTAGGATTCTGATTTATCCCAAAGAAAAAATCAAAATATTAACCTCACGAACTTCGAATTATCAAGAGAACACAAAATGACAGTTATTATTGTTGTAATATAGAGAAGCTATGGAATTTAGAAATAATAAAAAGGGTAGAATAGTCTTTTTACATAATGTTAGTTATAACAACTTATCTCTTTGTTAGTTAGATAAGTTGTTATTAGTTAGTTAATGTGATAAAGAGCTATATATATAGCTCATTCATTGTACATGGACACTCAGATTTTTACTTAATGATATTACTCCTTCTTCTTCTTCTTAGATTCTTGTTCTTCTTCTTCTTCTTCTTCGTCTTCTTATCATCTAATGAAGTTTTCTTCATTAATGAACATGGTATCAGAGCTACTGCTTGTCAGTGAACACTGATGAAGCTAGAGAATCCACAGAATCAAAGAATCGTTGTTGATTCATAGATTCACAGGTGTTTGTTGCTGGAGAATCCATAGGATCAAAGAATCAGCTACTGGTTCACAGATTCACAGGAGTTTTGTTTAAAATATTTTCGAGTTTCAGTGATTGTTTCAAGTTAATTTCAAGCTCAGAGTTGTGTATTCATACTAGTTGTTGCATTACTGTTGAATCAATTTTCACATCTCAGATGGCAATTGATGTCGAAAATGCAGATCTGGTTCAAAAAAGGTCAGGTGCATATAATTCTTCACAAGTCAGTTCTGGGCAGAGCCAAGGTATCGATTATAACCATCCTTTGTTTCTTAATCATACTGATATTCGTGGTATGAGTATTATCTCATTTCAGTTACTTGGTGTTGAGAATTACACTTTGTGGAGTCAATCTATTAAGATAACTCTACTAAGAAGAAATAAAATAGGTTTAATTGATGGAACTGCTAGAAAGGAGATATTTGGTAAGGAAATGTGGGGGCAATGGGAAAGAGTGAATGTTATTGTTCTGGTCTTGGTAATGGAATGTTGCTGTCCAAGAAGTTATAAGTGGTATTTTGCATGTGCTTTAATGCCTTCGATGTTTGGGACTGATTTAAAGGAAAGATTTATAGAGTAGATGGCTCAGAACCTTAGTTTGTACAAAGATATTGCTTCATTGCAGCAGGGTACGTTTCTGTTTTATGTATTATACAAGGCAAAAAGTTTGTGGGATGCGTTTGGAGGTGTTGGTGGCCATCTCTTGTTGTTATGAATATTTTTTAAAGGTTTTTTGTCATATGAATAGGCAGAAGCAGAAGTTGTATCAATTTTTAATGGGTTAAATGATCCTATATCAAGCAAGGAGTAAAATCTTGATGATGGATCCACTACATCAATCAACTATGCTTATACTATGATAGTTGATGAGGAGAGCCAAAAAGGTTGTAGTTAGTGGTATTAATGGTATTCTGCTGCATGGTAATTCATCAGTTGCCCTTTGTATTCTAAAGAAAGTAGTAGTTCAAGGTTAAGTCAGAAACTTAAAGAAATACATTGTTGTAGTGATTTTGCAAGTGTAAGGGTCACAACAAAGAGTTTTGCTACAAGATGTAGCTTATCCTCCTGATTCTTTAAGTCCAAAAGAAAGGTTCAAGGAACTTCTCCTGTATATGGGAATACTGGGTAGTACAACTTACACTCACACCCATTAACACATGCAAAACTTACCTAGGGAGATGAACACAATGTTCCTCACCAGGATGGGGAAATATATCTGAGCAGTAATTAAATCTCCACAGAAAACTACTAGTGTTAATGCAAAATAAGGGCAACAGAGAAAAGAGGTTCAACAGCTGGCTTCAAGGATGTAATTTACAAAGGATCAATATTATCTTCTAACAAATGATTCACAGAAGTCGAGCCTGCTACTTCTTGTGTGTACCCTGCAAACACTACATGTAAAACATCTTTTTGTTTCTGAACACAGTAACATGTGGATGTATAGATATGGTGCAACAAAACCATACTGGTTTCCAGTTTGAATATGTTGAAAAAAAAACACTATTGCATGAACTTGAAGTCTCTAAAGCCTGTTATCTACCTAATGGTACTACTACTCAGGTGTCTACTTGGTTATTGCAGTCCGGTGTCCGTCAACAGGAGGAATTCTATCAAATGTGGCTTCATACTGATTTCAAGTATAACTTGTATCAGTGAAGGGTCCAAATACTAAGGAATAGGTTGTTCTGTTGTACTTTTTTCCTCATTTTTGTGTCTTCCGGAATCTACGTGGGGAAGGTGAAAGAAGGGTTGGTGGTTAAGGAGGAAGGAGGATTGTACTTGATAATAAAGCATTTAACCACTCAGTATAATGGTCAAGAAAAGGAAGTTGAGTTTGCATTTGCTGCTCATGATGTCAAGGAAGCAGACATGGTGATAAAATATTGGGTCATGTATCAT
This sequence comes from Solanum habrochaites, assembly GCA_027704765.1. Classification (NCBI taxonomy): domain Eukaryota; kingdom Viridiplantae; phylum Streptophyta; class Magnoliopsida; order Solanales; family Solanaceae; genus Solanum; species Solanum habrochaites. The sequence goes on from JAKWJA010002499.1 coordinate 38,756,854, forward strand.
CAACAATACTTTGTAGAATGTTTTCAGTGAATAAGCAAAGTGCCTGTAGAATTTCCAAGTGTCTTGTATGTCCATATGCTAAACAAACAAGGAATGTATTTCCTGATAGTAGCATTAAAAGTACTGCTTGTTTTGAGCTACTTCATGTTGACCTTAGGGGTCCGTATAAAAACACCTGACTGTTTATGGCAAGAAAATTTCTAACAAGTGTGGATATTTTCAAGGGTTACTTGCTATTTTACGCTACAGAGTCTGATGATGGGTGTGTTTCCATCAGAACCTTTCTGCAATTTTTCAAACTCAGTGTGGATTGAAAAAGGGGGAAAGGGTTGAGGACGGATATGGTCTGAGTGTGGTAAACGCAAGTTGGCCACAAGTTGTGAGTGACAGATTGGGGAAAGGTGCCATGCAAGAGGTCACAAAAGGGCATTAAAAAAAAATTAAATCATGTTTTCCATACACTCCTCAACAAAAGAGAGTTTGCTGAGAGGAAGCATAGAACACTTACTGGAAGTATTTACCAGAGATTTAAGACGTCAAGCTCACATTCCATTAGATATGGGGTAATTATTGTTAGCTGTGCATAATTATTAATAGATTACAAAGCAGTGTTCGAAATTTGCTACTCCTTATGAAAGGTTGTATGGTAGGAAACCCATCAAGTATTCTCAATGTCAAAATTTTAGGATGTTTATGTTTTTGCTCAAAACTTCTTACAGACATGATAAGTGGATGCCTAGATCCAGACCAAACAGTATCATGGATTATTAAGAATACAAAGCGGATATATACTTCTTGATCTAACTGATAAATCATTCTTTACAATAGGGGAGTTGTGTTAGAGTAAGACTTATTTCCTTTTTGAAAAAGATCTATCATTCAATAAAGGAAGAGTGTTGTGGATCTATGCAAGTATAAGTATCAGATATGCTAAGTGGTGATTTACAGTGTACAAATCCTGTGGTTCCCAGGTGTCCTCCTACTAATGTGTCTCATGATGCTAATGTGTCTCATGAGACTCATACTTTGTCTTCTTTTGATGAGGTAGATCGTTCAGAGTCTCCAACTGTTGGTGTGGTAGACAATGATGTGACTCAAGAGCCTGCATTTCTTACTACTCATAGGAGGTCTACCAGACAGAAACTCAAACCAACTTCGATGAAAGACTTTGTATCTTTGACTGTTAATAAAGATGTCATGTATTCTTTGGGAAATTATATGAGCTATGCTCATCTTTCTCCTACATATCAAAGTTATATTGCAGCCACCTCTGTTATTAAGGAACCCGATTCTTATCTAGAAGTTGTTCATGATGAAAGATGGATAGAAGCTATGACGAATGAAATTTTCAGGCACTAGAAAGTAATCGTACTGGGGAGCTAATGATTTGCCACAGAGGAAGAAGCTATTGGAGGTGGTGGATTTATCAAAGTTAAATACAATCTCAGGTGAAATAGAGAGATTCAAAGCAGGTTAGTGGCCAAGGGGTCATTTCAAACAAGAAGGAATAGATATCAAGGAGACTTCTCACATGTTGTGTAAAAATGGTGGGACAGTTAGAAATATTGTTTCTCTTGCAGCATTTAGGCCTGACATATTCATCAAATGGATGTATTCAAGGCTTTTCTTCAGGTGCGATTTAGATGGCTGAAATTTATATGCAGCGACCTGAGGGATTTGTTAGTCAAGGGAGAAAGTATGTAGACTAACAAAGTCACTATATGGTCTGAAAAACAAGCTCCAAGGCAAGGAATCAAAAGTTGACGTAAGCTCTTAGTAATCTCAAGTTCAAACAAAGCCAACGTTATTATCCTTTTTTTAAATCAGTCAGGAAGAGGGTGGGAAACTCTATTAGTGTGGTTTCTATGTGGATGATATGCAATTTGTGGCAGCAGTCTTAATAATAGTAGACACAAAGAGGCATTACAACAGCATTCAAGATGAAAGATTTAGGAGAAGTAAAATACTTGATAGGCATGATTTACCAGATCAACAGCTGGTTATATAATGGCATCAAAGAAAGTATACTCTGGAAACTTATAGATTGAGGTTGGATTGAAGTAGCTAAGCTTTGCAGGGAAACACCTATTGCACATCAATGTAAACTAACATCCTAAACTCTATGATGAGCATGTGAATAAGGAACAGAAGATTGTCAGATGATCTTTGATTGATAGACAACATATCAGAAAATAATAGCAAGGGTTGTATTTTGAATATGACAAGATCAGATTATATCATCAAGTACTCATACATAGAGTCAATTTTTACAGCACCAAAAAAGGTCTCGTCTTGATGATGAATTAAGGGTGATCTAGATATCATAAAGAAACAACCTGGGTAAAGGATATTATTAGCAGTGATTCAGTGGACAAGTTACTGCATTTGTGATGCTGATGGATCTGGTCCACTCACTGAGAAGTCTGGACAGGGTATATTGATGAAGATGGTTAATCATTAATCATGGAAGGCAAAATAGCAAACAACAGGTCAAGAAGCTCAGCTGAAGCGGAGTATCGAAGCATGGCTTCAAATGTTTCAGAATGAGTTTGGGTGTTGGGATTATTGAAAAAGTAGGTTCAAGTACCAGTTCAAAGTTCTACCGTGACAACAAGGCTACTATTTCAGATAGCCTGCTAATCTAAGATATACCATGAAAGGACCAAGCACATGAAATCGATTTGCCATTCATAAGAGGGGGGGGGGGGAAAATTGCAAAAAGGGACTGATTAAAGTTGAGTTTGAGTATATTCTACCAAGAACAAACAGACTGATGTATTACCAAAGGGTGATCTAGGACTAAACATAAAACACTTGTTATCCAAGCTAGGGGTTTTGCGAATATTTTGCACCCCACTTTGAAGGAGAAGTGTGTTAATATAGCACACACAAGATATGGAATTAGCAATAATAAAAAGGGTTAGAATGTCTTTTACATAATGTTAGTTATATACAAACTTATCTCTTTGTTTGTTAGAAAGTGTGATTAGTTAGTTAATGTGATAAAGAGCTATAGATATAGCTCATCATTGTTACCATTGGACACTCAGATTTTTACTGAATGATATTACTTCTTTTTCTTCTTAGCTTCTTCTTCTTCTTCTTCGTCTTCTTATCATCTAATGAAGTTTTCTTCATTAACGAACAATTATCATACTGATGGAGTCGCTGAAGGTCCAGCTTCAACTGCAAGTCCAGGTAGAACATGACCAAATTTAGGAACAAAAATCAAATAAAATCCAGAAAACTAAAATAAAGTATATACGCTAGTATAAACATTCACACACACAGAAACTATCGCTTGAATCATAAAAGGCATTAAGCACTACTTCTTATCTTCAACTTGAGCCATATACATTGCCTATATTTTCGAATTCACTAACCTTTACAAAACTCTAAATTTAAAATGAATAGATAGAGAAGTAACCAGAAGGTTTGGTGTGACTTCGTTTCGCAGCTTGTTTGGTTCTTGCCATGGCTGCTGGTGCAGACAAGAGCAGATTTGAGTAAATTGTTAATGGAGGATTTCACTTGTTTGAGAGATATAATTGAGTTCCATGATATTTTAAAGAAGAATGATTTGAGTAACTTGTACTCAACCCCTACCCCTTCCCCTGCACCTGCACCTGCCTGCAACTGCAACTGACATAATTTACCTTGTCTTTTTCCATAATTTGAAATTTAAAAGTTCCTCCAGTATCATTTGAGAGGAAGTTGCAAATATTAACGGTGCAATAACGCGAGATCCTCAAGAGTTCAGAGACTAAATACGGCAGGACGGGATAGGTGGGAGAGAATGGGGATCGGATGGAGCGCGTGGTGTCGACTGCTAGTCGCGAAAAGGGAAGTTTAGAAAATAAGTGTAAAAAAAACAAACGGTAAGGAGTCTCAGAGTGAGTTGTATTACATGTTTTTAGATTAACGTATTTAGTTTGTGTTATTTGATCATGTACTTTATAGTTTACAAATTAAATATTTAAAGGGTTTCCTTTTGAATTGAAATGCTCTACTTTTTTGACATATATTATTTTAAATTGTTTCCCTATTACACAAATTTTGATACAATTTATTTATTTATATAATTACTTAAGGCTTCGTTTATTTTTCCCATTCTTTATTTAATTACACGTCGAGGCTATATTACTTTTTAATTATTTTCAAAAGAAATATTCCACTTAATACTTATCGAATCAAGCTTTTAAATTTATTTTATCCGAAGAATATTTAATTAATATAGTTAATTCATTCAGCCTCTCTTAATTTATTATTAATTTTAAAGAATAAAATTTAATTAATTTTAATTTCGAAGATACTTCTTTCGACTGAGACAACGGTTATAGTAACAATAACACTATTCTATAAGCAATATGTGTATTTGGAAAAGAATCAAGTCTTTTTATTTGATTGAGTATTTTCATTGGGTCATATTTTTTACTTGTATGATTTCTCTCAACACTTTTAATTCAAAAAATAAATTTAAATCGTCAATATCAGAATAACTATTTTGTGTTAAAGAAAGTTCAAGGTTAAGCCAATATTTTTCAAAATTTTCATCATCTGGTGATCTCAATATTTTATCACTATATAAGAAATCAAAAACATTTTCATATGCTTCAATTTGTTCAAATCTATTTTGAAGTGAAAAAATAGTTTTATCTACTCAACATATATAAAGCAACCAACTCTAAAAGATTCTCAAAAGACTTCGTGATTTCGCTATCTATATATTCATCAAATTATTTCTTATGAAATTCAGGTTAATTTTCATCTCATATACAATTTTCTAGTAGAAATCATAACACTCATAGTACATATAATTCTTTTTAAAAAATAGCATATATAATTAATTGTTTTTTATAAATGGAGCCCCAAAAATATATGGGGCCTCAAACGATGTTTTTAGTGGCCTAGGGGTTAAAATCGTCCTACTTCTAGTCATTTGGTTAAAAAAAAATTAGTTCTTAACCCAAATGTTTGATATTCACATTATTACCAGACTAAATTCAAATTCGCAACAAAAGTCCCTCATTAGTAATAAACGACTTCTTAACAAAGGCGATTTCCTATTCACTAATTATGAATGAAAGAGTACTTAAAAATTGAATTTTGTGTTGGCTGTGGAGGAGCGAGGTTGGGGATTTGTCTAAATACCAAAATTTTAAAATTTAACACTAATTTAAAAAAATTCTCTCCTAGCTATTTTTAAGACAATTTTTTGAAACTTAAATAATAATCTCCAAACTTCCTCAGAATTCAATGCTTGTATTAAATATTTTTCAAATAAAAAGACAATATATTCTTGATGGGCTAAAAGTGACAAGTAAAGCGTAGAAAAAGGAGTAGAGTTCAACGGTAACTTGAACATGCCTTGATGATTGTAGTAGATAGATTCAAATATTGAGACATAATCTCTTCTAAGATCCGGACTGATAAATAAATAGGAAGTGAAATAGCATAGGCTAAAGTCCGATCGAAAAGAAATACTCAAGTATACTCTTATGAACTAGCTTTTAGGTAAATATGTGTATATATATATATATAGATATATATATATATATATAGTATACTATATATATATATATCTGTATGTATGTATGTATGTAATTTACGAGTATGTATGAAGTATATATATGTATGTATGTATGGTGATGTACATATGTATGTAGGTGTGTGTGTATGTATATAGCGGTATTCATAAATAATACTTAACAATTAGTTTATTAAATAGAATGTAATAGTATTTATTCTACAACAAATTTGATTATCAGGACAAATGATTTTGTCACTTATAACTCATATTTCGTCACAAAATATCTTTTTTGACGTTTGTCAACCTATCATCACTAAATGTGTAGCTAATACGATTTATTGTTTCGTCTCTAAAAAAGTTATATTAACTACAAAAATAAAAACACGTATCCAAAGCATAGCATTTGTGGACACAATTGTTTGTCATAAAAAGTGAATTTTTTTGTAGTTGATAGTATAATTTTAATTTGTCACTAAAAAAGTTATGAACAACGACAAAACTACATCGTCACTAATTATTTAGTTCAATCAGAGACAACACCAATCGTCTCTAATGTTTTATGTATTTCATAGTTGAAGAAATATAATTTTGTCACTAATGACTATTTTTAGATTAAAAAAATTATCTCGTCCTTAAATGTACAAATTCGTGACAAATTTATTATTACTAGAAATGAAATGCCCGTGCTATGAACAGGCCCAACGTGTATGATTTTGAAAAATACTTATGACTTTTCTCTATCATAGTCTGATTATCATGAACAAACATTTTTGCTATAAAATTAAAAGAACATGATACACTATTGCTAAACTATTTCTATGAATAAATAAAAGTTTCGAAGTATAAATTCTACGATAAATACATCATTAAAATTTTTCTGATGCTCAATTGATGATGCTCCCTAAATATATAAAAATTCTAAAAGTAGAAATACTTCAATAAAAAACATCAAAATTTCTGTCATGCTCAATTGACGATGCTCCCTAATAGAAGAGCACAAGCGACAAGTCTAAAATTGTTGTAAGTTTTATTATAGAACACCATTGTTGCAAAATAGAGACATTATTTAATTCATACTCAACAGCTATAAAATTACATTCATTTTCTGAAATGTCTCAAAGATTTCAGTGGTAGTTCAATTTGATATTCCCCATTTTGACGTATTCCATAGACCTATTTTTTGGTGCAATCTAAAGAAACTCGTATAATGAGTTGTTTGTACTCATAATAGCCTTTAAGGTCTTATGAAATTAAGTCTACCTTTGTTTTCAATGTCTATACTTCATTTGATGATACTCTAGCAGAAAAATCATTGAAGACATTTACCGCAAGAATATATTATGTATGAGGACACATTAGATAGAAGTGTTGGACGATATTGGAAAAACACAAAAACTCTTTTAGCTTGAGCAGTGTGAACTACACTCTTTCCAACCAAAAGTTAGTGCCGGTGTCAATCATGTATATTTTTTATGAGACTCACATTAAATATATAGATTTCTGAATTAGTTGGTTGATAAAGATGACTAAGGGCTAATATAATTTGTTAAATGAGAACTTACCATGAATAGGATTACAATTAAAAAAATCATTGACGCCATACATTTGGTATTGAAAGAGAACTTGACATGAATTGTTTAGTTAGTTGAAACGACTATGTATATCCTTTATTATTTACACTAATGGTTATACAATATTTAACATGACTACACATTCATCAAATAAAAGGTGATCACTTATCCATTTTTATGAGAAGAAAAATGTATGGGGGGGGGGGGGAAGAAGTGGACTTGACATGTCTAAAAAGTTGTTACCAAGGAGAACTAAAAAGTTTTCCACGTTAACATTATCGCTAGTGTAATCCTTCCTCAAGATACAACACGTGATACATGAGTAAAACAATAACAAAAAACATCTACCTTAAGAACTTCTTTGTAAACATCCTCACCAGCTTGACTATTAAAGACAACTTGTATTGGAGCTCTCTTCATTGTAAGCAATGTCATCACATGTGAAGACAATTAACATTTTCATCCTTGAGACCACCATGTATCAACAGCTGACATGTCACATATATAAGCCTGATACAAAAGTATAGATCGACAAGGCTTATCAAGTAATACATATGAAAAAAGAAAACAATAAAAAAAAACTCCATAATAGTTAATCAATAAAAAAAGAAAAATGCTGTCTTAGCAAATTTCTTACAAACTGATTTGATTTTAACTGGTTAGTTGTCTTAATTGATGGGTTTCACAAGCTTGGAAAGCTACCACTGAACTTATATATGGTAAAATCACAGTGCAGGAAAAATCACAAACATCATTGAATTCATCTATAGTTGGAAAATATAAAAAAAAATACAAAAATGAATCAGATGCAACTAACCAAATACACATATTTAAGTTTCAAAATTACTAAAATGAACTCATGAACTAAAAAACTACAACTCTCCTAAAACTATTTATTATTAGTTTCCAGTAATTTATATACCACAAGAACTTTGATAATTAGTAGAACTCTAAAAATATGGAGAACTTCTATTTGACAATGAAAAAGACAGTGACATGGCTTTTTAATGGTTTAGTACTTGAAGGAACATATCTTTAACAAATAAAAAAATAAGGCATATAAGCGTAAACAAGTGAACAAAATAGTACACGGAAATATCAATAATGGCATAACATGATGAAAATTGGGATGCCTTTGAAAGAAAAAAAATAATCCTCTATATCCTTGGGACAAACGAAATATTTTACACCCTCAACATTAGTATCCATTTTATAGATTATTTGCAGGTGACTATCCATGTACGCCCAGAAAATTTATCAACACAATTTTCAAAATATAATGAATTTGAAATAAACACCTACCACAAAATGATAAGACCGTATGTTAGTTGTCCCAGTGATGGTATATTGTAGGCCAAGTGCTTAACAAAATAGACTCACGCGCTTTGAAGAATAGTTATACATTCAAAGTAACATTCATGTAGTACAAAAAAATAAGAGTGCCTTCAAGGTTTACGAGAATTATGATACTCAACAATGTTGCTTCATTCTTTTAAAATCAAACTAAGTCAAACCAGTCCATTCATTGCTCATAATTAGAACTCGATTGATCAACTGAATCACTTTTTATTCATTCCAGTTCAACTTCAAGGCAATGTGAAGATTAATTTAGATATATATTTTTACCAAGCTTTAGACAAATATATGAGAACTATGTCACAACTATAGTGTTTTTTAGTAGAATGACATGTTGTACCCAAACAATGAATTTATAGAAATTAAATGTTCACATATCTTACTATCTTTTTCTAATTGATGATTTTTTTTTCCTTTTTAAAAAATAACAAACAAAAATAAACAAGGTCCAATTTTACACTGTCTCTCCTAAATTCTTATGCTATAATATTCTACAATTTGGCTCCATGATGGTAAACAATTGTAATTTTCAATTGCACAAAAAAAAGATGCAGTCTTTACTATCTGTCAATATTTACAAGTCCTCTAAATATCATTTGTCACACTGTTTATTGTTGGAGAAATCAAAGGCACAAAAGACCAATAAACAACATCAACAATAACATATTCAGTGAATTTCCACACAAAAAAAATTATAAATAAAAGAAAGACGAAGAAATTTTTTGCAGACATCGAAGAAAAATGTGTCAAAGTTCAATTCTCAAGAGAAATTCAATTTGGAGCAAATAACGTGAAACTACTTACTTTTAGCTGAAAGAATTAGTAGGAAGGAGAGGAATTGAACTAATGAAAATAAAAACTCACATATTATTTGTACATGAGTACCACAAAAAGAAACAAGAGTGTTAAACTTGTGTATATATCTATAATCAGTACCCTTCAAATTAACAGAACATACAATTTTGAATAATTTAGAGTAATACACGAAAACATTTCAACTATCAATAGAAAACTATAATAGCACAGGCTCAACAAACATCCTCAGCAAAAATAATAATTTTCTATTGGAACAAAGAGTGGATGCAATTGACCCTGGAAGATTGGAGTGAATGAAAGCAATAGGCACTACTCTTACCGTGGCTGTACATGTAACTTATGTATGTTAGAACATTTGGTTCTAGAGAAGCATTACCATAAAACTTAGAGATATATGACAATGTGAGAAAAGATATACCAACATCTTATATCTTAAGATAAACTATTCAACTCTATTGTAGAGTCATTGCAACGTTATGAAAAAAATTCCATCTCAATCATGGTGTGAATAAAGCAATAATCTCATCAAATTTTGAGGTTTAGAATTGAATAGTGTATTATAACACATCAAGATCATGGAAGAGTAAAACATGGAAAAAGTGTATAACTTGAGTGAAGAAAGAAAATATATACGTGCAATTTCAAGAGTTTCATAGAAAATTGAAGAGTTCCTTTACTTCCACTTGTATAAGAGACTATGGAAGAAAATCAACGTTTAATTTCAGAGGTTGAAAACATACTCACATTCTTATAATTTTTTATAGTATTAATATAAGCTTTTCAAAACTATTATTTTTTGTCTTCCACATTTAAAGATACACTAAATCAATTAAAAGTGCGGAAAATCCCGCCACACGGGATGATTTACATTGTTACAACTCTTCAAATTAAAAATTCTATGGGATATGACAAGGCCAAATAATCCAGAACTTTTCAAAAATACAGGACATCCAACTAGCATAAGATAATATTATACACTGATTAAACACTAATGTCATGATTTTTTTGTTCTTGTTTCATAGAGAAATGGTACCACTTTTTTTATTTCCTTAGTTGTATTGACGGATTTTTAGCAATAATGGACAACACATATTTTTTTAGGAATATTAAACAAAAAAATTAAGAAATTAGACAAAGATTGTATAAAAATTGGGAGGAGAACAACGAAATCGATTAAGATTTTACCCGACATTGAAAAATCCATAAGTGTAGATGAAAATTCAAACAAAGATTTTACATACAGAGTAAAAATAGTCGATCAGAAAATGAAACAAGGATTTATTTATTTGTCTAAGTGAAAAACGCCAGAATTTTTAAAAGATAAGTAAAAATTTAAAAGAATTAGATGAAGATTAAACAAAAATTGACAGAAGAATTTTAAAAATGATGAAGAACTTATCTAAGATCGAAAATAAAAAAGAATATAAATAGAAATCAAGAAGCAATTTGACATGCAGCTCAGTGAAACCTTCATCTATTATGGATTCTTAGGGAAACCCAATGGTGTAAATTAGACGAAGGAAAAACGAACAGACCTGCAGTCAGAAACGTAACCCACTATCAAGATAAAGAGGATAAATTTTTTTTTGAGATATGAAAACTAAGAGACCATTCTTGAAAGCGTAATAAAAAGTGATAGAGACGTATAGATGTTTCTAGATACATGTTGTCTGTGTGGGGGAAGTCTATGATATTTCTATTATATAGAAGAGTGAAATGGGAGGACAATCAAGGGCAAAAATGTAATTTTACTCTAACAAAAATATATGAAGAAAGATAATAAATAATTCTAGAATTATCTTTTTATATATGAAGTGAATAATGATCAAGGAAAAAATGTAATTTCACGCTAATAAAAATCTACCAAGAATGGTAACAAAAAAATTGTAAATGTTTTAGAAAAATAATCTTAAGGATTTTTATTACCATTAACTTATATGGTTATCTACTGTTTTGTGTGAGTTATTGTGATAGGCTATTTATTAGTACTCTATTTGACGATTGAGGGAATGTAATTCGTGAATCTTTTTTCGTTCATAGCGGATTAAAAAACCCTATAGGTTATTAAAAAATATCATTAATTTTAATATTTTAATATTGTATTTGGCTCTAATTTAATATACTTGAAATAAATTAGTGTGATAAAATTAATAATATATATTAGATTTAAAATTAAAGAAAAAGAAAAAGATGTCAAAAGTAACTTTACAAATAAAAATGAATAGGTGATGTATTTGTATTTAAAGATGACCTAAGAATAAACATGTAATTTCCACCCTCTAACAAATATATGAAGAAAGATATAAATAATTATAGTTCTTTTTAATGAAGGAATATGATCAAGGAAAAATTGTAATTCACGCTAAGAAAAATCGACCAAGTTAGAAATTTATAACAAAAAATTTAAAATAGTTCTAGAATATCTTAAGTTATTGTTATTAACATTATTAACTTATTTTGTTATTACTTTTTTGTTTGAGGTGATGGATAGTTAGTTTAGTATTACTCTAATTTTACTATGACTTTATTTAAGTCTTAATATTTTTTCTATTCATTATGCGTATAAAAAAATACTACATTTTATATAAAAATATCATTATATTAATTATTTCAATCTTTTATTGGGCCTAATTAATATACTTGGAAAAAAATTAGTTTGATAAAATTAATAATATATTATTAGATTGAAATTAAAGAAAAAGATGTCAAAAATAACGTTACAAATAAAAATGAATAGGATGATATATTGTATATTAAAGATGACCAAGAAATAAAAATGTAATTTCATTCTACGTTAATCTACCACAGAATGTAAAAGAAAATTAAATAGTTTAGAAAACATCTTTAGGTATTATTATTAGTACCTCTTTTTGTTATTTTCTTCATTTTTTTATCGAGTTATTGTGATACTATTTAATATATGAAAGTGAATAAATATTGATTACGCTAGCTCTTTAATAAATTAGATATCAAGTATAATATAGGGGGAACCAATCAAAAGTTAAAATTAAACAATTTAGATGTATATTAAAATTGTGTATTGAAATATTTTTAAATGTTGGGATCGGTAAATTGCCCAATAGTAAAAAATTTAAAATCCAAAAGTTATTTCTTTTTGAAAGGAATGAAAAATAAGTTCATATAAAATAAAAAAGGAAGGAGTCATATATTAAAATGAAACATACATGTTGTATATATTGAATGAGATTTCATTATTATAATTTTTTTAAAAATGTTTGGCCTCTTCTATTAATGTGCATAATGTGGAAGTTTTAAAGATTGGACATCTTAATAAGAAATATAATGATTTGAAAATTTTTAATTTCTTCGTTGGTAATTTTAGTTGAGAATATTTGAAAATTACATAAAAAAAGGAAAAATGAACAAATACCCATCAACCTATGCCCGAAATCCCAGAGACACACTTATACTATACTAAGGTCCTATTAACTCCTGAACTTATTTTACAAGTAATTTTCTACCCTTTTTCGGCTTACGTGCACTAGCTTAAAAAAAAAATAAACCAGTGTTGGGCCCACACAATAATGCTAGGCCCAAAAGGGGTAAAAAATTATTAATAAAATAAGTTTAAGGGGTAATAGGACCTTAATGTAGTATAAATGTGTCTCTGAGATTTCGGTCATAGGTTGAGAAGGTACTTGTGCATTTTCCTAAAAAAAAAGCTTAAAAACGCAATGTAACAATTTAAGAAATTTTTCGAAAAACATAGTTAAAAAACATAATGAAATTTGGTTGACTCCCTTGTTATTATCGAAAAACAAAAAAAAGTTGCATATACGTTTGAAAATAATGTAAGACACTAACAAATACACGAATCGCATAGTAAAATGACACACTAAAAATATGTGATAATTTCATATAGAATAGAAATTTCGTTTTTACGTTCCTTAAAATTACTTGTATCAATAAAAAAAACATGATGGAGTAAACATCCATATATATTCTAACATAAACATTAAAAGGTACTCAATAAATTAACAATTTAATTTAAAAATAGTTTTAGAAAACACATAAAAAACTTAGTTGCCCTTTTCACATTTATTTGTGTCACATAAACGGGAAAGAAAAAAAAAACTAACATATGTGGGCAGCAAGAGCGGGCACATGATATCTAGTTTTCTTATCCGAGTGAAATGACGCTTTTACCCTTGGTCATTCCTCAACTTTTAGAAATTGTATATAGGAGAAAATTACTAAAGTACCCTTGATCGTCCCACCTTTCACTCTTCTATATAGTACTAGATGAATATTGTCCGTTCTATGTACGGGCCCAACAATTTAAATTATGATGTCATTTATTTGTGTTTAATCTGAATTTGGTTCACTTAAAAATCAGAGTAAGTTGTTATTTTATTTAAAAATGTTTAGAGAATATATATATATAATGATATATATATATATATATCTAGTTTTGGTCATATTTATTGATAAATATATGACCTAAAGGTAAGATTGTGGGTCGAAATATTTTTGATGCTCTTTTACAAAATGAAAAAAAGACATTCTATTGTTAGTCACGGTGATACACTTAACAATAATCCACAATTTATTAAATATTTATTTATATATCGATATAATTATTAATAAATCGGTCGATACCATTCTGTCAATTAGTTGGTAGATTTTTGATATTCTTGTTACACCCTACATACAATCCTATATATAATACTTACCTATTACTTTCAATACACATGCAAAAAATCAAACCAATCTTTATGTGCATTGGCTCATTACACAATCCACCATCCTATGCTTCATAATTAACACAAAGTATCACTTTTCTACCGGTGGTGGTACTTCGAAGTTTGCATCATGAAAACATAAATCACATGGGGATATTGAAAGTACTGTCCATAGCCAGAATATTTCGTTGCGTTCTACTTTTCAAAGAGCTGCTTCCTATTCCAAAAAGAAAAAAAGAAATTAAACATTTCAAAATAGAAAGCGCTAAACCAATAAAATTCATAGCCACATTTAAAAATTACTATGGAGAACATGTGTGTGAGAGATAAAGAAAGACAACGTATTCGATCAAATAAAGGAACAGTTAGAAAAAACTACTTGTGAGTACTATACCCAAATAGTCAAGACTTCAAGTTATACTCCTTTAAAAAGGGGTCGAGGAGGGCACAAACTTAATAAAGGCAAAAATCTGTTTCTACTATCTAAGGATACTTAAAAAAAATTCAGTTCTTTCTCAAAAATTCAAGTATAAAAATTATTTTTGACATTTTCAAATCAACGTGATAAGTAATAATAATAAAATATCAGATGTTCCCGTGATTATTTTAACATCATGTCAAACATATATATTCGAATCAAATAATTAATCTAATGATATTCTTTTTCTATTTTATTTGAAAATCATTCAAGATAGATTAAAATTATGAGTCTCAATATATTATAAAAAATTTCTTGTTGATCCGTCTGTAGATTAATTTTGAGTAAACCTAAAAAATTGTTTTATAGGTGTTTAACAAAAAAAACAATGACCTACCTAATAAAAATTAAAAATGAATCATCTCATTCTTTATAAAATGATAAAAGGATAAAAAAGATTGTGACTTTACATTTTGTCTATATGTTCACTAAAATTAGGAGAACAATTTAGTGTAGTAAGGGAAGAATTTTTTTTAAAACTAATTTATATACATGATGGATAAATGTTTTATTAAATAATGAGTGTTAGTTCGGAAGCTTAGTTAAGATTGATAGCTCGGAACTTGATATGAAGTTTTGCATTGAATTAACAAACTTATCGATTCTAAAAAGGAACCAAATCATTTTTATTGGAACTGCTGACAGGAGGACAATGAGGATGAATGATAAAATCGTTGTTTTTTTTTGTGACGTATATATGTCAAAAAGGAAAAATTGTATATTATAGGTGTGTTCTGCTGATCCTCACAAATGCAGGGACCTGGTCCCTGAAAGAGTTGTCTCATCCAGATACAAATGGGGGTTGGTGGTACAGCGTAAAAGTGTCATGTCAGGTGGGGGGGTAGGTGAAAACTGTAGTGTCCTTACACCCTCATGAGAAGACGGACGAAGCGAGATGTATATTTCAGTATCTCACCAAATGCAGGGAAATGGTCCCAGGCACGTGTTCTTCCATCTGATACAAAATGGTGTTACAACTGTACAGTTGTCCTGTCAGTGGTAGGTGAGGCGCCAGCGATTGAACCAATAGAATGGAGAGGTTGGACTTTCAAGAACACAACCCAGCAGTTGCATGGGGGGACCTGATCCCGACAAGCCAAGGGACCTAGTCCCGTAATAAGAATTGCGACGTGAAAAGGACAAAAAGACAGTTGTCAAAAAACTGCCAAGTCTGAGGGGTTGGTACACAACTTTTATGACAGCAGGCTCTGAGCCAATAGCCTTGTTCCAAGAGTTTGTGTCCATTAGAATATAGTCTCTTCTCCAAGAACACAAACACAAATTTTGGCAAACAAAAGTTTTGGATTTCAAAAATCCAAAAGTTCAAAAAAGAAAGGTCATCTTCAAGAAGGATCATCCTAAGAGCAACAGGGACCTGATAGAGCTGCAAGCTACTTAGTTGTCTTAGGATTATTTCTTCCATGCTTACATTGTAAATTTGTTCCTAATCTATAAAGGATTCAGATTCTTTGATTTGTTGAAAAGTCTAAGTTAGTTGAGTCAAACTAATTTAGTGGGCAACCTTGTGTGTTGCTTAGTAAAAATCCTAAGTCATCCGGAGCGTGGTGATTTAGTGGGCAACCTGTGTGTTGCTTAGTTGAATCCTAAGTTGTCTAGTGGTGATAGCTTAGTGGGCAGAGTAAAATCTACTTAGGCTCTTCAAGCAGTAGAATTATTGCTTGGTTGTGAGATTAATAGCTTTTTCTCACGTTGTTGTAATCGGGTTTCACTTTTGCTTGTGAAGATTAGTGAAAACGGTTGAAAATCCTGTGTGACAGGTCATGGTTTTACTCCCTTGAGCAAGGAGGTTTCCACGTAAACTGTCTGTGTTGTGTTCTTCATATTGTTTAATCTTCTGCACTATTTTTGCTGTGTCAAGGGACCTGGTCCGTTGACTGGTAGTGGACGCACATATTCCAACAACGAGAATTTAAAAATATTAACAAAAGTTAATATCATATATATTGCACTAATTTAACATAATTTAGTTAAAATAATAATTTACATAACTTGGTTAAAATGATTTTAACTGATGATAAAATAATAGTAATAATTAAATATATGTTTCACAACTAATTAGATTATGATATATATCTTTGGGATTATATATAAAAAGAGAAATCAAATAAATTAGATACTTCAAAAACTAATTTTACGATCCAAAAACAAAAGTAATGCCATGAAATTTAAAAGTCTAAAGAGAACAAAAGAAAAGGTCATAACATGCCTGAATTTTTTGAAAATTTTATTCTTGGAAAGCTTTCTTACTGGATGCATTCCTTATTTTGAGAATCATAATTGTGATTGATAATGGATTTAACATGTTAACTAGACCATTATCATATTCATAAGAATGTTTAAAAAATGTAGATCAATTGAATTTTGTTCAAAATTTGGTATATGGACAAGTTTCAAAAATGATGTGTTCACACTAAGAAATAGTGAATTTTATTTTTGCCTTATAATTGTTTTTACAAAAGTAGGACCATCTGTCGGAAATTAATTAATTAAACTGAGTTTGGATTTTGAAAAAATAACTGCATCATTGATATTTCCTAATGTAGAAAGATCTATAACCGTGTATTTTAGAATGCAAATTACAATAAAGGGTGACCGATTTATTGGTTAATGACAATGAGAGGGATAGAATTGAGGAGTGAATGAAATGGAAAGAATATGCTACTGTCGATTTTACTTGAGTCCTGTACTTGAGTTCTTAGCAAAAATCTTATATTTCTAGTTTTAATAATAATCAATGTAAAACTTATGCAAGAAATTTTAAGTAACTTGAAAAAATATATTGACAAAATTTAAAAAAATAGATTTATTCGAATTTTAAAATGAAATATTATATGAACTGACCATAATTATCCTTGATTGTCTTTCAACTTCATATTTTTTGTTCATAGACTAATATCAATTTTGACCCTCACCTTTAAATTTAAATCCAACATACTTTAGTTCACACTATGATCTTTCATTTATATGTTAATCAAATAGAGTAAAAAATTGTATTATATATTATTTTAAATGAAAAACTACACATTTATATCTAGTAAACATTTTTAGTTTACTTTAAATATAATATAACCATCCTATTCATTTCTAGTTGTAAGTTTTACTTCACATACATAATTCATATTATTTCAGAAGTGCAATGTTTTCAATAGGAAACCTAATGGTTAAATCATAAATTAAAATGTGATCTTCCTCTTTTCAGCTGGATGTTAGGTAATTGCTTTAATTATATTTTTGTGCATATATAACTCAAACGGGAGGTTACTCTTGCTATAGGTGGATACAAATTTCAAAACATCTCATCGTAGATTTCCTTACTTAATTACAGTCACTGGGCAGACTTGATTGGAGTAAAAAAAGTGAGAATAGCAAATGGTAATGTAATCATCATAACTAAAATTTTTAGAGACTATTTGGTTTTCTTGTTATAATTCTTGATAGCTTTTGTTTGCATGAAGTTGTACTTTACCTTTGATTTTTGTTAGAATGAAATGAATTTTTATTCGTGGTTGTCTTCACTAAAATATCATCCTATTCATTTTTTTGTAAAATTATTAATTATATCTTTTTCTTATTTCAATCATTATATTATTAATTCTAGCATACTTTTTTTTTCAGTATATTAATTGAAGTCACATAAAGGTAAAAATAATAATTCATAATGTATTTTTATCTTAGAAGTAGGGCCTTTTGATAAGCATCATAATGCGAAAAAATATTAAGAGTTAAATTAATTAAATAGTAAAATAAGTATGAATAATATTACAAAACTCACAAAAAAAAGTGAGTAATAACAAAATAAATTAATAGCAAAACAATACACTAAACCTGTTTCTAGAACTATTAATTTTCTTGTTATCATTCTTTTGATTTTTGTTGCGTGACTTACATTTTTACCCTTGATCAATATTCACTTCATATATAGAAAGTTGTTTCTAAAATTATTTATTATCTTTCTTAATACATTTTTGTTAAAATGAAATTATATTTTTACCCTTGGTTGTCCTACCACTTCACTCTTCTATATAATAGATAATAGAAATATAGTAATAAAAAAAAAGTAAACAATTTTGTAGTTAAATTTATTATCTTGTTACCAACAAAATTACTTTCCCAACAACATAAAATTGTCATTATAAATTGTTATCCCAACAACATAAAATTGTCATTATAAATTGTTATGATTAATGACAAATATTTTCATCACTTAGATGTAGTGAACTTTTGGCAAACTAATTTATTTTGTGACGAAAATATTTATCTTGAAAAAATTAATTTAATTTTTTGTAAAAGTTAATCCTTTGGAGATAATTTTGTCACCAATTACAAATATTTATCTTTTTCATATTGAGATTATTTTTTAAATTAAAATTACATATATTGCATAAAAACATAGAAAATTAAAATAAAAAACTTCATGATACATAATTATAATTAAGAAGTAATACTAGGTAGTAATATTTAATTAACAAGCTCCTCAATAAAAATAAAACATATCCCTAACAAGAAAATCTGTTGAAAAATATACTAAATATTACTGTCAAGTAAGTTGCAAAGACTTGGTACTACTTGCACTACCTTGTCCTCGTACCAAGCCAATCTCCGCACCCAACAAAAAAAATCCCCCCAAATAAATGGTATGATCCTAACATTAAAATATGAAGTTCACTAAATTATAGTCTTCGCCACTTGTGTCATACAATTTTTTGGAACACGAACAATCCCACAAAAGAGAATTCAATGACTATCCATGCAGTTATGTTCAACTAGATAAATCTATCATCGCTTCTTTACAAATAGCAAATTTAAGCCCAATACCTCTGTAAAAGAAATGACATTCCAGCACTCTCGAAGCCCAGTGATGCGTGCCTTCTCCCATAAAGCCAATAAAAGCCATAAGTTTCTATGCTGAATTTTGGTGCTCGAGGCAAATCTCTAGAAACCACTTATGATACTCCAGCACTCTCGAAACCCCTAACAAGGTTGGCTACAGGAAGTTCACCCTTACGTGAACTCTATCATCACTCACCATGACATGCTTCTATTACATTGCAATTTTCCTCTTCTAAGCAATTTAAAGACAAGTTGTCAATTGTCAACAAAATCAGTCAGAGAATCTTCTGAGCTCTATAATAGGTATTTTCAATTCAACAGATCAAATCTCTTGATATGTTCCCGTTTGTAATCAACAATCTTCAAGTTTTGGAGAATCTACTTTTAGTAAGCTGATACATTCACCACACGAAACAATAGCAACACCCCATCAGAAGCTGATCACATATGTAATGGTTTACGATCAATACTAACACTGTTAAATCCCCATAGATTTCAGTGAAATCGTGCAATCATTCACCAATATTATGACACCGTGATTACATATTGCTAGCAAAACACAAGGTAACATTGACTAGATGCTCATTATATGATCTCTCAAATATTGCATCAGTTTAATATAAAAGTTTGTAAAAATATAGTTCAACTTCAGGATACTCATTCCTCATACAGGCATACAAGGTTTACCAAATTACAAGTCACTTAGCTCCACACAACAGTCAAATCTGAAAAAATGGAATATAGTGGAAGATATTTTAACAGAGTAATGTTTAATATGTATTCAACCTTTAACTACGAAATATGAAACCTAAGAGGTGAGATAAAGATGACAGGTCAATAGAAAAACAAGCATCATAAACAAGGTATCCACCCGAGCAGATGACCTTGCTTATAATGAGAGATGTCAATGAATGAACTGCAAAAAGCTTCTCTGAAGTCCAATACATACACTTCATGCCTTCCACCTTATAAAAAAATTATAATTCGCAATTCAATTTAAAATGATACACCAATGAAGAGACAACTTACATATTTGGCTGATGCACTTATTAGAGAGCCTGAAGTTAACTGAAGAATGCTCAAGAAAAAGTTCCATAATGTAGCAGAAAAAGGCCACAATAGTTTAAACGGTGCAAAACCTAGGACCTAATCTATTGCATACAAGTAAAGTTTGTCAATATTCAAAAGAAGCAAAATCGACTGGAGTGGAAAATAAGTTCAATATTGAGGTGTCTCTTGAGGAAATATGAAGTACCACACAAAATCACAAATGGATTCGTTTATTAAAGAAAAATTAATCACCTAATGTTTCAAATAGCAGAACAGGTCTGTTGGTGGAGCAACAAAAACTATATGATTCTTAATAGCTCCTTCTTTAGGAAAAATCACATTGATTTGTAGTGTAGCCTATTGTGAAGAAACTAGCAAACGAATGTCATTTGCATGTTTCTAAGCTTGATTAACACAAGAGTGGTATTGATTAACATAAACGATAAAATAACTCTGGGAAATAAGGGGGACACACTAGTGAAGGGCTTGTTTGTGTGTGTGAACACAAATGTAACCACAAAGTAACATGGAAATCCGATGTGTCAAAATAAGTCCAACACTGGACATTTTTCGCAAGATAAAACACCGATAGAAGATGATATTTATGCCATACAAAATGCAACGCAAAAGAAAGAACGAGGAGATAAATTTGAACTCTCATCTTCATATGCCGAGGACGGGTATCCATTACCAGAAGTTCATCTATGAAGAGAATAACTTTGAAATTCATAATTGAACAGTCGGGTTATATTACTCTGACAGAGAACATACCAAGGATGCAAATAGTTATACAACCAAAACAAAGTAAGAGAACGAAGCAACCTTTTTCCCATCCTCATCATCTGTCTATCTTCACCTTCCTCCTAAAGAAATGCAGCTAAAAGATGAATGCACTTGAAAAGCAATATGTAGTTATGTACGGTCCCATAATAACAAGTAATATAGAATAATTAACAAATGCAAGCCAACAACAGTAGGAAACTGATCGCAATAGATTTTTGCAAGCTTTAAAATCACACATTTCAATTAAGAGCGCCGAAATAGAGCTAATAATAGTTTCCGTACTTGTCTCTTATTTCAAGGATCTCACATAAAAGTTTTCATCATTTTTTTCGTTGTAAATGCAACTACGTACATTGCTTTGTAAATTATTGGTATCTATAGATAGATATACTTCCTCTAGAAGCAAGTCACAAAAAGGACAAGTCAACAATGCTTCTCTCAAATTCAAGAAAAAAGAAGATACTCAAAATGAGTAACTTGCCTGCAAAGTGTTCGTCTTGCAACTACTTGTAATACCATAAACAAAAAATTGTGTCTACATAATTACCAGATCTTTGTCCAATGATCTAAACTTGAAAATTCATTCCACCAACACACTCAATGGAAATACTCACCACAAGAACATAGCCCCATGGAGTTTAGACAGTAGCCTATTTCTATAAGCACATAAGGGAAGCTTCCCAACTTTCCACTGATGCATGTCTTCTCGCCTCACAAATATACAAACGACAGAAGCCAAAAAAAGTTTTTTTTCTACTACTCCAGAAAGAAACTCAGATGAAACTTCTTAGGTTGGTGATTTATTTTATTTAGTATTTCATTTCATCCATCAAGTCCATAAGATTGGAGCTTCAGAATTCAAAAACAGCAGAGTGGCGAGAATTCTAATAGTAACCTAAAAAAGGAAGAATCCACAATTTGGTTTAACATGCTCTTTAACTCTACTAACCTATTGTCTAATAGCTGTGTATAAAGAACGAGAAACGGCTTGAAGTTTGCAACTCATTCATTGATATCTACATGGGCTATGCCCCCACATAATGAAATGCAACATTGATTAATAAGCATAATGGCAGAGAGAACTACTTAAATGTCGGCACTAGTTTTTGTAAATCTAACATAATAAGCCACATGACAAAATTATAACAGTAGCCCTCTTCATATGTCAGACACAATTCATTAGCATCTTTCTAAGGTACAAAAATATAACTCAATCATAAACACTTTAATGTGAGGTAGCACGTCAGGTCCACTCTCCCTTTATGATCCCCAAGTTAATATCTATCTATCTATCTATCTATGCTATCTAATCTATCTATATATATATATATATATATATATATATATAATATATATATATAATATATTATATATATAAAAGAGAGAGAATGTTTAAGAAAGAAAAGATTAAAGACCAAAATGAATAAACTAAAGATAATCCTTAAAGAAAAGGAAAATCATGTCTAGAAACAGTTCGTCCTGGCGAACATTCATTGCCCTGACACCTTTATGTCAGCCCTGGGGCCCCCCCCCCCCCCCCTTGGAAATACAAACAAAATCCACTAACACAAAAATATGGAACAGCCAAGTAATTCTCACGTCAATAAACAAACAGAGAAGATGATAACATGTACATATTTAAGAAAAAACAACAGAACAAAAAACACATATATTGAGTATTGTAAATTATCTACAGAAGCTTAAGTAAAATACTAATGAAAGAATTGAAATCAAACTAGTGGAGAAGACTGACCTGGGCACTATAAAGCAGATAATTAGTAGATAAACTTGATGTGAGAATCCAAACCAGTGAGCCAAAACAGAGAGAGCTCGAGAATATGCTAAGTATATTTTTTGCCTTTCTTCTTTTGTAGAAATGTATATTCGAAAGAGTGTTTTTCAGTGTAAAGCCTGCAATTCCTTTTTTTTTAGTTAATACGCAATGTTATTCCGAAGTCATAATCAAGGAGTTACTAGAAAAGAAAGTCCATTCTTCTTAAAATGGACTAAATAACAAGTAGTTTAACAAATTGAAATGAATGGAATAGTTACTTTATGTTATCAATTTTACTAATGCAAGATTTGTATGTTCCTTGTACTCAGTGTTGTGGGACGACAGAGGCGACAAAAGGCACAACGGCCTGCCTCGCCACGCGGCGAGGTAATGCGTCGAGGCGCTTGCCCCTTTTAATAAGGCGCCAATTCATACCAAAAAGGCAAAATATTTATTGCTATTTTTCCAAAATTTAATACAATAACACATTAACAAATATCAATTCAAAACCAATAGTAGATACTAAAGTCTAAAACTTTAAAAGACCAAACAATTCAAAATACAATAACCAAACATTAAATTCTATTCTTCTTCAAACTTATCCACCCTTGAGTGCCATAACTTCCTCCAATGTCCCTCTTTTTGCTAGCATCCACCATTGAATTATTAAATTTCAATAATTCGCTGTTTAGGAATATTTGGAATAAATAATTAGGAAAAGAGAGATTTTTTTTTTTTAATTCACTAACTGCCTATAATTTTAAAAAAAAGTTTACACAAAGCATTAAGCAACCTAGCACTTCTTATTGCTTACAGCCTTAAACCAAAAAAACACAACTTGAAAAAAAAAACTGAAGAAGAAGAACAGAAAAATTTGTTGAATGAGAGAGAAAACGATCCCTGGAGAAGCAAGAGAGTCACGAGGGTCGGAGGGAACAACAATCGAGCCGGCAGCCTGCTAGGGAGAAAGGAGAACATATCCGAACCGCGAGGGAGAACTGAGAGAGGCTCGCGATGGAGAAGTCGACAGCGATTGAGAAAAGAAAGAGAGTACATCTCGAGAAAGGGAGAGAGTACGCGGTGTAGTTTCAGAAATTTCATAAGTAAAAAAACACCCCTATTTTGACTAATATTATTAAGTCAAATATTTTTAATAAAATGGGCGGCGCCTTTTCCATGTCGCCATTGCACGCACACACCTCGCCTTTTTTTTGTTTACTATCGGCCTCCGCCTCTCCCTCGTCATAGATCGAGGACCCATCGTCCCGCTCCGCCCTCTCGCCAAAGTCGAGGAGCGCTCGCCTTTTGTAAACACTGCTTGTACTAAATCTTTTTTTAGGTAAAATTCAACCACAATTTGTACTGATAGTTCTCTGGGTATACTGGCATCAACTACTCTTGGTCTATCATTGGACTGCGCTGCCTTTCTTACTGTACTTGATTTACAAGCTCCTTTCAGTAGGTGCATGCAAATTAAGCAACGGATTTTTGTAAGACACCTTTTTAGTCGGTATGATTATCCTATCAATGGGCGGGTTGGGTCAAAATCCACAAATTGATGAAAATGAAATATAGATAATGTAGAGATGTTTATTCTAACAACCCAAAGATCGTAAAAAAGATATTGCCATTAATATTAGTGGAGATTGACAATTCTAATCATCAAAATTTGGGAGCAAAAAACTAAATCTGTTTTGGATACACTGCAAGAGAGGACATGTATGTTGTAATCATACAACTGCCCAACTGGCCCTTAAACCTGTGCTACAGAACCTTCATTCGGAGGATGCATGAAAGCCAACTTTTTTTGCTTTTCTTAGGATTTAAGTTAAGCACCACTCCTTTTATAACATTGCTAGTTCTTACAAGGACAAGAAATCTAGTCAATTACAATATTTTGCAGGCACTGATATTGCTCAATCCAGATGATACATATTTCCCTTGAACTTTTTGAAGCCTTTCTAATTTCTATAAGAAAAGAAGTAATGTATACATAGGGAAAGCTTGTGTAATTAAAAGTGCATAAAGAACTGATGTACACATAGGGAAACTGTCATCCTAACTCTTCTCGGGTGATTCTATCTATTAACACCTAATACTGGGCAACGGATCGGAACAGGATCACCAGACAGGAACAACGGGGGCTAGGGGGGGGGGGGTCTGGAAGTGGCTGGGGCGGAGGGTTTTTTCAGTCTATGCGATACTGGTACCACCAGACTGGAATTGTCCCACTATATACCGGAATGGAACGGGAACGGACCGGAATGGGATAAACTGGACGACACTCTAGGTATTTCAAAAAATGAATGTTTTTTGAATTACGAAAAATATGAATATTTTTTTCCTTTGTCAAAGTTTTACAATAAGAGTTTTTAAATTTATATGTAAGTTTTTACATTCATAAATTTTAAGATATTTGTTAGAAAATTTTACTTTGTTAAAGTTTGGCAAGTCAAAGTCTAATGAATTTTCAAGATTTAAATCTTTTCAATTTTTATAAGTTATTACTTATTATTTGATTAATATGTTATAATTTTATAAGTTAATATTTGATAACTTGTACTTTAAATAAATTAAATTTTGTAATTTTTTTTCAAATTAAATAAAAGATAATAGAGATAAACAATTACACAATTAAAAATAGCAATTTAATTTATTTACTTTGTATTATAAAATAAATTAAAAATTCAATTTACACTACTAGTAGAGTGTAATAGTTTTACGCAACCACTTTCTAGGAAGGGTTCTGTTGCAACTAAAGCTCGAATATCTACTAATGTTAATACGTATATGGAGTATTTGGATTACTTTGAGTTAGTATTATTATTTTAATAGAACAAGTAAATTATATTTAATAAATATTAACTAAAATAGTAATATTCTTAATCGGACCATAATAAAGCGGTATCTGGTCCCAGAACCGTACCACTTGGTTGCCATTTCCATTCGTGTCCAGTTTTAGGATGTGTCCCGTTCCATCCCGTAGGCAACCGAACCGGGACGAACCGCAACGGTACCGGTACATCCCGTTCCGTAGCCCAGCCTTATTAACAACTACTGCAATTGCATTAACCAGATTAATAAGGATAGTTAAGATTCAAACAAGCTAATGAGAGTGGAATAATTCACACACAAGCTAAGCAACAGATAATCAAATGCATTTTTTACTCAAGTAATTATACTAGAAACCATTTCAAATCCAAGAGTTTGTTATAAAGAAAACATGGAGTCGAATAGATTGTGTATAGAAAATGGGTATTAGGAGGACATACCAGGATTGGAGCATTTTAACACTAATCAAATAAGTAGTATTTTACATAGAACTTTCCGACCATGGTTGTTGTCGTTATTGACCGCAGTTGTCTTAAGGTTCTCGTCGGCATTTCGCTTCATCAAGGCTCGCTGGTCGGGAGGTGAAACAACAATAGCGATAAGTTGTTGTTATCGACTTCGCCGAGGAGAAGAAAGGGTTTTTCCAGCACGGGGGAGGGAAACAGTAGGATCGTATTGTGCTGGTCCCGTTCTCTGGTGGAGATGGCAAGAAGAGAGAGCGGCGCCAGTCTCCACCGGTAAGGGTGGAACGACAGTGAAGGGAGAAGAGGAAGGAGAGGGTGGTGTTCGCTGTCTCGCAAGTCGGAGCAGCGGCGACGGAGAGAGGAGAGGACCGATGATTGAGGGGAAGGTCTTCAAATTAAAATTGGTGAAAATAAAACTGATCAAATTAATTTTTTTTAATTAGTGATTTAATTAATTGGATGTTAAAATGTAATATTTAAAATTTTCAAACTTCTAAAAATATTCAAATAAACTCATTTTCAATTGTCTTTCTTTTTCTTCCTTGCATTCAAATAAATCCATTTCCAATTGTCTTCCTTTTCTTCCTTGCGAACAACTTGTAGTGGTATCGGGGGAGACATTGTTGCGACAGGTTGTTGGCGACTTTCAATATCTTCGTCTTGATCTTCTTCGTCATAATCGTCATCTACCTTAAGATAACACTCTTTTCTTTCATTGGTAGGGTTTTGAGATTGTAAAGGTTGAAGATTCATTGAGATTTTTTAGGCTGGCTTTGTTTTTAGCATATGGAAGTTTTTGGGGTTTAACATTTTGCTTGGTAGGGTTTTCTTGGGGGAAAAAGGTGGGTCTTTTACGCAAGTTTTGTGTGCTTTTATTGATCCTTCTTATGTTGTTTTTGTTATCTATGTGGGGTTGTTCTTATCTTCTTCTATGTAGTGATTAATGGCTCTTTAATGTCTGCATTTTAATGTTTAAGCCTGTTTTGGGTTCTTGTTTCGTGTAGGAAAAAAGAATTTGGTTGTTTTTGTGGTAAATGTTTGAGACATTAGAGGTGTCTTTGTTGGACCTTTAATTGTTGTCTCAAGGAGAATGTTGTTCTTAGAGATCGTTTATTTTTCTGTCTTAAGTTAGTTTTGATCCTTGGCAGTTGAACACTGCTATTAGTTGTTATCTTCCAATATTATAATAAGAGGTGGCAAATGGCGGGTTGGGTCAAATGTGGGCGGATTGAAAATGGATAAACATAAAATGAGTAATTATTCAACCCGTTCATATTTGATATGGGTAAAAATAGATTGGGTAATAAATGGGTTTGGTGAAATACTAGTTTACTCATATTTTATGAATAAATTCTTTACTTAAGAATTCAATATGGAGAAAATATTTTTTAGATGAAATATGTTGAATATGCTCATTTAATTTAATTTTATTATACACGTAAAAAAAAAAAATTTAAAAAAATTTCGGGGGGGGGGGGGGGGAGGACGGGGGTCCACAGGGCAGGGTGAAAAAATCCTGAAGTTAAAATTATTGTTTAAAAAACTTAATATTTTTGAAGTTGGGGTAGGGTAGTGGTGGGGGGCGATGCTGGGGTGGGGTGTGGGGCTCAAGGTGAGAGAAAAAAATAATATTTGAAGTTGAAATTTTTCAAAACAAACTAAATTTTTATTTTGCGTGGGGTGGGGGTGTTCGGGGGTGATGGGGGAACCATGGTAGGGAGGAAAAAATGAAAGTTAAAGTTCAAAACACTTTTTAAAAATAAACTTAAATTTTTATTTTTTTTGGGTGAAGGTGGTGGTTGGGGAGGGTAAGAAGGTAGGAGTGAAAAAAAGAAATTTGGAGTTCCAAATTTTTAAAAATAACTTTAATTTTTTTTTGGGAATGTGGGGGTTGAGGTCGAGAGTTGAAATATATCGGTTCCCATATATGGAATTCTTGAAAAATCATTTCTAAACTTGGTCAACAGAAGATTTTTGAAATTTGAAGCAAAACTTTTTCAATACCCATATTTGACCCGTTATTTACCCAAATAACCCATATTTTAATTGGTAAAATAAATGTATAATCCCAAATATTAACTCATTTTAAAACCACGTCTTTCACCCCAATATTATAAAAGGGCTATTTGGGCGGATAATCAAAAAATGGGCTTAAATTGCCACCACTAATTATGATGTCGTTAACTCTTGGTGTGTGTTTCATAGAATGTATAGTAACTAGTAACATATCCTTTTTTTTTTCAAGTTTATGGGTTTATTCATGATTTAAGAGGAAAAGTGTAGTATGATTTTTCGTCACTTCCTAATGTGATTCGTACCGTATTTTATAGTATGCTTTGTATACAACAACAACAATTATTACACTTCAATCTCAAGTAGATGGTGGGTACGACCCAAAACAGTCGTGAGTGACACCCCCACTTAACCTACTAGGATTGATCGAACCAATCTAAAAATTAATAAACCCCAACATTTTACCAATAGTTCAACTATGAATAACAAAATAATGCGGAAGATCCAAAACTTTTTTTATTAATGTACCAATTCAGTAAGCTCTAAAGTTTAACACTTATTCCCCCAAAAATCTGAAGTCATCCACCTCAAGAACTCTATCCTCACATTACCATCTAAGAGTATTAAGAAACCATATAAAGTTCAAAAGATGGTCCATGTCCGATTTTCAAAGACATCAGGACGTAATAGAGAAAATCCCAGCAAGAGCTAGAAATAATAGTTCACTCCTGAACTCTGATGTGCTGAGACTGAATAGAGGCTGCGGGGCTAGTTTAAGTCGAATGGTACACTGCTGCACTCCACAAAACAAGAAAGAAATACAAGTAGGGGTCAGTACAAGGAACACGTGACTCATAGTATCATCCCCTACTCATAATAGAAACCAATAGATATTGACTAATAATATAAAATCCCAACTACAATACTTAAACAGTTTTAAACAACAAACACATGAACCATTGACAACCACACCATATAGGTACAACCATCAATCACAACATCAAGCACACCTATGGGACTTATGCCTTCACATCATACTCATTTGGAAAATAGGTTTCTTTGAAAGATTTCGTATATTAAGTTAAGTCAGATTCCTTTCCCTTAATGTTATCCGGGGTCGGAACTGACACTCCGATCCATATACCGTGTCCGAGAAACGTGACCTCCGATCCCATAATATCATGTCGGAACGTGACACTCCGATCCAATTATCTCATTTTTTATTTATCAAGCCTTCTTTATTCAAGGCGTCCACTTTTTATAGAGAGGTTCAAGATTAGAAATTCAACTTCTCATAATTTAGGTCCAACCACAACCACACAATCTAGACATTCATCAACTACACAATCAGTACATAGAACTTTACAATATAACCCAATACAATCTCAATATGCTATTGAGATTTTATCTATCAAAAGAAATAAACCATAACCTACCTCCACCCTGAAAAACCGAGTCAAGCAACTACTTCTCCAACCCTTTTCCTTTCCTATTGCTTCTGAACCCTTCGATCTATCAAGATATATATCACACAGGTGTAAGTTCACAGGACATAAACACTATCCGATTATTCTGTGTCCTAGTCTATACCCTCAATTCACCTAATCCCTATAATCACTTTCTTAAAGTTTAAACCTAAGCGTAAGTCTTAGTTTCTTCCCAATTAGCATAATTTTAATAAAATTTTAAAGATTCAATATACAACCTAATATTTAATTACCTATCACAATCATACTTAAAATTTAATCATAATCACCATAACAAACTATATTATTTTTTTTTAAAAAAATAAAGCCACTGGTCGAACCAGTGCAACGAACGTCAATGATGAGTACACTTTAATATCAAATTGTCAGATCTAGAAACTATAGCATCCTGAAGTAAGTTTTTGGATTAACATATAGCCAAAATATATATAATACTTTGCCCCAAAAATTTCAATCATAATTTCTTTTCAACTAACATAAGAATTAATTTATATACAATAAATAACAAAATTTGATTCTCCTCTCCCTAACTCCGATATCAAACCCAAAAATGTGTAATAGTAGTCTCATTCTCTAACATTACATATGACGAGGCATAAAATTACCTTGATGTTGTTTCTTTTCAGGGATAGCAATATTTTTTCATCCTCAATTTTCCTTCTTTCTCAATTTATTTATTACCCTAAGTTTTTTCCCCCCT
Organism: Solanum habrochaites; assembly: GCA_027704765.1. Lineage (NCBI taxonomy): Eukaryota > Viridiplantae > Streptophyta > Magnoliopsida > Solanales > Solanaceae > Solanum > Solanum habrochaites. The sequence continues at coordinate 38,787,262 of JAKWJA010002499.1, forward strand.
TTTATATAACCAATTATAAAAGTAGTAAAAGTGCTCACTAGTTAGTTTTAATATTCTTTTCTTAAGCACCACTACACATAAATTAGTAAAACTACCCCATTAATTTCATAGTTAGAATATTAATAGTCCAAACAATAACCCATTTAAAAATCTATCGGAAAAAATATTTATGAAATAAAAGTTTTCTACGTACTCAAAACGAACAAGAGTCTACAATAGATATCATTTACCCATTGTGCGTCCTCGAACGACCAAAAGAAAGGCGAGGGGCGAGAAAGAGTAACCAGAATGAACTGTAAAAAGATTGGATATCTTTCTCGCATATCAACCTCATTCTCCCAAGTTTTTGGACTCTTCCTCAACATGACCTATCTTCCCTGAACCGTGTAGAGCAATCCCATTTGATCTCAACTTGCGGACCTTCCCCTATCTAGAATAGCACGGCTCCTCCTCATAAACGTTTCTCACCAAGAAGACTGAATCCCAACGAATAATGTGAGTTTTCCATCACCATGGGTATTTTTTCAGCATGACACACACCATGAAATACCTGGGTGCCTCCTGACATCCTGGAGGCAAGGCTAAATTTCATAGCCACACCTCCCCTCCCCCCACTGCCTTAAGTCTTCAAATTTTCCAATATACCTCGGTACTAACCTTACCACTCTCCTTACCAAATCGCAATCGACAACACCTTTCATTGGTGAAACCTTCATCAAACTTGTTCCCCTCCCTAAATCCAAGTCTCTAACCTGTCGATCTGTACATATTCCCTTCTGCCTACTCTGAGCTGGTCTAAAAAAAGCTTTCTTGAATAAATTTCACTTTTCTCTAATGGATTTCCTCAGAAGATCATACCCCATGTCTAACTCAAATGCATCACACCACCAATAGGGTACCTCATCTCCCTCCCATACACTGCTTCAAATGGGGCCATTATCAATACTCGAATGATGCTCTTGTTGTATGAAAACTCTACTAAGGTAAGAATTTATCACAATACCACCAAAATCTATCACCACCACACGCCCAAGCATATCCTCACAGCACTTGAATTGTTCGCTCTGCCTACCTCTGTCTGAGGGTGAAATGAGTAATAAGATCCAGTCTAGTAACCTAATTCATGCATGTAATGTCCTCCACAACATAGAGAGTAAATTGGCGTACTCTATCTGATATTATGGAAAGTGGAACTCATGGCATCGAACATCTCAGAGACTAGTTTTGAACTAACTTCTCGGCATTGTAAGGGTCATTCTTAACCGGAATGGGGAAATGACGACTTAGTTAACCTGTCAACAATTAACCCCAAATAGAAATCACTCCCAATGTCTTGAAGAACCAACTACGAATCCATTGCGATTCTTTATACCACTACCCACCGTCCATTCAGGAAATGGTGTATTGCCTCTAAAGTGTTCCCTCCAGGCCTCTGGTGTTCAATAACGTTTACCTTCCTGACAATTCGAGCCATTGGGCAAACAAAATCAACATGTCAGCTTCATTCATTCTACTCCAGCCAAAAAAATGTTGCTTTGAGCATGATACTCTTGGTTCACCAGAATGAATAAATAACCTTGAACTATGAGCCGTAAGAATAGTGTAAATCACATCATCCCACACGGGCACACATACCCTTCCCTTAATCCTCAAGCACCTTCGTCATCATTTGCTGCCTCTTTGCCCTCCTCAGCATACCATATCTCTGAATTTGGCCCAGTCTTCTCATCAGCAAACGGATTTCGCCTTAATCTGTCCAAGAAAAGAAGATCTTGCCTCCACACAGGCCAGAAACCTCCTTTCGTTCTCTAGTACTTCCAGCCTCATAAGTCATTAGTCAAAGAGTCTGAACCTCTCTAGCCAATGGCTTCTAGAAACCTCGTAAGTGGGCTATACTACCATGCTCCCTGATTTCTACTTAAAAAAAATCTGCCACAAACATTAGATTTTCCTGGGTGATACAAAATAGTAATATCAATTCGTCATATTCCATCCACCCCTCCTTTGCTCAAATTCAATCTCTGAGTAAAGACCTATTGTAAACTACGATGAGCCTGTATAACTCATTTCAACTTCACACTTGAACCCCATATAGATAATGTCTCCATTGTTTTAATGCAAATACAACTGTAGCCAACTCCAAATTCATTGGTCGATATTTACGTTCAGTAATGGGCACTTTCATTGCCTCGAGCATAAGCAATTACATTCCTCTCCTGCATTAGCACGCAACCAAAACCAGAATAAGATTCATCACAATAAACAATAAAATCCTTACCTTCCCTGGCAAGGTAAGAATGGTGCAGTAGTCCACAAGGTTTGAGTTTCTTGGAAGCTTCTTCACATTCTCCGACCATAACAAATGAACATTATGGCTTATTCAAATTTTCAGCTGGAAGCATAGAAGAAAATCCCCGGGACGAATCGACGTAGTAGCTGCTAAACCACAAAGCCCTTACCTCTGCAACATTAGTCTGCTCTACCCAACTTCTTCACATGCTTTTCAATCTTAGAAGGATCCCCATCACTCCATCCTTATTAAACCACGTGCCCCAAGAAGGACCTGATCGAGCCAAACCTCACCTTGAGGAATTTGGCGATAAAGCCGTTTCTCCTTTAAACAACTCCAATACAATTTCCAAATGCTACTCATGTTCTTTCCTGCTCTTTGAGTATCAATATATCATCCTGAATACAATTGACAAAGAGGTCCCGGAATGGCTTAAAAATCCCGTTCACTCAGGCTCATGAAAGCCAGTTAGGGGCATTTCGTAAGCCCAAAAGACATTACTAAGAATTCATAGATGCCATAAACCTGGTTTTGAAAAGCAGTCTTTCACATTCGTTTGGCCGTATTTTCAATTAATGATAACCATATCTCAACTAAATTTTAGAGAAGACCCCAAGCACCTTGTAACTGATCGAACAAATCATCAAGCGAGGAATGGATACTTGTTTTATAGTTACCTATCAGCTGCCTGTAGTCTATGCACATCCGACAACTCCATCTTTCTTCTTCACAATAAAACAGGGCACCCCAAGGGGAGGCACTCATCTAATAAAACCTTTACCACCTAACAACTCCTCAAGTTGGAGGACCTTTAATCCCTTATAATTAGCTTGAGCATTCTATGAAGGGGGAATGGAAATGGGAGTACCAGCTTCCAGATCAATACAAAAATCACAATATCCCATCCTAGAATAATCAAATCTACATAAGTCTTTTGCTCCCCGCACAAAGTCACAAGGCAATACTATACCCGTCTCAACTATCACATACTCAACCCACAGGATAGATGACAACGATAGGCCATGTCAAGCAAATCCACAATATAAATCAAGACCAGTAACAATGAGGAATACATCTAAAAGGGTGTGGGATCGAGATCTAATAATACATACTCCTTGGTGTTTGTTTCATAGAATGTATAGTACAGTAACTTCATTTTTTTTTTCAAGTTTATGGGTTTATAATTTCATGATTTAAGAGGAAAATGTAGTTATTTTTTTCGTCCTTTCCTATGTGATTCGTACGTATTTTATAGGGATGCTTGTAATACAACACCAACATTCTTACACTTCAATCTCAAGTAAGATGACATAAGATGATTTGTATATATGCTTCAAATAACATGCATCCAATCAAATTTTGACAATATATTTATAATTTTTACCCTATTTCTTTATGTGATTTTTAAACTAACTTTCAAAATTATATAAATTGATAATGAATTATTTTTATTATTATTACATTTTGATTTTATTGTTTTTATATGTAGATTATGCATCCATGACTTCAAGAAAAAAACGAACAATTCCTACTAAAAAGTATGAAAGATGAATTAGAATACAAAGACAAAGAGAAGAAGAAGAACTAGAAAACACAACGTTGAAAAATTATATTCTAATCATCTTTCTAAGATTTGTCTTGTGTTATATATATTCCATTTTTACATGTGAAATTCGTTTTTTTAATATTACAGATGAAGGGCTGATATTGCAGATAAAGGGGCTGATTTGAATTCAAAAAGGAGTTGAACGAGTGATGAAGAAGGGGTTGCTGGTGAAAATGCATTTTAACACTAGTTGCTGCACATTTTAATTCCTTTTGTATACATTAGTGAAATTGTATTGTGAATTGACGGAATTAGAAAGTTGCCTTGTGAATGCATTTTACCACTAATTTGCTACATTTTTAATTAACTTCTCTTGTACATTAGTGAATATGATATTTTAAATTTGATGAACTGTTATTTTAATCGAAAAAGAATTGTGATATTGTTAGTGAACTAGTTGAAGGGGAGGATTTGACTTATCTAATTGTTGAAATTCTCTATAACAATAAAGAACAGTGATGTTGTTAGTGAACTAATTGAAGGTGAGGATTTGACTCATCCAGTTATTGAAAATTCTCTAAAACAATTAAACGAGTTGTTACATTTTTTACAGCAATTATTAAATTTTTTTACAACAATTAAGCAAATTGTTATACTTTTTGTAGTAATTGTTACAATTCTTTACAACAATTAATCGAGTTGTTGCATTGTTTTACAACAATTGCTTAAATTTCTACAACAAGCACAAAAGTTATTGTACTTTTCATAACGGTTTCTGAACTTTTCTAAAGCAAGTAAGAATGTGGTTATCCTTTATATAGCAATTGCTAGACTTTTCTTTAACAATTCAGCAAATTAATTGGCTAATTGATTGTTTTTTTGGTTGTAAACTCATATTTTATGATCGATAGAGTAGTGTTGATTTAATTTTTAAAAATAAAATTTATGTCAGATAGTGATCTTGTATAATGAAATAGTTATTTGAAACACCAGACGATCAATTCCACTACAATTTCACATATAATAAATTTTAATGAGTAAATGATTATTTATTGGTTGTAACACTCATACATAATGATAAACAGAGTAATGTTGATTTAATTTAAAGATAAATTTTATGTTAGATAGTGACCTTGTATAATGAGATAACTATTTGAGATATCATATGATCAATTCCATTACAAATTCAAATGTAATCAATTTATAATTGAGTAATTGATAGTTTATTGGTTGTAACACTCATATTTGATGATAAATAGAGTAGTGTTGATTTAATTTTAAAATAAAATTTATATTAGATAGTGATATTGTTTAATGGGATTGTTCTCACGCCCCTAGCCTAAACCATGGGTGTGGCCAACACGCAATGACCAGTGCTGGCCTCGAGCGTACCCTTGGCCTGACTTACTTAACTCATGGAAGACTTAAACACAAGAGGTAATTCAAGAAAACAATTTAAAAGTAATAATTAACCAAAATGGCAGCTTAAGTTTAAACAATATTTGAACTGATAATGTAAAGACATCCAAACTACTAACAGTCTATGAAGCCTCTAAAATGACTGAGATGGATGTTGGGACAAACCCCACAACATCCTAATGAACAAACTAGAAAGCAATAAAAGATGTGATCCAGAATGCAAGGACACTCACCAACAGACTCTGAATGCTCAAGCTAGATCAACGGTGCGCTGGGTGTCGATCCTCGTTACATGCGTCTGCATCATGATACGATGAAGGCCAACTCACATTAGTACATTGAATTTTACGCGTATGCGAGTTGGAATGCTAAACAACGTAGGCTAGAAAGAGTCTGAAAGAAACTGAAAAACTTACCTGACTCAACTCAACTCAACATGTCTGACTCATTTCAATATAAAGCGATTTAAACACAGGTGCATTATAAAGAAAAGTTGGTTGAAAACATACTGTGAATTCTGAATGTGTACAAGGACACATAACTCTGAGATGTATGTAAAATAAAATTAAACTGATGTATGTATATAAATACATTTAACTTCTATGGGAGTTTCTCTAATCAACAACTATCACTTAAAAGCTAGAGTGATCATACAACGTTACGCTGCCAGGGTCAACCTATACTTTTCCATCGATATAGAACCTGAACTGCCTAATGGATCCACTAGTCTATGCAAAAAATCACTAAAAGAATCATCTAAAAAGTATGACACCCTTTTCTACCGATGGTGGCTACATGGTTTGTGGGGGCCGAAAGTTATCTGAACACTCTCCTTTATCGGTGCTCAATACTACTCCCAAAAATATCATTATACTAGCTCTTATGTTTTTAAAACATACTGACTTATGTGATTTGAGATTAGCGCTCAAAAGTTAGTTCAAAGGCTGTCTTGGAAATCTCAGCTTCCTCTTTTACTTTATTTAGTTTGCGATTACTCTTTTCTGAAAACTAGCCCGAAAGCTCTTCGAAAATCTCAGTTTCAGTTCTCAACTCAAATGTGAAAACACTTATAAACTTTCAGGAAAAACTTAGTTCCCTTATAAACTTTTTAGAATTGAACTCAACTCTTTATTCCTTGATAACTTGAAACTCTTGACCTTTACTCAACTCTTAGGGGGTACTTAGTTCTCTTATATTAATTGAAGGAAAGACTTCAACCTTTTACTCTTTACTCTGACTTGAAACTTGAGTCTTAAAACGAAGTTAAAAGACTCTTGAAAATTTTAAGAAACTTTACTTTGACTTACTTCTTAACTTTTAGACTTAACTCTTAACTCCTTTGACTTTGATCTTAGCTTTTCTTGAATTGGATTATGGATTCAAGGTTAGGATTTGAGTTCTTTAGTGATTTATAGGTGTTTATAAATCGTTTGAAGTAATTAGAATTATCAAAAGGTGTTAATGTACAAAAGCATTTAAAAGCGTTAAACTACGAAAATTGGGTGAAAAACGCTGATTAAGGCGAACTGGTGGCGTGAAGCGCCAACCTTTGTTGAATGAGGATTGATTCTGACGCCCTAGTGGCGCACCGCACTGCGCCATTCCCAATTGACTGAAGCCCTCTTTTAGCGCACTGCAGGTGCGACACGCTTGTCCTTGTCCAGGTGCATCCGACGAATTTTTCAACTCTTTGTATGGCCCTAAATCGCCTAAACCTCTACGGTTTCATCCCCAAATCCCTAGGACCATCAATACCTTCAATACCCATCATATATAACTCAAAAAAACATTGTTAACTACTAACCAACATCAATGGGCATGCAATCATATCAATCAAAAAGGTGGTCCTTTCTCCACCCATTAGAGTTAATCACATAATCTCTACAATAATTCCATCGGTAACAGTTGTGATAACATAAAGTTAGGGTAAGGAGGTAGAAATCAATTTACAACTAACACTTCCGGTTTTCTCAGTGATGATGTCTTACTCATCAGGTATGTGCTCCTAACAATCTGTATATAAAATTATTGTGATCAAGATCCTGATATTATGTATAAAGTATTTAATCTTATACTCTTATAGGCTTTGTATTATTTTGTTGGGGTAACATGTTTTTAATTGTGATTTTTTGTAATCTATAATTAGTAGATTCTACTTATATTTTCTCTTGTTCTAGTTTTTTTAAAAATGTTCTTATTTGCTTATGTAGATAGTGTTGAATATTAACAGCAAGGATAATTTTTCTTATGCTAATTTCACTACAACTTGAAGACATACAATACAATAGTTAAATTTACAAGAAAAAAAATAGATAATAATGATTTTACTCAAGTTTTAGTTTAAATTGCAATGTCATTTTTGATATTTTTTGTTTGTGTAACATCTCGCCTTAGAAAGAGCTAAATTTATAAAACGCTAAATTGCAAATAACTAAATTGTAAGTTTTGCAAAGGTATGAGTTTTGGGTCAACTAAAAGCGACTATAACTTTCAGTACATGATGTGTTAGATGACATAAGATATCAAATGGAAGGTCTTTGAATCCTCTTTCCAACCCACGAAGTTTACTAAGTTTCGAATTCAGACGAGAAAGATATGATCGCTTGAAGTTAGTCAATCCAGTTAATGAAAGTTACCTGAATTAATAAGGAATATTTTTGTATTTCCCTTACCCCCACCAAGTTAAAAACGTTCTTAGTTGAAGATTTGGTTCAAGCTTATGTCTTGTTTTAGATTTTCTCTTCCATGACCGTACGTTCCATTTTCTGACGTTATTTGGCTTGCATCTTTCATGACATAGATAAAGGAAACCAGGATCATCAACCAACTCTTTGTTGATTCAGTTTAGTTCAAGAGTTGTTGGTGAGACTCCTTGCTTCCGAAGAATTTTTTATTTTTCCAGTATTCCAATTTGTTAGGATGATCGGGGGTCTTATTCCGACATCCCTCGTAGTACTAAAGGCTTCATAGATAGATTGACATTAGTTCTTAAGTATTTTCATTTTCTTTGTTAAATGGTGAGACTTGAGTCGTTAGTGTGGCCAAGTTTAAATATTTTAAATGTTCTAAGTTAAGAGTTTGAGACTTTTGAACTAAAACATTATTTTAAAGTTCGTTTATTTTTTAGTAATGTCTTCTGCTGAGATATAACTCGAGCCAAGGGTTCGCTTAGGGCAAGTAATGGTTTTTGAGTGTCGATCGTGTCCAACATATAGGCTTGGGGCGTGACAATTTAGTAATTTAAAAATTACAAGTCCTTTCTATAACTAACTACAACATTCTTCTTCATTACTTTTCTATTTTTTTAAATTTCTTTTTTCTTTTTATGACGTTATTTTTTATGTGTCCAGAGAACTTTTTGAATTAGAAGCCATGGAAGAAAGTCGAGTTATATCTGTGTGCTACTGAAAAAGGTATTATATTCTTTCGGAATTATGTGAATCAACTTAATAAATCTAATAATAGAATATGAGAATGTGAAATTGAGTTTAGGTTTGGGTTTCATGAGAGAATCATTGAATTGAGTTTCGTGAGAGGACAATTCAATTGTGTTATGTATCTACTTGTGATGATTGCGTTCATATCTAAAAAAAATTGGTATTTGAAGATTGTATGTTGCTCTGAATTGGTAACCAAGGGGTATTATTGAGAATGTCGGATGCTACGTTTATCCTGAAAAGATGATTAATATTGTATATGTTTGGTATATGTCTGTTTATAATGTTGTGGTTACTTCATGTGTTTCACTTATTGGGATAGTCACGTGATCCTACCAGTACAGTGTGGTTGTGTTCTGATTCTGCACTTGCTCTTTCTTTGTTGATTACTTGGCATCTTCAGGTGGCTATTGATAAAATTTATCTAGGTGACTATTATGCATGATCGGATTCAAGGGTGAGTCAGTTCTTTCTGGCTTAGATGAATCTTCATTTTTTAGGTTCAGTCTTTTCGCACTCAGACTATTTGTTAAGGTGTTGTTTAGTTTCGGGGTTGTACCCCTTACTCTTAGACTTGTCGTAAGTAGAGTTTTGGTACAATGACTTTCAGACTCTAAGGATTGTTTTTTCGCATTACTTTGGTTAGTTTGTTTGGGAAAACCTTGAAGTTTATGAGAACACCATTTTTATTATTATTTAAATCTGCTTTTGTAGCTTTAAATGTGTATTACTTTGGTTAAGTTGATTAGTTGGGCTGTAGTTTTGATTCTCCCATCGGAGAGTTAATGTGGGTGCCTCTCACGATGATCTGGGTCGTAACATTTGTAAAAGTAATCATCATAAATATTTTTTTCTTAAGTATTGGAGTACATTGATGCATTTTCTTAACATATGATCTTTATAGACAAAATATAAAACACAAAAATATAAGATAATTAATCAAACTAAGATTATTTATGAATGTCTCATATAACAACATAATTAATTGAAAAAATATAAAAAATCATAATTATTTCATAGGATTAATAAAAAATAGAAGATCAGTTTATTATTTGAATAATTGTTAATTTTATAGAAGACCTGAACAAGCACAATTAAACACATGCAAAAAAAAAAAGAGTGAAAAAATAGAAAATAAATAATGTTGGATTAATAGGGAGAAGAGTAGAATTGCTTAGCTAAAAATTATTATAAGCGGAATAATGGAGCGGGGGGGGGGTAGATATGAAAATGAAGGTGGATAATCAAGAAGAATACAAAAAAAAAAGAAGGAAAAAAAAGAGATTTTAAGAATCAAGGTAACAATAATATATATCATCAAATATTTTTTCATTTTATCACTTAAAATGTGTGAAATTGTGAAAGATAATTTTTATCTTAAACGTATTTTATTTATTAAAACTACTAAAAAAAATTATAATCAGAAGATCAAAATTTAAGTTGTTTCGATTTTTACCACATTTATAGCCCATGATTTTTTTGACATATGAGATGGAAAGGGTTTATATGTGAAAAGATCAATTGCCAAATGACTAAGAAATGTTCACTAACAGTGAAAGCTGGAATAGAAAACTTAATTGATTTTCAACTGTAAAAGATCACACCAATGACCTGGTATCGGTAAAGGCTAAGTAATTCACAATGAATCTTCCATATATATAATATATATATATATATATATGTATATATATATATATATATATATATCTATATAATATATAATATCTCTTATCTCTATAGCTCTCCTCTATATATATTATTATCTACATATAATTATATATCTCCCCTTATTTAGAAATGGCAAGTTTGTGAAAAAGGACACGCTGGCAACTTTGTATTTTCATGATTATTTGGGCTATTTCTTAAAGTACTCTACCTGCTCTGCTATTAATTTTTCAGTTTTTTCTTTATTTCTTTCTTCACTGAGTTCCTAGAATCCAACCTTCTTCTTGCTTCTCTTTTCCTTCCCTTTTCAGGTTTTGTTTGCTCTGCTCGTTCCTCAATCCTTATCACATTTTGGATTTCTCTGGTTCAGCCTCCAATGGTCTTTGTAAGTTTTTCTTCTTTTTTCCAAATTTCTTTTTCTCAAATCTATAACTTCTTGTGAAAAGGGACCTACAATGATAACTAGTTTCACATCTTTTTAAAATTCTAGATTTGTATCGAATTTTCACTCGTGCATGTTTGAAAATAAAACTAAAACTCCATGATGACTTTGGATTTTTTATGCACAAGTGGCAGCTAAGAGATTGCTGTGGTGAGAGTTTCGCCGTCACTTTCATTTTTTCAGTAGTTTTTAATTATGATCGGTTTCCATGTGTAAGATGAGTATAGAAAGGAATTCTAAAATATACAATAAGTGTTTGGTGAAAGAGTCTTGATCTAAGGTATCAATCTTAATAGTTGCACCAAGCAGTTTCCCGGGTTCGCCTTTCATTAAGGCAATTTCTTTTTCATTTTAATTTTATAAAGTGAAAACAAAATAATCGTGATTGCTTTTGAGCACTCAATGAGATCATACAAAGACGAAATGAGTTGGGGAATGTTCAACACCCCACCCAAGTATGATTCCACACGAATTACATCACTCAACATAATCAAATTGAAAGAGTACTTTATTACAATGGTTTTTTACCTTGGTCTAGGATCAAGTCAGAGGAAAATAGAATGATATCATTTCTTTACCAAAGAGCCTCAACACAAAAGAATTGAAGACCTTCCTCATTACGCCCTTTTTAAGTAGGCACTCCACGGTCTGCTACAGGTTGAATTATGCGACTTTTAAAATGAAACTCAGAGAGTCAAATTTAGTCTTCATCCTGTAGTTGCCATGCTGGGACCATGATAGTGCAATTAGGTCATCTATCATGTTCATATATGTTGGATTTTCTATGGCCTTCTTCTGCAGTATAGCACATCATTATGTTAGGAGACAAAAAATAAGCCGGTGTAAATGCGAAAGCGAGCAATGCAAACTTCTAAGATCCGAGTCAGAATACAACGAGAAAATATATCAAAATAACACAAAGATTTAACGTGGTTCGGTCCAATCGACCTACTTCCACAAAGTAGCTGAGCAATCCACTCATAATATGAGAGTCAGAAAAATACAGAGAGAAACAACCTCACTAATTCACGTCGGATAATTGAACACTCTCATGGAAAGATAGATAGTTTCAGAAACTGATATCTCCCTCCATTAAACTTGACTAGACGTTTGGTACACTAGCGTTCGTAATCTCTCCAATTAAAATTGAACTACGACTTTTTGATACTATGTTGTAATAATAACCTTTTAGTGGTCCACACTATACACGTCCACTTTTTGATCCTATACGTCAAATTAATTTTAACACTCCTTCCGCGGTGGATATGGAGATGATTAAATGTAAATTATGTTCACTAATTCTATTCTGTTGACATGCCTTTCTCAATAGCCAGGAACTTTTGTAGTATGATTTTCCATAAAATCTATCATTTTTCAGTATCATGACCTAAAGATGTCAATATTATATCGAACCACTGTTTTATTTGTGATGTTTTGAAACTAAAACAAACTGCTTTTCTTCTTTTGTGTCCTGAATTGATGTCACAATGGGAACTTACAAATATCTGTTTATTTAGGAGATAAACCAGTGTTCTCTTTTAGTAGTTACTATTGTAAGTTTTAGTTGCAAAAGATTGAATGTTATTGAGAATACTTGAGGTGCAAGTGAACAAGTTACAGCCATGGACACAAGTTGTACCACGAAGCCATGGGTAGTGATGTCCGATCGGATCATAGTTGTGTCATAATAAATGGTAACGGAGTTTTTTGAAGATTGAAAATGTTGTAGACGTTGGAAGACGACACTGGAACTGTGGCTACAACCATTTCTAATGCATTTCAAAGTTGAAATATGGCGTTTGTATTCGCCTGCCTCATGTGGTCGAATGCCTTGGAAAGGGGCACAACTTCAAATATCTTGGTGGAGAATTTTTAAGTTTTTTCCTTCCTCCTCATGCAATTTGCTAAAGGTAATAAATCGGAACGAATGTCTTGGCCATTCATAATTTGCTTGGGACAAAATAAATGGATCAAAAGTATCAAATAATGGATCAGGATAATATTTGAATTGCTATTTCACCTGTTTAAAACCCGATAATTTGATGATTCTTTTATGTTAAAATTTCATTATGTCAAGTTGACAAAATAGATCAGGATCACTTTTTAGAAGGAGGACGGATTGAATGGGCTCATAAATGTTTACATTGATTTTCCTATCTTTTGTTTAACTTGTCTTGTTTTTATGTTAATACTTTTTAAGCCAACAGTAGATATTACATGATTGGAGCACGAAGATGTGTTAAAATATTGAAGAAATGTAAAGAACAAATTCCAAGTAAGGAGAATTGAGGAAAGGACTGACAATGTGATTGATAACGCGAAAAGCGATAACAAAGAACAAAACTCAATGTTTCAGATGTACTTGTTGATAGGTTCATGTTTTCCTGGAAAAGAAGAAATAATAGCAAACTGAACTAAAATTAGGCAAACTCTTCTCTGATTCTGAATTTAGTCGCTAAATAATTAGTCCTATCTTGAGATGAGTGTGTGTTTGATGATTTGAACAAGAAATACTTTTCTAAGAGGGTACTGCCAATTGTGTATATCTCAATAGTTACAGAAAGAATATGCGAGACGAGAAGTGTTCGTATTGCCAGTGATAAGAATATGAAGCTTTGAAAAAATTATTTGTTTGAGTTATCTTCGGTCTTATATTTTTTAATATTTAGTTCTTTAAATGTATCGTAATTAGGCAGTTCATTTACATAAGAATTTTCCCACATAGATGCTTTTTTTGATATCTAATTGATCATATGAGTTCAAGGTTTTAAATTTTAAATTTCATCTTTTCATTCCATTTTGTGTCAAAATCATTACTTAAATTTTAATTGCTTATTGTTGGACCAATCTTAAATGTTAACATGGCAGAAGGCATGAGAAATTTTCTTTTTGTTGCTTAGTTCTCCTATGAAGGGTGAGTTTTTTAATAGTTCTTGCTTGCCGAACGATATGATAGAGATGAACCTAACCCTTAAAGTTTTTAATTTTTTTATTAGAATTACAAACAAAAGTAAATGAAGATGAGGCGAACAAATTTTCAGTCACAATACTCTTTATCAATTCAGGCTATGACACTATCATGAAAATGATACAACCAAAAGGATAGGAGAAGGGTAAAGATACTTTTCGTTCATTCTTTCGTTATCTTTTTTTTATTAAGAAAGCTTATAGTCATGGATACATTTTCAGATTTCTACTCTCAGTGTTATTAGGTTTATCTTCACTAACTATTTGTTTCTTAGTTTCTCTTTTATTTGTACTTAATTGTCCACATTTACATTTTCATCATATTTTTATGATCTTTGAAGGTTTGTACATGAAGAATGATGAGTTGCTGTGTTCACCTTATTTTCTTTGCAGATTTGATATAATTTATTCCCATGTGATTATTCTTTGGAACAATTTCATTTTGAACATGTATCCGATTTGCATAGATTTGAGTTACGAAATGAGAGCTTAAATATTTTGTTGTGAGACTGCGTTTGTGCTATTGTTTGATCAAGTTTTTTTTGCCCCCATTTCCTTGAACACATTGATGAGATTCCTTGATATAAAAGAAGTGTTTTGCCACAAAGCAATGGATCTAAAATAATGAGGGTTATCTGTTGTGAAGATATATCATGCTAGGCTAGACATTCATTTATTGACAAACCCTCCTCCCAATATTTTGACTCGTTGGCTGGTAAAATCCCAATTTTGGCAATGTGAGTTTAATTTCTTAGATTATTTTTTGTAGTTTTAGTAGTTTAAAGAAAAGGACTATTTTGAGTAATGATTTATTTGATGCTGACCTTAGAAAGTTGTGTTTTTCACATCTTTGTTTATTTGAATGTGCAGAATCGTCCCCTGACACTCATAACAACATAAATATTGCCTGGCAGTAAATAAAGTTGCTTATATGGCCCTTGATACAAGCAAGCGTGACACAACTCACAATAAAATGTGTTTATAAGATAACTTAATTTACCCCTTTTGTAAGAACCTAGGTTCTTTTTTAGTCTTTGGGTAAACAAGTTCGTGTTGGCTCTTTTAGGTTTTGTTGCGTTATGTTAAATGTTGCAACAAATACCAGAAGAATAGAGATTTTTGTCCATCCAAGTACTTGCCCTATACATACTACGTCAAACGAATATTGAATACGGATTTGAGGTTTGTCATTTGTTTCATATGGTCGTGCTAGCATGGCCCTCGCCCATCTAGTTATATATATATATATATATATATATATATATATATATAGATATCTATTCTATATATATATATATATATAATATTTATATATATATATAATATATATATATATATATATATATAAGAATAACTAACCGCCTAAAACATTATTTAACTCATTCCTACTGACCTTAAACTGTTAACCTCCCTAATAATCAAGTAATCAACTAGTCGCAACCTGTACATCTTATTAACTAACCGCTCCAACATCCTCCCTCATCTAGGTGTAGAAAACACATTCTTATTCCTATTTGTGTAAATAGTCTATGTTTGTATGGCATCTAGGCCTTTTCTAAGCAATTCTGCCGGTTGTTCTTCCTCTGATGTTTCAAGTACACTGGTTGAAACAATCCTGATGAATCTTCCTCCCTAATAAAATGCAATTAAATCATGGGGGTTTAGTTCGCTCTTGAAAAACTGGATTGCTTGCTATATGTATAGATGATTTACTTTCAGTATGTATAGGCACAAACAACTCAACTTGCACTCCTAGTTCCTTGAAGATCCCAACTAACCATACAATTTATGCCACTGTTAAAGTCAAGCTCCTGTATTTTGCCTCGACTAAACTTCTTGAAATGGTACTTGTTTCTTAGACTCCAGATAGCAGTGAACTCTCCAGAGGTCCACCATTACCATTTATG
Organism: Solanum habrochaites; assembly: GCA_027704765.1. Lineage (NCBI taxonomy): Eukaryota > Viridiplantae > Streptophyta > Magnoliopsida > Solanales > Solanaceae > Solanum > Solanum habrochaites. The sequence goes on from JAKWJA010002499.1 coordinate 38,802,935, forward strand.
TGCCGCGTTCCGTGTGTTTTGGACATGATGCCCGATCTGCATCACAATAGGCCCTCAATTGATTATCAACAACACTTGTGCCATGAATATCCTGACCCTGGGTGATTGTTACTATTAACCACTATTAATTTGCTGCTCCATATGAGATTGTCTTCGGATTTCATAATAGCTTAGAGTTTTCACCAAAAATGCAATGTCTGCCTTGTTTTATAGTCAGGTAGAGTAATCTTCTCAATCAGTTTCTGATACCTCCAGGATCTTTTCAACTATTCATCATTTTCATCTGCAGAGAAAAGTGTAGTTTAAATTATGTATTGTGAGCCTTTATTCAAACTCAATGGGGCTCCAACAGGTTTCGACACTTGAAAATCCCATGTTCTGAAATTAGTTCAACACAATCTTTCCCTCTGATGCATAAGATTCCAAGGCTATTGTTCCTTGCAATTCAGTCCCTAAGAAGTATTCTCAATACTCCCCTAAATCTTTGGACATTTTGAAGTTGTCTTTGAGAATCCCTTTTGTCTCTCAATCATCTTGTGATCATTACCATGTAAATTAGCAGATCTCAACGAACTAATAACACCATCAAGATGTCTCCTGATGCCCCCCCCCCCCCCCCCCCTTTGTGAATAAGATATCATTGATGACTTTGTCTGAACCCTGAGTTGATCAATGTTGTGTTAGTTTTTTATGTTCCATTTACCTGCTGGCTTTTTAAGTCCTAAGTTGCACTTTGTGAGCCTACACACTAACCCCTGCTCACTTTGATTGACAAAACCCAAAGGCAACTTCATATAAACTTCTTCATTCAAATCACGTTGAAGAAACGCATTAAAAACATCCATATGGTAAATTTGCCATTGCTTTGTAGCAGCTAAGGCTATGACAATCCTCATAGTTACTATCTTTACAACTGGTGAGAAGGTCTCTTGGTATTCCAAGACTTCTTTTTGGTTATAGCCCTTGACTAGCAGCCTAGCTTTAAATATATCAATATCTCCATCTGCCTTATATTTGATCTTGTATACCCACTTGCATCCTATTGCTTTTTTGTCCTTAGGTTGCTTAGTAATCTCCCATGTGTGATTGTCCTCCAAAACCTTTATCTCATGTCTCATGGATTCAACCCATCTAAGATCATGAACAACCTCTTGATAGGATGTCGGTTCCCTTTCTTAATATACTTACGGATAAAAATCTTGTAAGATGGTGTAATGCTGCAGTAATCCATAACATCTTCATGGGGGATTCTAACCTGTCCAGCTTTGCTATTTTTTGTCAAAATATAGGATTCGGCAATGCTATATCGGAGCTGGCTGGTCTATGTGGTTTTCTGCTGTTAACAACACCAGGTGTTGGTACCTGTGTCTTAGAAGTATCTCCAGTCGACAGTGTGACTTCATTTTCTAATCTGTGATTGGAGGCTTAAGAAATAAGACTTTGATGTTTTGGGGGCTCAGTATTATTCACTGCATTCTTTATAATAACACAAGGTCTAAGTTGACAATCACCAACATGTGAGTATGACAATACCATCTATGGATCGTCAGCTTGACTAAGATATGATGACTGAAAGGAAAATTCATGCTCATAAAAAACAACATCCCTGCTGACAAATAAAGTGTTTGATTCAATGTCTAATATTTTGTATCCCTTCTGACTCGTAGCATATCCCAACAATACAACTCTTCTAGCTATCCCAACAATACAACTCTTCTAGCCCTAGGCTTCAAATTTTATCACCTCTATCAAGTTTGGTACAAATCCAGACAACCATCCACTCTGATATGTATAAAGAATGGTTGTCGATTGTAACTTTTCTCAAATTGTGATCTAATCGTCAGGGCAGACAAAGGAATCTGTTGAAAATAAGTTGGCAGTATCCATATACAAACCCCTCCCAAGAATCTATTTGGTAAGTAACGCTTGAAACTTACTAGCCCTTTTTGTTTCTAATAGGTGCCTGTCGTTCTAACAACTCTTTTTTTTTGGGCGTATGTGGGCAAGATCTCTTGATTGAACAATGCCAGTGCATGACAAATCAAACATTAGAATTTTAAAAACTCACCTCCATTACAAATTTAAACCCCTTCCCACACTTGCCAAATTGATTTTTTTATCATTATAAAAAATATTACAGAACAACAACTACATCAGACTTCAAATCCTTATCAAGAAGTCCATTTCCATATAACTTGTCATCAACTAGTGTGATAAAATATCTCATTCCATCATAAGCTAGCTACTTTATATGGACCCCACACAGCCATGTGTATCAAGTCAAAACACCATTTAACATTGGTATCACTGTAGGAAAAGGGATGCCTTTGTCTGTCCTAGCCTGTGACAAATATGACAATGATCAAAAAGTAAAACTACTGTTAGTATTGAACTCTTTGATTTTCCTAAGCACTCCCATTGGAACATGTCCCCAATCTCCTAATGCCAAAGTGCTTGATCTCCAAACTTTCTCCTTGCTCTCCTTTATTGCAGACATGTAAGATACTTGTTTCTTGTGATTTTCCATTCCATGACTTAATATAGACGCTTTTGTCACACCCTAGATACCCCCGATAACGGGCGGAAAATGGAACCTAGATCAGACAATGATCCAGCTAACCCTTCTAGAATGATCATAAGCATACTATTGATAATAAACTGTGTGGAAGCTAAATCATACTTAAACATGAAAAGAATGGGGATACCTATTCTATAGTCTATAACTGAGATATTTGAAAACAATGAGTTTAATACAAAAAGAAATATTAACTCAATACTAAGCTGAATCTAACTATGTCTGAAAATACTTCTAAACTAGACTAGAAAACTGGGACACATAATCCCCAGCTAAATCTAGAAATCAACTGAAACTAAATGTTACTAAAGACTGAAATGAAACTCATGACTATTGTCCTTTGTCCTGAATGAATTAGGACTCATCACTCACTGAATCTACTGAAACTGGAATTGGGAAATATATTTATGCTTGATCTGGATTCTGGACCTGAACCTACATCAATGAAAAGATGTGAGGCAAACGTATGCAATCAGTACTTGAAAAGGTACTGAGCATGTAGGTAGAGTACAACTGAATTAAAAACCATAACTGAACAAGCCCCAAAAAACCAATATAATAATCTGAAACGTGATGTTCTTGATTTTCTGAGCTAACTGGAGCAATGAAAAATTTATAACATGCTGAAACTGAATACTGAATATACTGATAAATGGTCATGCAGAGATTCTGTGCTGAACTGTGGGATCTAATAATAACCGATAATAAAACCACATGAGCTAATGGGAGTCCGATGTATACGCCCCATCGTGAGAGAACCCAAGATACCCTGCCAAAGGTAGAAAGGCATGCTGGCGTGATCACTTAAACTGATTTCCCATAGAGGGATTACACCTACTTTTCTAGTAGTTCATGGAACTATTAGGTAACGCGTTAACCCTAGTCCAACTCGTATTATGCTACTCCCAATTAATTCTGTAAATTAACTGATTATACTGAAATTTTTGTAAATATTGTATAGCTTCGAAACTGAACATGCAAACTGGAATGCAATAATTAAACTGGTAATCAATGCATTTATAACTGACCGACTCACATAGACGCATACACACATTAATATCTGAAGTGTTAAATATATGACCTGGCATGTGTAATTCAAGAACTAAAGAAATACAAAGCTAGGGTTTCTGAAATTCATGCGATTAATTGAGTCAATAACATATAATCTGATTTGGAACATATATTTAATGAATTCATGAGTTTATATCAAAGTTTTCTAGAAACCCTAGGTTTAATCATGATAAGTCGAATCAGAACTTTAAAGAAACTAAGGACTCAAACGGGTGAAAGGAACCCCACTATGAAATACCACTACTTGTTGATGAAAACGACGGAAAAATACTCAATTTTGGGGCTATAACTGCTGGAGCTTGTTGACGTTCTTGACTAGGGCTCTTGAGCTTTTTTCTTTCTCCTCTCCTGTGCTTCTAATTTTCTAAGTTTTGATTTAATGATTTGACTTGATAATATGTTGTAATTATGTTTCCTAGGCTTAAACTGCTATAATTTGATTATTTAGTGTCAAAACTAACGGGTAACTTAGGGTTTTAGATACTGAGTGAGAAAAGGTTCAAAAAAGACCCCCTGGGAAGATTTTTTGTCGGACTCACACGGCCAGGACTACTGGGTGTCCCTCAAATGAAAGACTAAACTAGCTGAATAGAGGAGATAGATGCAAACCCCTCTACTACAACACGGGAACTGAGTTCTCTGACTAAATTGAGGTTCTGAGTAACATGCAATTACGCTAAACAATGAAAAGTAACAAACTACTGAGGGAACATATCAAAAACTTGAATTTACGTATGAATGACTCTAAAACTGAAGAGAAACTATTACCCCAAAGTGAAGGGAATCAGAAGGAAAAAGGTAAGGATCTTGGCTTCATGCTGCTCTGCTTCCCCAATTAAGCTCCCTTACGACCTGACTCCGCCACACAACCTTTGATTGAAGCGACTTCTTTGTTTCTCTCAACCTTCTAACCTGACTCTAAAAAATCTCAACTAGTACATCCTCATAAGAGACTTTAAATTTTTTTTTTTTTTTCCAACACCGCACACTCTCTAATGGCACTATCGGGCTGGTTCACCCCACGACTTCTTCAATATTGAAGATGTGGAAGACCGGATGCCCTACTGCTAACATTTTTCTGGGCAACTCTAACTCATATTCCATCCACCTTGCCAATCCTTTTCAAGATCTTGTAAGGGGCCTACATAGCTAGGATTGCAACATCCTTTCTTTACAAATCTCATCACCACAATCACCCTTTCCTAGGTGAGACTTTCATAAAAAACCCAATCATTAACTTGGAACTCGTAGTTCTTTCTCCTTACATCTGCATAAGATTTTATGACTTTGGGCTATCCTTAAGTCTATCTCTAAATGAGTTGTACTCTTCTCCATATCTAAAGGACTGGATCTGTCCCTATCAAGCTGTCTGTCACCTACTTCAACACCAACCCAACAGGATATCTACATCTAACACCCATAGTAAAGCCCTTATAAGGGGAATCTGTGGGTAGTGGGTTTGCTTGTAATTGTGTTAGGCCAATATTATTGTCCGGCAAACTCAATAATAGGAAGGTGATCATCCCAAATACCTTGTGAAATCGCTCACAAAAGAATCTCAACATATCTCTAAGGTCCTGAATGGTTGCTCCTTCCTTGCCCATCCCGTCTGTGGATGAAATGTTGTACTAATGTGAACTTGACTACCAAGACCTTTTTAAAATGAACTTCCAATATGAGAGGTAAAACTGAGGACCCCTCTATCTGAGATGATAGACAAAGGAACCCCATGCAACCTTTACAATTTCAGTAAGGGAAAGCTTGCATAGTCCCTCACCGCGGGAATATGTAGTCTTGACAGCCAAAAATCGAGAAGACTTAGTCTCCTAAGCTATCAACTATCACCCAATTGAGTCATGCGTCTGCTAGTACGAGATAAACCACCCTGCTGTGATGAAATAAACATATTGCGATCACAATCCCACTTCAAGTAGAATATTTATCCTTGGCTCATCCTGCCATGTGTGTTTCTTGATGTTTCTAGACTTAGCTCCTTGACTCTTGCTGGCAATGTTAGGGACCTTCACTCACAAGAGTCTGCCGTATAATGCATAACAGCCCGCTCCTTTCATGTCATCTCCACCAATCGACTTCCGAGATCGCGGTACCTCTTAGTGCACCGGATGAATAGAATACCTTGATTATGTACTAAGAATCTCTGGCTGCTCAACTCTCCCCACATCAGGAACACACCATCTACCTTGTAGCGAAGTACAAAACCATCTCCTCCTGGGAGAAAACATCCACTATCTGATTGTTTGTACTGTCGCCCTTAGTTCAAACAGCTCGGATCACTCTCTTGTCTCTGCTTTTTTCCTTAACCTCCACACCAAAGACAATTCTGCCCCATTCTGACGGTTACCCCGCTATCTGATCTTCTCATAAGTCAAACTTTCTCCCAAGCAAGCAAGCCTGTGAACATCTCACTAAGCTCCTTTCTGTTTTTCCTTAACATGGGCTACACTACCCATAATAATAACTGAGAGCATCGGCCACGTACTCGCTTTCCAGTATGATAATCACACTCATTCATAATCCTTAAGAACTCAAGCCATCTCCTTGGCGAAGATTCAACTCTTTCTGGGTGAACACATACGAAGACTCTTATCATCGGTGAACACATCTACATGAACACCATTACATAGTGTCTCCCATATCTTGAGTGCAAACAGGCACCACGGCTGCAAGCTCGATTTCATAAGTTGGATAGTTCTTTATCATGCACCTTAATCTTTCTAGAGGCATAAGATCTAACCTTATCTCTTTGCATCACACACAAGCCAAGGCAACTGTGGATGCATCGCAAAGATCACATAACCTCTGAAACCTTCTGGTAGACGTCCAAGACAGGAGCTTTTAGTCAATCTAGTTTTCCAACTTTGTGAATCTTTTCTCACAATCATCTAAACCATTGGAACTTGACATCTCTGAGTCAAACCTAGTCAATAGTGATGTTTTTGGATGAAAATCCTTCCACAAACCTTCTGTAAGCACCTGCTAGAAAAAGCCCTAAGAAACTTCTGATATCTCTAGCATAGTTAGGGTTTGGGGGCCATTGTTTTCACTGCTTCTATCTTTTTGTGAATCTACCGTGGATCCCTTTGCTCGATACACTGTGACCAAGAAAAGCAACGGATTGCAAAACAAACCCCATTTACTAAATTATCGAATAACTGTCAATTTTGAGAGTCCCCTGCAGAACAACCCTCAATGACTTGCCATGTTTTTTTCCTCCTCACTCCTAGAGTAAATGAGGATATCACATCAATGAAGATATAACGAACAAGTCTAAGTAACTGTTTTGAACACTTTTTTCATCAAATCCATGAAAGTTTCAGGAGCATTGGTTAGATCTCAATACGATATAACTAAAATTCCATAATGACCATACCACTTATCGCTGACTCTGGCTAATGGAACCTGATCTTAGGTCTTATCTTTGAGAATGCTAGCACCCTGAATTTTGGTCAAACAAGTCATCATCCTGGGGATGGGATACTTAATTCTGGATTGGACCTTGTTTCAAATGTCTATAGTCAATGCACGTCTGAAGAAACCATCTTTCTCCTTTATGACCAACACTGGTGTACCCCATGGTGAAAGACTAGTTCTGATGAAGCCCCTTATCTAGAAGGTCTTTTCAATTTGCTCTTTCAATTCCTAAGCGTCTGATTGGCTCCATTCTATATAAGGAATAGAATAGGCTGGGTATCTGAAGAAGATCATTCCCAAAGTCGATTTCTCTTTCGGGAGGGACTTAGGGAAGATCTTTTGGAAACACTTTTCTGTAAATTCAAAGACTACTAGAACTGAATAGAGAATTGGGGTTTTCAAAGGCTAGAATTCCTTAACCCGACTAGATGATAGAGATAACCCGTTGAGATCATCTTTTTTTGGACTTAAGGTAAGAAATAAATCGACCCATAGGCCGCAGCTCTACCCTTCCCATGTTAAGATTGGTTCGGCTGGAAACTGAAACAAAACAATTCTATTTCTGGAATTGCCTGAGGCTAACATAAATGTACCATCCATGCCTATGATGACAAATCGAAGTCTACCATTTCCCTAACCTACCTAGATACTGCCTGAGGTGACTTTCTGAGAGACTGTGACAGGGCAATTTCTTATACCCGTCCTAGTCTTATATCTGGTGTCACCGACTGGAGTGAGACTTAGAAGGGTGTTGAATAGTTTTATGGGACTATTACTGATTTGGACTGCTATACAAGTTCGAAGAACAAGTCATGTCTGTTGTCTTTCCACTGAGTGAAACCATATCTTGCGTCACATATTTAAGTTTTGTAGGATGGCCAATATCACCTATCACTTACCTATTACTTACTGACATCACACCAAAGAGTTTCTTGACCTTCAATGAACTTTTGGGTCCTTATACCAACGTGCGATCCTAAAAACTTAGGCGGCTTCATCTACCAAAAATCACAAACTTTGGCTGCCACTAAATCGGTCCATTTCTTTTATAGGAACTTGAACCTACTGATTACTCTGGTTGGTGTCATACTATAAGCCGAAAGCTGAATTGGTGTTCTGAAAACTCTGCATTTTTAAACTTCCTTATCTATTATTAGAGGACTGTGTTTTTAGCATACGGCATTATCATTCCATGCTACGCTCTACTACTAAAATACGGAAGGCATGATCTTAAGCCGCTCAACGTCAGTTACAAGGAATTAGATCATACCTACGCCATAAAGTTAACAAGAAGGTGAAGTTTTTCTTAAAACACTTCATAGCCTCCTCTCATTAGATGGTTGGTGCACTTCAACACAATGTCACACCCATGAAAGTACTCTACTTAATGCGGATTTTTCAGACATCCCTAGGATACTTACACCTAGTGCTCCTGATAATAACCAATTTTTGTCAACGCCCCGAGCTTAAACCCCGACAACGCGGACTAGGGGACGAACATAGGACGCAAGTGATCCAAGCTAACCCTGCTGTATGGTTCTGAGCAACTAAGATAATAAACTTTTGCGGAAGCTAAAATAATACATAAAAATGAAAAGAATGGCGGAGTACCCATATCCTAATAACTGAGATATTTTGAAAACAATGAGTTAATACAAAAGAACATTACTCAATACTAAGCTGAATCTACTAGTCTGAAAATAGCCTTTTAACTAGACTAGAATACTGGACAGCCCAACTAAATCTAGAAAAATTAAAACTAAATTACTAAGAGGAAATGAACTCATGGACTGTTGTACTCAGAGAAATGAGGACCTCCACCACTGAATCTGCTGAACTGGAGATCGGGAATCGATCTATACGTTGATATGGATGCCTAAGAAAACCTGACCTCCCTAAATCATGAATAAGATGTATGCGCACGGTATACGTAGTACTTGAAAGGTACCGAGCATTTAAAAGGGGGGAAAAAAAAAAAAACCAAAATAGCGAACGAGTGAATAAAACATAATCTGAAAAGCCAAAACCAAGTATAATAATCTGAACACGTGATTTGCTAATTTCAGAGCTAACTATATGCAATGACAAATTTTATACATTCTTTAAATATGAATACTAAATATAACAGATAAATGGTTCCTTCAGAAGTCTGACTGAAAACTATTGGAGCTACTAATTCAACCGATAATAAGAACCACATGAGCTAAAGGTTAGTCCGATGTATAACGCCCCACGAGAGGACCAATATACCCCTGCCAAAGCTTAAAGGCAATACTGCGTGATCACCTAACTGTTGCCCACATAGGGCACTTACACAAACCTCTTTGCTAGGTATTCTGGGACTATTGGGGTATGTTAAACCCTAGTCCAACTGGGTATTATGCTACCCCCACGAATTTCGGGTAATTAACTGATTATGTATGAATTTCTGTAAATACGGCGGTAGCTCGAAACTAAAACATGCAAACTGAGAATGCAACAATTAATATGGTAATCATGCATTTATAACTGACACATGATATCTGAAGTGTTTGTAAATATATGACCTTACATGTGTATTCAAGAACTAAGAATACAAAGCTAGGGTTTCTGAAATTCATGCGATAATTTGAGTACTAACATGATAATCGATTTGGAAACAATATATTTAATAAAATTCATGAAGATATCAAAGTTCCTAGAAACCCTAGTTTTTAAATCATGATAAGAGAATCAAGAACTGACTGAAACTAAGGACTCAATGGGTGAAAGGAACCCACTAGTGAAATCTCACATACCTGGTGATGAAATCTACAAAAAAAATACTTATGTTTCGGGGCTAGAACTGCTGGAGCTTATGGCGTTCTTGATCTAGGGTTCTTGAGCTTTTTTCTCCTCTCTCTCTTCTAATTTTCTGATTTGACTTGGATATGTTTTAATTATGTTTCTAGGCTTAAACTAACAAAAATTTGATGATTTAGGGTCAAAACGACGTAAATTATGGTTTAAATGGAGTGTGAAAGGTTAAAAAGACCCCTGGGAAGGTTTCTATCGGGCCTTATGACAGCCAGGACTGACGCTCCGTCGTGCGCCCGACGCCACGTCTTTAGGTCCGTCGTGAGGTCCTGTTCGACAGACCTTTACTAAAATGGGAATTACTTTTTCCTCGGAGGTCTGATTTTAGCAAGGTCGGTGGCTATGGAAATATAATTCAATTATCTATCTGTGTGTAGGTTATTATAGACCTAATTCATTTTTTGCTAAGATTTATGATCATTTTAAGTTGACCCAACTGCATTTTCCCTTACTGGCTGCAAATGTCACTTAAACGGTACCGTATTCCACCTATTAACCCATGCTGAATCAGCCATAGCTCTTGTAGCCGAGTGGTTGAGGGAGTTCGTGTCAACGGTCACAGAATATGGACCGTTGTTTGACCAATTGGCTACGGACTGTGAAGCTCTCGTCCTCGTCCAATACTTACTCAATTTTTCTAAGGCTGAATTTTTCGGAGTTTCTGATCCCATCGCGGTTTGTGCAGGAACGGACCATGGTTCAGCTACGTCCATCGATTCCACCGTTGGAAACACCATGCATATTGTTTTTGAAAAATTAATTTTTGGTCCGTTTGGCTAACGGGTTGTTACACCTTGCTACCTTCCTTCCACTTTAACAATCACCTTGACCTTCCCCAGATAAGAGGTCCTGAAAAAATGCAATGTGGTAGGAAAGAAAGAGTCCACATATTTAATTCCTTGTCATGTTTTTCACAGACAAAATAATTAAACCTTAAGTTTGGTAAATACACAAGAACAACATTACTGATCATTTCTGTAGCATTCAATTGTAAACTTCCAATGTGGTATACTGTTGCTAATTCTCTTGTGGGTATTGTACCTGCCCTGTACTACATATTATATGCTTATTGTGCAAACAATTATGATTTTTCATCATATGATGTGATGCCCTAGTATCTATAATCCACCTCAAATAATAATTGGGATTACCTGCCAGATTAACACAACTTTGAGGATTCGAGAATTCCTTATTGCCTTGCAAAATTCCAAGCATTTGCTGAAGTTGTGCAGGTGTTGCCTTGTGTATCAGTTGCCCTAGCTGGTTAGGTATGTCACCACAATATTCTTCCTATCCTTGTACCTTTCTATCCATGTGAGCCTTCTCATCATGCAGTCGTGAATGCATAGCACTCCTTTCTGTATGATCCAATGCTTCCTGCAACTGTGCTCCTCCTGTATCGACACTATTGACTTCTTTTTACCTTTGAATTTTTCTGGATAGCCAATCAACAAGTAACAATTATCCTTCACATGTACAGTTGCATGAAAATTATCACATTTCTTTAGCTTATTGCAATTGGACCTATCATGACCTTTCATGCTGCAAAAATCACAGTAAGGTGTTTGATAATTTCTCCTAGAATTCTGAGACTGTGTGTTATAGAATTGTGTGGATTTATTTTTCCTGGCAGTATACATAGCCAAAAATTCTATTCCTTAATTGATGTTGCCTGCAATTCCTCTTTGACTTTCATCTTGGATTACTAGAGCATAGGCTTGATTCACATTGGGTAAATTGTGCATCATGAGGATTTGACCTTGAGCTGATGAATAGCTATCGTTTAACCCCATCAGAAATTGCAGCAAACGTTGATACTGCATTTTCTCAACATACTCATTAGACTTTTTACAATTACAACTTGGTGGAGGTAAAATAGAATCATACTCATATTCTTCAATTTTGTGTAATAAGAAGAAACACTCAATACTCCCTGTTAGAGTAAATATATTACTATGCAATTAATAGAGTCTCGATCCATTTATCTTATCAAAACGCTCCTTGAGATCGAGCCATACCTGATTTGCACTAGGAAAATACAAGATACCACTAAGCAACTCCTTACTAACATTGCAGGTAAGCTAAAAAATAACAATAGCGTTGCAACGATCCCAAATTTTCTTCAAACTACCTTCCAAATCAGTGTGCAAAACAGATCCATCGATAAAACCTATTTTGTTTCGTCCAAGCAATACAATCTCCATAGCTCTGCTCCATAGAGTATAATTTTCCATTTGAGTCGGTTGGATTCCCACAGATAAAGCTCCAGGTACATCTGAAGAGCTCAAATATAATGGATGATTGTGATCAATCATCACCAAATTCCCAGTAGCTGTCTCGCCTTGTGCTCTGCTATTCTATCCTCCCAGTGAATCATCCTCGATCGCCATGGATCAGATCCAACTGAGACTTTCGTAAAACAGCAAAAAAAAACTGCAAAAAAAATAGTTCCTAGATTCTTCCTCCTTGCTCTAATACCATGTGAAGAAGATCAATTAAACAAATGAATAAGAAATGTTCACTAACAGTGAAGAGAAGAGGAGAAAACTGAATTGATTTCAACTATAAAGATCACACCATGTACATTGTATCTTAAAGGCTAAGCTAATCACAATGAATCTGCATATATCTATCCATCTATCTCTCTCTCTCTCTCTATATATATATATATATATATATCTTATTTTAGAAATAGGAGTTGGATTGGACTAACACAGCACTAACAAGTTGTACCAAAAGCATGTCAAATTGTACCTAAGGCCTCATAATTTTTGGTCCTTTGTGGCCCAATTTGATTGGGTATTAACACCTAAAGGCCCTTTTAATCCACGTGTGAGCAATTGATATTGCTTCAACTTATGAGATTAGAGCTCTCAACCTGTATCTAATCCTCCTTCAATTCAATCTCTTTCAAGACAAGATTTCTGCTAAAATCTCTGCTTTTCTTCTTAATAAGTTTTTAGTTTTCTTTATCTTCTCACTCTTTTGTTTTGATTTTTCAGATTTTGGTGTTCTTATTCCTCAAATCCCTTTTCCTGGTAAAATCTCGCTTTTTTTCCTAATAAGTTTTTAGTTACTCGAATCCCCTTTTCCCCTGATTCTATCTCTATTGAATGCAAATATGTTGTCAGTTTTGATTTCAATTCTTGAATGATTTCTGATTTTTGTTTTAGTTTATTATGAAATTTTCTACTTTCATGTTCCTAATGAAGGTTATTTTAATATTGAATTTTCTTATCTTAATCAATTTCTACATCATGTTCTTACTGTACGTGAATTTTGTGGATTTTTCTACTTGCATGTTTCTAATGCATGATTTTGATCTGTATTCTAAGAATGTTCTCTTGCCCCCCAGGTGTTCTTCATGGTCGCGGTAAAGATTTGTTGGAGCCTGGTCGAGAAGTTCAGATGTTCATCCTGCGTGATGAGGGTAATTTTAGAAAAATCAGAATATGCAGCAAATATAACTATTCAAGTACTCATAAATAGCAAATATACCAATCTAGGAGAAAACTTTTTTTCCCTTCTCCTTTTCTTTATACACTCTTCCTATGTAGTCCTAGAGTTATTTATTTTCCTTGCCACTTATATGTACTCATATGGTTCGTGCGCTCTCACTAGCTCTCTCATTTACTGTGCTATGTTAATGAATTTTTCGTCAGTGTTTTTTCTTCTACCTCTTTATTTGCAGCTGTATAAAATTTTCAGTAAATAATTGTATATGGTCGTTATTTCTGTACATGTTTTGTTCTTTATTTACTATTACTTTTACTTTCTTTAGCAATTTTGGAGATGCCAATTGAGTGGTATGATTTAAATTTTGAGAAATGAAGTGTTATTACAATGTTATATTATTCTAAAGAGCTATTACATTACGAAATTATTCATGAACTTACAAATAACTTCTCTAAGATAATATACCGTGTTTTATTTTCTTTTGGTGTTTGATTGTCTTGTGATTTTGTGATGACCCGGCTTTATATCCGGTTCCAGATATTAGTATTTTAGCAAATCAACCAAGTCAAGACTTCTAAAGTAAGGAAAACAAACAATGTTATAACCAAAGAAGAATAATAGACGTTTTCGTATGGTGTGGCACCCACAAGTCAGAGAAAGAGTGTCAAGAGATGCGAGACTCTTACTCCAATTTTCAATCCAAGGGTAGTTATGATGTATTGGTAAATGTACGCTGTTTATCTCCTTAATTAATAAGGGAACACAATGAAAGGACGAACACAACCCAGCAATTTTCATTCGCAAGGGGGTTAGTATGATGTATGTTAAAATTGTCTGTTTATCTCCTTATTAATAAGGGACACAATGAAAGGACGAACACAACGTATCCTAATTTGTACTAAAGGTAGTAGAAACTGTACAGTAAATTTGGCTTTCTTTATTGGAGAATGAACAGGTGTCTCGCTTTAGGGAAGATGAGTGTTATGAAAGTCAAAAAATGCAAAAAAGCTTTTCTGTTTGTGGGGGTTTAAGCGTAAAGAATAAATAAAGTGTTTCGTTCAATCCAAGACTAATAATTATATACATGAATAACAAATATATGACAAAGAAATTGAAGGAAAATGATAAAGTGAAATATCAATTGTTTATGTCACTTTTTCATAAGACGGTTATTGTCAAGGAAAAGTTTACTTTATAATCTTGATGATGATGCTGAGGCGCACATTTTGAGATTCACTTCGAGGCATAAGCGCACTTCAAGCGTGCTTTTGATAATACCGGGGGAGAGAAGACAACAATATTTCAAAATTGCCTTTTGTTGCTGAAACGAATAATCAAAGAGAAAAGGTAACCTGACTTTCGTCAATAGCAAAGAAAGTGTAAATAGGGAAAAAAAATGATAATGTCAAATATCTGCTCTAAGTTCTGGCAAGGTTTCATAGTTGCTTCACTAATTGTGCAAATAAGATAGGTAAGTCCCTTAGTAAATCTTCAACTCAAGCTGAGAGGAGTAAAACGTAAACTTAAAGTGAAAATTGTAAAGTGCAATTAGCAAATTGCTAAGAAAATTGATCCAGCGACCTAGACATGAGTAAACAATTTAACATATAATTTTTTTTTTTTGCCTTTCTCAGCCTAAGAGTGATCAAGATATTGTAAGAACTTTTTGGTGAAGCACTATGTTCTGCTTGTACCGGCGAGGACATGCGCCTTCTGCTGAAATTAATGTTCATTACAGCGTAGGTAATGTGGAGGTGACTTTTGGAGATGTACATGTTTTGGGTCTTAACTGTAACACACCCTCCTCCTTTGACACTCTGATCTATCTTACACTCATACCACTAAAGAACCAAGGTAGCTTTCTCCAATTTTTGTGCTTGTTATACATAAATGTCTCATATAGTTATGGCTATGTATGAATTTTTAATAAAGATCGAGTGTTATACAGTAGATGATGAAGTCACTACCTTTCTATATTTGTCTCTTTCCTTTTGTTTTCAAAGGAACAAATAAATAATCAATAGCCATTATTATCCCGACATAGTATTATTGTGGTCCAAAGGTATCAAAGATAATCTAAGTTAGAGACAACACTAAATTGAGATTCCAACTACATCTGTAAACATGTTGCTAATTCGACAGTCATTTAATGGTCCTTCTGCGCTATGACCTTATGAGTTAAATAACAACATGTGACATAAGAGCTGAAAAGTTATGTTTTAATAACCGTGTTGGAAATTCAGTATATCACTTTCTGTTAGATCACTTGAAATTCTAATTGTAGTAGATATGTGCATCGATTTAGATTTAATTCAGATCAATATAAAGCAGCACAATTGAGTTTTGTGGAGAGCATCTTCCGATCACAACAGTGAAATAAATTTTGCAATCTATTATGGGGAGGTTCTTGAATTATGCAAGCAAATACAACATTTACAAATCAGAAGAATGGGCATAAAGAAGTACCTGCAGAGCAGTTTGAAAGAACGGTCTACTGAACACCTGAAGTGCCCTCTGTGTGCATCAAAGAGGGAGCTAATACTTGCATCCAATTTTAGGTAGAATTATCGATCGCTGATTGCGCTTGCTCAATTAGATTTTCAAGACCAATCAAGGATCTCTCTGAAATGATAGTAAAGGTTTTTTAGATCTTTGATATTAAAACCCCTTATAATTGTCTAAACCAAACTGGTAAATTCGATTGCTCTTTTCAGGATTTTGTCTGTATCGTTGTGAGTACTGTTCTCAAGTTTGTTCAACATTATAGACTTTGTCAAGTGTTGGCCTTCCATTTTCTATAATTATTTTCGCTTTATCAGTCTCTTATTGATGTTTTTTCTGGTGCGTTTAAAATAATTTCACTCATTTTCTACTTGCTTTTAACAACTTAAAGCTTCTTTTGAATTACCTACGCAATATGAAAGATATGTGTATGCCTGAGTTGAGAGAAGTCCCACAATTTTTAATCAACTCTTGACATACATTGTTTGTACAAGAAATGCATCACCTCTTTTTTTAATTTTTGTTGTTATGTTGCTTGCTTCCATTTTTTAAATGCCTACAATTCTGTTACTCAATTGGTCCTACTGTCCTATAACTTAATTTTTCTATCATCGTTTATTTCCTTCAATTTGCGTTTTAACTTATAATAAGAGTTAAAATTGTGCAACTATCCTATAATTTTTACAAGTTACTACACAAGATCATGGCTAGCATAGTATGTCACTAAACCTTCAATTTACAGAGGGAAGTATTTGTCCATTCTGCTTACTATGTACAGATATTCTGTTGTTTGAACTGCTTTCCCAAAAAGTTTCTGCAGCAACGTAAACTTCGATGCTGCACAAAAGATGCATGCACCTAATTTTCAACAAGGTACGTCAGATTCAACCATAGTTCTTTCTTATTACGCAGCACATTCACAACTTTAAACATTTTTCCTTCCTACTGCAGGTATTTTGCAACTACAACGTCGCACCATCATCATCTATTATGTAAATAGCATCGTGTAAACGTGCATAAGCAGTGTTGTAATGTATAAACAATATGTATCTCTAAACACTGCAATTACAATGTAATGTGTAAATACGTCTCTATAAATTATCAACCTTTTATTAATTGTCTTCCTATCAAGATTTGTGATAGTTATTGCCTAAAAATGTAACGTATAACCATGTGTGTATATTGTCAACAAAAATATTGGGCCCGTGTGTGCACGGGCAACCATGTCTAGTATATATATATATATAAGCTAACCGCCTAACAATTGTTTAACTAATTCCTACTGACTTACACTGTTAACTCACCTAATTATCAATTATCACTAGTCGACAGCTGTACATCTTATTAATTGCTCAACATTATATTCAAAAGTTATATTTATAATTATATTTGTTGAGCTTAATTTCTTTTCTTATCTGATATAAATTTTAAAAATGTGATTGTAACAAAATCAAATTAGTTGGAGTCGAACAAAAAAATCAAATTAATTGATAAGTAGAGAAAAATATATTTAATTTAAAGTTTAACAATAATTGTCATGTCTTGATGTCTTGATTTATTTTCACATTACGCGAAGCATGGACAAGATCACTAGTCTTCAATAATAACTAAAAAAATTTGAGAGTGCATATGAGAAATATGTGGTCCGTGAAGGAAAAAAGAAGCATGCGAAATATATATTTATACTAATCGGCATAGTAACTCGTAGAATAATTTTTTCAGCATTATTAAAATTATTAATGGTTTAAATAATTAAGATAGTAACTTTTGGTCTTCTCACCATAAATAATAGAAGTCTGAAAAATTGAAGTAAATATAATGAATTTTAAAATATTATAACTTAAAACACTTTTGTGGTTGATTTATTAAGCATATTAATATAAAAAAATAGTTAATATCCAATTTTCCATAAATCGATTGTACTATCTAATTTCTTTATAAATTTTATTAATTACGTGCTAATTAAATGGGAAAATTAACATGTACTCCGTACATTCATACCCTATTAAATAATTACACTTTATACCCCCAAGTATTTTGCATAATTAATACTAAATTAAACTGTTGTGATATCATTAAGGTTGATAACTTCGCTTAACTAATACTAAATGGAATCTGTGTCATTAAGACTGCTAATTTACTTAATTATATCTAAATTCTTTGTGTGTGTGTGTGGTTATATTATATAGATAATATATATATATATAGATATCTATAAGATAATACTATATACAAAAAATAATTTCTATATATATATATTTATTTCTTTATTTTATTTATTTATTTATTTATTTATAAGTTTCTTGTTTATCTATTACTTATTAGTCAATGATACTATAAGAGTATACATATATTTTAACAGTATCATTGACTAATGAGTAATTTCTGAACAAGAAACCTTAATGATACCACACCAATATACATATACTCTTATAGTATCATTAACTAATGAGTAATTTCTGTACAAGAAACCTTAATGATATCAACACAATATTTATATCGATTTAGTATCAATTTAAGAGAGGTAGTTCCATGCCACCAACATCTTGCACGAGACGTATAGCGGATTGGAAAAAAGTCAATCTTGTTTTGTAAGACAATATTGGACAAAGAAACAAAGTGCTCGTCCGGAACAACGTCTAGATACCAATACAATATATTATATTGATTTAATATAAAACTTAATGATATCAATATCGTATATGATACTAATTTAGTATAAGTTAATCAAAAATTATCAGGCTTAACGGATTGGGGTATGGGCTGTAATTATATATGAAAGAATGAGTATATCATGAACTACTTTGAATTTGAGTATAACTTGTAATTATTTTATATTTTATGGCTCATTTATATATTTTTCCTAATTATAAATTAATGTAACGATGTGTTCCCATTGTTATAGAAATTCCAACGGGAGGAAATTTGGGGCCAGAAAACTTTTTGGTAGTATTTGAATTTTTTCAACCTAGTTTAGATTTGAACGAAATCAGAGTCTTTGAGGTGTAGGGAAGTTTGGTAACAATCGGGTGAATGGTTTTTGTTTTGATTACATGAGTAGTTAGATAATTCATTAACAAACCCATACGACTTTACGAAAATGAATTAGGGCGAGTAGAACTCCCGAAATTGATTTTAGCGTAAAAGGTATTTTTTTATCTTCATGGGTTAAAGGTGTGTTGTGAAATGGAATTTTGAAATTCTTTTAAATAGCTCACTGGTTCCATTTTTTCCGCTTTTTGCAGGATATGGGACACCTTGGCAGCCGCTACACACACCACCAAAAAAAAACAAAAAAAAAAAAAAAAAACCGAGCGGGGTGATGGTGCCCTGCGCCGACGCTTCGACGGCGACTTGAGGTCGTTATAACCTAAACCGAACCTCATTAGGGCACTTTTCAACTTTTTTGAGCTTAGAAACGAACCTCAGGAGACTCCTACTCATTTTTCACCATTCCTGACGCTAAATGTAAGTTGTGCACTCCCCCATTCATTTTTTTGATCCATAGAACTAACAGAATGGATGAATATTGATGGAACCAAAATTTTGTTATAGATTATATGGTGGAAATAACCCTAATTTGGATAACTGGAATCATGGGTTTGATTTAAGCTTCATAGAATTGTTAAAGTTTTGGGTAATTAGTGATTATTGTTGATTTTCATATTATTGTGAATGTTTGTACACCAAGAACAAGCGAAACGAATCTGGTAAGGAAAGAACCAAGTTTCTTAGGGTTTCAAACTTACTTCAAGGTAGGTGATGATTGTGATTCTATGTTTGTGTGATGTACGCGTGTTCTTGCTTCATTATGATACTTGTATATGTATGAATGTTGGAATGTTGATCACATTTGTGGTAAATGAGATAGATGATATATCATTGCCATGAAATCATGACTTAAATGTATGATCTTGAGGATATATATACTTGTGTTTGTTATTATGGTATGTGAATGGGTTCAATTGCCACGTTTCAGCATAACTATCTTGGATTGGATTGCCACGTTCTAGCATAAATATGGGATTGATTGCCACGTTCCCGGATAAATATGGAATCAGTTGCAACTTTTCGACATTCTAACTGTTTGGATTTAAGTTTCATGAGAGAACCAATGATCTGATATAACATGTGAAGTTTTGGGTTGTTCATAAATGTCGACGATTTTGTATATGTTGATATATATGTATGTGATTATGATGTTGTCTTGACTTGTTTATGTTGCATTGCTGGGATAGACGCGTGATCGTACCAGTACATTGTGATTGTGTATTGGCTCTGCATTTGTTGTTATTTCTGTTGAGTACAGGGCATCTTCAAGAGGCTACTGGAAGACTTCATTTAGAAAATCTATGATCATCGTTCGAATTCAAGGGTGAGCCAATTACTCCGCGCTGTCATGAGATTTTCTTTCGTTTATGCCCACCATTTTCGAACTTGGACAATTGTTCTAGTTAGTTGATTAGTTCAATAGTTTAAGGTTGTACCCATTCATATTTAGACTTGGATCATTGTTTAGATGCTTTGGTACATTGACTTTCATATTCTAGGTTATTCTTCTGTATTGTTAGTCGATAGTTCTTAGATATTTGTTGATGTTTATGGGAACTTCAGTTTTTAGCTTTTATTTCCTCTTTCGTATACTTATATCCCTTAGTATTATGGTTTAGTTTCTTTGTTTGGGTTGTACTAGTGATTCTCCTATCGAACTGAATTCAAGTTTTACTTCCTATGCCAATGTATAATTTCTTTAGGAGTACTCTTTTGCTTGCAATCAATCTGGGAGGTGAAAAGTTTAATTTATGACATTTAAATTTAATGTAGGGATAAAACTGTAATCTAGCTTCTGTGTAAAACTTCTTCTCACTGTTATATATATATATATACAGAGAGAGAGAGAGAGAGAGTGTAAATTGAATAATAAGTTCATTTAACCAATCAATAACAAAATAATGATTCATTTGAATAACAAAACAAGAAGTTGACTCAGAAATTATAAGATGACATATATAATAAGTAGCACCATACTAGACAAGATACACTAAAAAGGCTCACACACTAAACATATTACCTAAATTGAACATAATAACATACTTATATGTTCATGTCTCCAAAGTGAAATTACTCAATCACCATTATTACATCTCCTTACCAAATTACATAGATGCTTCACAATAAGAATAACTTATATAGTGAGCATATGTTAGAACTGAAATATCTCATTTTGTACAGTTAGTGGGCATTGAAAGTCAGTCAAATTCTGTGTCATGTTAGTCACAGTGTATTGCTCATCTATCTGCAAAATACACAACGATAAAATAAATGTTTATGATGATAACTATTATAAGTAAAAAAAATTTGAATATATGGAATTCCAAATATATTTACCTTATCCTGTAAATATTTGTTTGCAGCTTCCAGTATCCCTTCCTAATATAAATATGATAATATTTTTAGTAATTAAACTAAAGGTTGTAAGTACCAAGTACTACCACAAAATATTAAATCATAATATGCTTAGAAACTTTACATCACGTTTGAAGATATTGTGTCGCAAATAAAAATCCATAAAGCTCATTATATTGGAACAAATTCACTAATCATAATTACCAAGTAGAATTGTACTACTTTCGTCTCAAGATAAGTGTTGCGAATTAAGAAAAAATGATAAATAGAAAGTACATCTTCTTCAAAAGTAAACTTGTTTGTAATATAAAACTTGGATATTGCCTAACCTTATTCTTCAACAGTTGGATCTCTTGAAACATGATATCCATCTGCAAGAAATTCAAACAACTCTCATTTCACATGAATAAAAGTACTAGACTAAATAATTTGGTGCTTTTATGAAATTATTACCTTTGCTGAACGAATATGATACATCCAAATTTCAAGGTACTTTTCAAGTGAATGAAGTTCATCTAGTGTCATTGTTCCTGCGCCTCCCCCATACATGTAACTAAAGAGACATTGTTTTGATAATTAAACTTTATATATATTGACGAATAAGAAGAACAGGAACTAATAATTAGCTGCATGCATGGTACTTTTATAAGAGGCATGGACACGCCAAGGACAATGCTATAAATTGCATGATGGCTATCCCTAGAGTAATTCTCACAATAGCAATTACAACTACAAAGTAATCAAGTTTTCAAGGGAACGAGTACTATGGCTAATACACATGGTATATCAAGTGACATGATATTTACTCACCGGATTGGCACGGTGATGTATGTATCTATCTTCGGAGGCTACGAGACATTCATAGTAAAACTATATTTTTTGATTCATTATCATATGAAATTAATTACCTATCTCTTGAGTTTTGAAACTTCTAGTGCTTCCTGTCAACATGGGGGAACAAATCAGATGCGATACAATAGACGTAACTGTTCAAAAACAAAGTTGATAATCCACACCCAGGATAATGTTCCAACTAAATAGCATATAGCACAGAGACGTAAACTGTCACACCAAATATTAAAATGGCGTATATATACCCGATAGTAATACAACCACTTGATGGAAAATTTGGTATGTCAAAATACTACTACTCAACACTCTTTTAATTTCTTACAAACTCCCAATAATAGTGCTTGCACATCTCTATTCTCACAAAGAAGTAGTTTGTGGATTACTCTCTCTCCTCTCTTGCTTCTCTATTTTGGGGGTGTGTCTTCAAGTGTTCAATTACTACTCTATTTATAGAGTTTTTTAAACACTTGATTGCATCATTAATGACATAATGTGGTAGCCAATTTTCACAAAAATTAACTGTCAAACTCTACCAAACTTATACCAAACTTTGACTACCTACTTCCACAAATGTGGCTACCAACTTTCACATTGATGATTACCAATTTTCACATTTGTTGCTTGTAATTTCAACAACTATGGTTGCCAAATTAATTGATGCCAATATTTTATTCTCACAAATCTCTCCCTTAATTTTGATTTTTCTTCATTACTCCAAAGCTTGATCTCAATCTTTGAAAATCTTCAAACTTAAGAGGCTTTGTAAAGATATCTGCTACTTGATCATAGATTTCATATACTTGAGCTCTACTGTTTCTTGGCAATGCATTCTCTGATAAAGTGATACCTTATGTCTAGTGCTTGCTTCGATCATGATACACATGATTCTTTGCAAGTGCTTCCGCAGATTTGTTATCAACACAAATCATTGTGGCAAATTTATTTCCTTCAATAATCGTCTCAATCAAATAGCATGACACGTACATGATGTCGCTTCCACATATTCAGCTTTACAAGTTGAGAGAGTAGCAATTGATTGTTTCTTTGAACTCCAAGAAATAACACAATCACCAAAAAAAGCACAAAATCTGATGTGCTTTTTCTATCATCAACTTCTCCCGCATAATCACTATCACAATATCCCATAAGATAAAAATCATCATCAGAAGAATAAAATAGCCCAAGGTCGATTTTACCTTTTAGGTAGCGAAAAATTGTTTTAGCGACCTTCCAGTGAGTGAGTAGGGAGCTCCCTGAACGACTTACTACCCCAACTAACCAAATAGCTAGTGGTCTCGTACTTGTCACGTACCTCAGACATCCCTACGAAACGTTTGAACAAAGTGAAATCCACTTTTCCGCCATCGGTCAACTTAGGAAATTTTTGTGTTTCCACTTTCCATTGGGTTATTCACGAAGTTGCAATCAAAACATGTTGAACTTCTTCAAAATTACAATTTGGTAATAGTTTTCTTGAGATATGGAAGATGTCTTCCTCCATTTTCTTCACTTCTAGCGCCCAGTAAGATACATGAGCCCCTATGTTCGTCATCTCAAACTCCAGGACATAGCTTTTTTGAAAGCTTTCAAAAATAGAATTGAGTTGTTAACCCGTTAGAATGGAGCATCACATAAAGACAAACACGCAGATATCCCTTTAATATAACGTTATGTAGGAGGGCATTTCATGGAGTCCAAACGAGTAAACCCACCATTGTCTTGAAGTATTTGTCATGATACCTAATCCAGCTCCTGAGCTTGCTTCAAAACCCACATAAGACTTGTCTTCAACCCCTCATACCTGATCTTCATGAT
The DNA here is from genome assembly GCA_027704765.1 of Solanum habrochaites. NCBI lineage: Eukaryota > Viridiplantae > Streptophyta > Magnoliopsida > Solanales > Solanaceae > Solanum > Solanum habrochaites. Next base: position 38,826,879 of record JAKWJA010002499.1, read on the forward strand.
TTTGTAAACCACAAACCCATGGTTTCTTCTCAACATAGACTTTCTTCTCAAGATATCCATTCAAGAATTTCGATTTGACATCTAGTTGATGGATCTTCCACTTCATTTGCGCCGCTAAAGAGATCAATAGATAGATTGTCTCCATGCCGGCAACAAGCGCATAGACTATTTCATAGTCAATATCATGCCTTTGTTTGTAGCCTTTAGCCACAAGTCTTGTCTTGTATCATTCAACCTCTCTATGGGGATTTTTCTTCGTCTTGTATACCCATTTGACTCCAATTGCTCGGTGGTCCTTGGGAAGAGTTATTAACTCCCAAGTGTTGTTCTTCTTCTCTATTGAATGAATCTCCTCCTTCATGGCTTATCTCCACCTTTTGTTAGTAACAACTTCACCAAAATTCATTGGTTCACTATCAATAAAGAGACAACACAGAATATCAAAATTAGTAATTTATTTTGTGTCATCATAGAGTTCTTGAATGCTCCTCATCTTATGTGGCCTTTCACTTGAACTATCTTGAGAAGATGGAGATGCAACATTTGCTTGTGAAGGAGGCAGGGTTGCATCCTGTGCAGGTGTCATGGTCCCTCCTAATCTTCTTTATCTCCGAAGTATGGAAGAAAATCATATAATTTTTTTCTTTCAGAGCCTTCCAGTTCCATGATCTTCTTTTATTAAATTCAATTTCGACATCACAACTCCACCACCCTCGTTATTGCTTGATTGTTCAATTTGGTAGCCTTTTTTACGTTGCATTATGACCAAACAAAACACATACTTGACACTCCGATCGGCAGCTTATTCTCCCTTGATTTGGGAACGACCAAAAAGTGAATGCAATTGTGAGCATAGGCTAGCTCTCAATAGTCTCAAAAGTGCTTAATAACACTTGACTTTCTTCCGCTCCCTGCTTCTGAGAGGTTTGATCTCGTAACTTCTTGTTGGCGGCCTATGCTCAAATTAATTGCACCATAAAAAGCATCGACACAAAATTCTTCGTGTAGATGTTTAGCTTTCACATACATCAGCCATCATAAGAAATTGTTTCTATGTCCTTTCTTTCTACAGACACAACAAACTTTCATTTTGGTTGGGGCGAGTAAGGTATACCGTTAGAGGAGACGAATTCCATTAGCTTGACAAAGTCATTGAATTCTTTTGAGTGATTTGCTCTTCTTCATCGGACCTTATGCTTTTATTTCATAAACCACTATTATTTTTTTCTACCCAGTGCTTCGAAATTTGTAAAGGCAACAAAACTTCAATTATTGAGCTTCAAGAAGTATACCCAAGTCTTTCTACTGAAATCCTCAATAACAGCACAAGTATCTCTTTTACCAAATAAGGTGGATCCGATTGGACTACACACCTCGGTGTCTACTCTATTTGGAGTGGCTTGCTTGTTCTTGAGTAGTCTCCTTGGAAAAACTTTCCTTTCAAGTTTCCAATAAACAAGCTTTCACACACTATTTTGATAGTTGTAATTAACGGTATCACATCAACTGTTCTTGTCTCCCATTGATTTGAGCTCTTAAAGTTCACGTGGCCCAAATCGCATATGCCAACACCATTGATTCATCTTGCACATTATCTTCAAAACTTTGCAAATCGATACTTTGACGATTCAAGAAACAACCTATTCTTTCCATATGACCTCTATCAATTAAGATTGTTATTTTGAAGCTCTCATCCAAAGAACTGGCATATTTTTTCATAAAGAATATCATATCATTTTCAAAGTTAATACCCAAACTCAAATATTACTTTTCAATTTTGGGCAACATAATAAACTTGGCAATCAATTTATGACCACCATATTTACAGATATCACATCGTATTATCCCTCAATTGAATCTTTATTACTCTAAAAGACACATATCTTCACTGTCTTCTTAATCTCACCATTTATCTTTGTGAATACATATGATGGCTTGCTCCAATTTTGTCAGATACCATACAGCTGCAATTATCTTGATCGTTTTCTTTGAATGGTTATAAAAACTACTAACACTGTGTTGATCCATCTTTCCCTCTTTGTTGTTTTCAACACAGATACCTTTTATTCAAACATTTTATGACTTCCCAAGATTATTTCCATTTTTAGGAAATTATAGATACTCAATTTTTAAGATTTAATCAACCTCCTTTTATTTGTAACTTGATAGGCTCAACTACCTCTAACCTCTCCCTGACCACGACCACAACCTCTGAGTGACTGGTGACCTTTATCTTCATTGTTGAAATGATTGGTATAACTTCTTCCTCTTCCTCGGCCTCCACAACCTCCACAACCTCACCATTGTCTACTTCCTTTATAACTTTTCTCAACTTCAAATACTTTGAAGGATGCATGAGTTTTAAGAAGTTGCTCTAGTGACTCTTTTTTTCTCCTTTCATTTTCTCTTCATGGGCTAGTAAAGAAACTTCCAATTAGTCTACCGTCATAGAGTCTAGATCTTTAGACTTCAATAGCACACACCACATAATCAAATTTAGGTGTTAAAGAACGAATGATCTTTTCTACCGGACGCACATCATCTACTTTCTCGTCGTATCTTCTTAGTTGATTTACAACAGCTATCAATCTTGAAAAGTAATCCGAAATGTATTCGGATTCTTTCAATTTTTGTACACTTCAAAGTCCGCCCTTAGAGTTTTGGAGTTTATCTTCTTTACTTGATCAACATCCTTGTTGGTTGCATCAACCACCTTATAAACAGCCACCGCCCAAACATGATGATAAGGAGTGAGGGCATGTTTGTATCTGTTCTTTCGTGTCTTTACAAGACCTCATTTTATTTGAGGGCATAATTTTCTCATATACAGTTTGTATAACCCTTTGTCAATCACGATATTCCCAAACATCTTGAGAACCAAGAATAACTTTTCAGTCGTAGACCCTCTTTTTCATAATTTTCTTCTCTTTGAGACTGTGGTTTGAAAGGACACAGACTATTATTATTTCTATGGCTTCTAAGACCACGTTGTTGACAAAATTCTAAATCACAGTCTAGGTAATGTCCCAACTAATGCAAGAATAAGAGATAACAACGACACCACATAGTAAAGATGGGATAATATGATCCGCCGAATAAGTAGACCATATATTGATGAAAAACTGTGGTAGTGTCACAATACGACTACTCAATACTCTTCTCTCATTTTGGCTGTGTCTCCAATTTGATTCCTACTTTATTATAGAGTTTTTTGACGCACTTGATTTACACCATATTAATGCATAATGTGGTAGACAATTTTCACAAAAATTGGCTGCCAAACTCTACCAAACTTATAGAAAACTTTAACTACCTGACTTCCACAAATATGGCTACCAAGTTTCACATTGGTGGCTACCAATTTTCACATTTGTGGCTAATAATTTCAACAAGTATGATTGCCAAATTAATTTGCTGCCATTTTATTCCCACAGTATTCACACCCACTGCTAGGGTCCTAATTCAGGGTCATGGTAGAAAAAGGTAAAAGGAAGTAAAAGAAAGATGTAAAACATATTCTCCGTCTCAAGAGTCGATAGCAAAATGAGCGGTGTGGGTCGACCTTAGACCTAATAGCGTGCCAAATGTCAATCTGGGGAAAGATTGTTTAATCTGGGTAGTCGGTGTAAACTAATATGGTGAAGCCGCAAACACAGTGCAAATCACACAAGGCTATCTAATGTCAGTACACAGAGTTCTACTAAATACTATGTTTTGCATTTTGACTTAACTCATTTCCATGTCGATGAAGGAATTAATTCGGTATCTCAGCAAATTATGTTGTCTAAACTCTAATCGGGTGTCTAGTTTCTTTAGTCAATTCCAGTTCCGAATTCGTGAGCTTATTGGATGGTATGGCTTAGGCATGAGGTATCCCTATCACCACCGATGGTTCACAGACTAGAATTGGGATTCAACCCCCAGAGCTGATACATGTTCAAGGCTTTCATACTCCGAAGGCACAATAAGTTGCTGATGTGGCTCCTAAAATGGATGCTTTTCTAGTATCACTTGTTATGGAAATACTCATGAAGATAGTTGAGGAACAAAATATGTTTGATAGATTTGTTTGAATGGGTCTTCTTATTCCATGCAGTCCATATTCGTGTTTCAACCATATAGGTGATTCATTAGTAGTTGATTCAAATGTATTTATTTAGTATTTTGAATATTTTTGGGATGTGATGCTTGGGTGGATCTCCTTATTCCTCATATAGTAGATTTTGACATAATTTTAGCTATGGATTGACTATCTCCTTATCATGTTATCTTAGATTGTCATGCCAGGACCGTTACTTCAATAGTGCATGGTCTTCCTTAGTTGGTGTGGAAGGGTATGGTTAGTCATGACTAGGGGTGGCAACGGGACCGGGTCAGCCTGCCCCGGCTCGAGAATTGTCCTGCTGGACCCGGTCCCGTGGATATAGGGGGTTTAGTGCACCGATCAGGGGACGGTTCGGCGTTTGGTCCTCATCGATCCTGCCCGACTGACCGGCCGGTTCGCGGGATCCTTTTTTTTAAATAAAAAAAATTTCAAAATCTAGTCGTTGTCAACCATTGGGGAAATGGCTAGTGGACCCCGCCCTCCCCCCAAACGGATTTTTTCAACTTTTTCACTTCCCCAACACCCTCCCTACTTTTAATACTTTAATTTAAACCTTCAAGTTATTATAAATGCATTTAACCCATTTTTAATGTTATAAATACCCCTCATTCCTTTACTATTTCTTACAAAATCATCTATTCGCATTTCTCTCATCTATTTTCTATATCCTCTCAACTGTCAAGTCTCAATCTTAATTCTTAAATGTTAATTTATATTCCTTTTTAGTCTCATATTATTATAATACATATATTTCAATTTTCAATTCTAAATATTCATATTATATCAATATAAATCTCATATTTTCTATCAAGTATTGGATTTGGAGTTTCAAATTACAAGTTATAACAAACTACAAGCTTCAAAAATTGGTTTAACGTCTTCTATTAACGCAAACGTTTGGTACATTTATTTCGTATATTTATATTTTATTGTTTCATCTTTAATTTTTTTTTTTTTTGGGTGTTTATTATTTTTATATTACCTTTAATAAATTTACATTGTGTTCTAGCAAAAAAAAAGTATTGGCAAGGAAAATAGAAAGACAAGAGAACACACGAGGTGGACATTTTAAAATATTAACTTTGGTAAAGAAATACTCAAGAAACATAAGAGCAAATTGTGGTACTTCCTCTAAATCAGTGTCCTAGATTTCGATTTCATGGAGAATTATTCTACTTATTTTGTATGATACCTTCTTATGAATTAATTCAAATGCCCAACTCGATCATGAAAGTTTTAGAACTACATTATGTAATATTAAATCATAATCTTGATGAAAATTCAGGTTGGAAGACGTAGAAGTTGGATCCTGCGAAGAGAAATTTGAAGATACACCTACTAGTCCCAATGACACAAGTTCCAAATGAAACTTCAAATTTTTAACAGGAGCACAATTGTAGATGTTCACGCCTTATACCTCCACAGGGAGAATGTTAAGTAGCAACGCCTAAACTCTATTGTGTCCAATTTATGACTTTCGATAAGAAAACAATTATTGTATTTGGTAATTATTGTAAGCAATCTGTAAACCTAGATAAGTGGGGGTCAAGGTGGGACCGGGGGTATTAAATAGAAATGTATCTTGTGTGCGATAATCTAAAGAAGCTAAGCATTAGCTAATCGAAACAAAGGAATTTCAGTTAATGAATTTGATATTAGTTATTTCGATAGGGGTTTCTAACAGTTCAAGGACCATTAAAACCTTCTAACCTTGGTGACCACTACCAACTATCTAATAGGAACTAGATTGCAAATTTTAGCTAAAATGTCTGTTGTGGTTTGCCTTATAGTTATTCTTCAAATCCGGGGGCATTTATTGAATTATTCAACAACTTATAAGTCTGTTTTAGAGGTTTGCACGAAATTACTATTCAACCCGTATGTTTTTCGAATATCAACCGTAAACTTGTCAATTTCTTCGTTTATAGTTAGGCATATTAGATAGTAGAGTGTCTATCACTTCAGACATAGGTCGCAGTGTTAATGGCATGATTTTTTAACTATTACAGCACATTGGATGATCATAATTGAATTTGCAAAAAAGAATCTAGTTATAAAGAATGCTAGAGAAAAAATGGTGCATATTTACCTTCAAATATTTTGAGTGTTTAGATTATAACCTATTTATAGATAAAGTATGTCTGTTTGCTTAGATCGTGCAATCTAATAAACAACGTTTGCTTGTATGTTTAATAAGTTAGATTATGTCCAATTAAACATATAAAAATTTTTCATGTTGATTTTTGCACATATATTAAATTTAGTTGTACAAGATGAATTTCATTATTTGATTGTGGTTGTTGAAAATTGAATATATGTTGCCTGGATTATTTTAATGGCTAATAAAGCTTCTAGAATTTATGGAATTTAATGAGCGTTGTTTACTATGTAATTTCACCTAGAAAAATTTCAAGGCATTCAAAACAAGGGGATTCAATTTAGAAATTTTTTTCAGTTGTTGCCCCTCCCCCCCCCCCCCCCAAATATAAAATACCCATAGAAATGGTGTTTAATGCTCATAATGCTGACCCATTAGATAGAATTTGTGATGAAGATTGAGAAGAAACTAAATAACTCTTAGAATTTTAAAGACTTTTTTATGATGCTACAACCATGTTTTATGAAATTTATTATCCTATTCATCAGTATAAAAAATATTTGTGCTCTTTCAATCAAATTTTCTAAATATAAAAAAAATAGATAAATTTAGAGTTTCAATTGAAGGTATGATTTGAAATTTTTTTTATTTTTTTCCTATTTCTCAGATTTATTTAACTGCTACTTTATTTCATCCTGATTATAAATTACGAGGTGTGCAGGGTCTTGTTGAAATTTTTTATGATACTTTAGAAATTTTAGAGGAAGAAAATCCAACTTGTGAAACGTGTAAGTCTAGAATAAAAGTAGAAGCAAATATTTTGTATGAAAAATACAGAATTACGGAAAATACTCAAGGAGAAATTGATCAAACTTCTAATCCTGAGAGTGAAGTTCGAATTTCACAACTTATTATGCGAGTTTTCTGGTCTAATTCTACCAATTGTGATGATTTGGAAGAATTCTTAATCAATTATAGAAAGATGGAATCAAGATGCAATTAGATTTTTAAGATGGTGGGAGCGGACCTGTTGCATTTCCAATTTTAGAGAAATATGCCTGATGTTCTAGCTTTCAGGGGCTTCATCAAGTGTGCCATCGGAGACTGTTTTTCAGTGTGGAAAAGTTAAATTGCGCTCGAACTTCATTGGCGGAGAAAGTTTTGAACATCAATTTATTTAGAGAATGGTCAATGCCGATAGGAGGAATAATAATTTGCCAAAAGTTAAATTCCAAACAAGCATCTTGGGTTAAAATAGTAATTAAATGTAGTGATGATAAGTTAGAGTCACAAGAGTTTTTAGCAAGTTTGCCAACACTAGAGGATGTCACCATCGATATGATGCGACAATTATTATTGAATTTTAAAGGAGAAAATAGATATTATTAAATTACATACGAGAACTAATTGAAACAGAACTCTTCCTAGAAGGTGGCTGCATAAAATTAGTTACTCATATAATATTTGTAACAAATATTAGTTTTACATATGATGAAACAAAAATCTTCCTAGAAGGTGGCTGCGTAGATTAGTTACTCCACTAATATTTGTAAATTGTAACATCTAAGTTCTAAGTTACAATTAGATTTTATTGAATAAATTTGAAGGCTTCATTCAAGTCTTTTTAATACAAGTATTGTCTTGCATTTTAATTTTGATATATACAATTATACATACATATTTAAATATATACTAAACTAACTTTAAAATACTTAATTTGGAAATCGAAACTTCACATTTGAAATTTCAAGTTTAAATCACTTTAAAATATTTAAAATATAAATTTAAACTTCTAAAATTTGAAATTTAAAACATTAAGCTTGAAACTTGAAATTTGAAACATGAAGCTTGAAATTCGAAAATTTAATTTGAAATTTGAAACCTACTGAAATTTGAAAGTTAAGGGGTTTCACATGTTGAACTTTTGATGTGCTTGTCTAGAAAACTATAATTTTCAATAAAATTACAAATAAATAAGTATATAAAAAATAAAAAATCCCCCGTCCCGTTCCGTCCTGCCAAACCCCGTCCTATCCCGTATATATAGTGGGACGGGATGGGACATAATTTTGTCCCCCCAATCTCGCGACCTGCGCAATCCCCCATCACCGTCCTTCGTCCTGTCCCCCTTCGTCCCGTCCACCAGTGCCCGTCCTCGTCCTAGTCATGCCCCGAAAAGGGTGATTTTGTTTTGAAGGCGAAGAGAATGATAGAGAAGGGGTGTTTGGCTAACTTGGAATACATTTGGGAGACAAGTGTTGATACTCCCTCATTTGAGTTTGTTCGTGTGATGAGTTAGTTTGTGGAGGTATTTTGACCGACTTACTAGGCATTCCACCAGGCCATAACATCAATTTTGGCATGGATTTATAGTCGATCACTCAACGCATTTCCATTCCACCCTATATGATGACAGTGTTAGAGTTAATAGAATAGTTACAGGATTTATTGAGTAATAGATTCATCATACCTAATATTTCCCCTTGGGTTATTCCTAGTTTGTTTGTAAACAAGAAAGATAGTTCTACGCAGATATGTATTCACAATTGGTACTTACATAAGTTGTTTATCAAAAACAATTATATGGTACCTCTCATTGATGAGTTTCTTGATAATTTTAAGGGTGCTTCGGTGTTTTCAAAGGTTGATTTGATATTGGGCTACCATTAGTCAAAGATTCAAGCCTTAGATATTCTTAAGATTTCATGTAGGACTTGTTTGGGACATTACTGATTCATAGTTATGTTTTTGGGTTGATTAATACCTTAGAGACATTCATTAAGTTGATGAATGAGGTATTCTGACCACATTTAGATTCATTCATCATTTTGTTCATTGATGACATCTTGATCTATACCATGGATAGAGGAGAGCATGGGAAACAATTGACCTTTGGTTAACTTTGATGAATAAGTCGTTGCATGTCAAGTTCTGAAGTGTGGATTTTGTCTTAAGTCCATGGCATGCTCTGGGCGTGTGATGTTCAAGGATGAGATCCTTGTGGATGCAAAGAAGATCGAGGTAGTTCAGGATTGAGCCAGGCCTACTTTACTCGCCAATATTTAGATCTTTGTTGGATTGGATGGTTACTAGAGGCGATTTGTGAAAATATTTTCTTCTATTGCATCTCCAATGACTAAGTTGGCTATATATATATATATATATATATGACATTTAGTAGCTCAATGAGTATAAAGCTAACTTCGGAAATCTCAAATCTTTGTTGACTTTGGCACTGATTTTTTACTTCACTGATAAAGAGAGAAAAATGTATGATGTATTGTGAAAATTCTAGGTTGTGTGTAATGCATAAAGTCAAGGTTATTGCTTATACTCCTACATTATGAGAAGAACGACCCTTCACATTATTGAAGTTGGTCGTAGTAGTTTTCTCTCTGAAAATTTGGAGGCCATATCTCTATGGCGTTCATTGAGAGATCTTGACCGATCATCGTAGGCTACAATACTTTTTATACAAGAAGGATCTCAATTTAAGGAAACCTAGGTGGTTAGAGTTTCTCAAGGACTATGATATGATAAAAAAATGTATCACTCGATAAGGATAATGTGGTAGTGAAGATGTATCATGATTTGAAGCAACATAATTAGTGGTGTAGGACTAAGATATGACTATATTTTGGCTTTTCCCTCTATGAGATGAGCCCGGTGCTGTAACGATGGATAAATAGAACTGTATTGGCCTAAATATTCATGGAGTATGTGTTTAGTGTTTAAATTGACAGCTAAATAAAAAATTGGCACCAAAGACAAAGCGAGTTGGTTTATAGGATGTCAATACCCAAAAAGAGGTAGCTATTGATATTTTGGTAGGATTACCACAAACTTTGATGAAATTTGATGGCATTTGGATCATTATTGATAGATTAGCCAAACTTGTTCACTTGATACCAGTCCAAACTAGCAACAATTTGTAAAAGTTGGTGCAAATTTACATATACGAGATCATTCATTTTCATAGCGTGCTGATTTCCATCATTTTATAGGGATACTCAATTTATATCTCATTTTTGGAGTTTGATGCAAAAGAATTTGGGTACCTGAGTTGAGCTTTGTACAATGTTTCAGCTATAGAATGGTCAATCATATATTTTGGATTATGTCATTAATTTTTAAGGCCGTTGAGATTAGTTTTTTTTCCTCCTTTAGCTGAGTTTGTGTATAATGATAACTTCCATTTCAACATCCAAATGGCATCAGTTGAGACTTTGTATGAGAAGATATATAGATCTCCGTGGGAATGTTAGACCTTAGGGTAGTAATATGTTGAGAGATTTTATGGAAAAAGTGAAGTCGATCCAAGAGTGGCTTTTGACAACTAAATTAATTAGGATAAATTAAAGAGATATGAGCAAAATAATTTAAGGTTTAGGTTTGATGATTGATGGGAAGATTTTGCTCAAGGTATCACCTATGAATAGGCATCATGATTTTTTGAAAGAAGGTCAAGCTTAGTCTGAGGCTTATTAGTCCACTAGTGAAGTTTCTTAGGAGGTGTTTACCATGTGTCTATGTAAAAGAAATATCATTCAAATAGTTCCCATGTGATTTAGTGAGACGTGGTACAATTGGATTGGAATTTGACTTTTAAGGAGAAGCAAGCCTATAACTATATTGGATAAGCATAATAACTTGTGTAAAGGTGCAAAAGAATCATCTTGTGGATAAGATAGTACAACTTCTTGAGATTTCAAGTATGTCCTATCTCTTTATGTTCTATGTGTGTTTTAAGTCTGATACTTTGGAAGTTTGACCAAAGTCAACATTTGAGGTTGGCAATGTTATGTCTGAATTTTAATGATTCCAGTACGCCTGCAGGGAGATTTTTGGCCTAGACGGGGATTCAGTTTAGTTGTTGGTTGAATTTTGACGTTTTCTTAAGTTTTGAGAGATAAATTATCAGAGAATGTGTTTTAAGACTCATTTTGAGTTTAGAGTAGCTTTTGTTATGCTATGAGCTCTGTGGTGTAGCCCATCACATTTGTATAGAAGGACCAGGATGGGATGTCCCCCACAATTGGTAATTTTTGTTAAAGAAGAGTTGTAGGACCAGGTATCAATTAGCCTTTGCTTTTGCAATGTGTTACGTTGAGTCAGGTGCTCCATATTCGTAAACAGATAACTTATGGATTACTCTTTTTCAGACTTAGTTGGGGTGATGAGGAAGTACTTAATAATTTTTTTCTTTTTTGAAAATTGTGATGGTGATGATTGGCTTGAGACTTGGAAATAGTGATTTGTGTATTTATTTTGGACAAATTTATGCATTATTTTATGTATGTATGAGCAGTGATTTGTAATGAGGATATTACACGAACTGGAATGCTAATAAAATGAAAGAGAAAATGTGGCTGGCCTACATGAAAGAATGAGAAACTTTATTGATATTGAAGCTCGTAGCTTGTGTCTTTAATTGAGAATTTCATTGTATTCATATATGTTGCATGTGCATTAATCTTCTTTAATTGAGAATTTCATTGTATTCATATATGTTGCATGTGCATTAATCTTCTAATCGTCCTAATTTATAATCATTCCGTTCATTGATCCTTCACTTGAATGAATGGAAATAATATTTTTACGAAAGAGAATTTTAGGATCGATACGATCTTTTCGGATAGATATATGGATCTTGGGACTCCCCATGAGTCCTTATAATATCCCCAAAATTTCAAAGATAAGACTTGAGTCACTCTTTTTGGTGAAGAAAGTTTTTTCACGAGTGATTAAACATTTTCTTAGATGTTAAGGTCACTAAAACTTCATAGCATAAAGTTGAGTTGAAAATTTTCATTCCAAATAAATTTCTCTATGAGATTATTCTTTGGTAAGCTTCAAACGACCATAACTTTCAACAAAAAATTTTTTAGGTGGTCCATGAGCTATCAAATCAAAGTTCTTTGAATTGTCTTTCCAACTGAGTTTGCTAAATTTTGAGTTCAAATGAAGAAGATATGCCCGTTTGAGTGCAGCCGGTCTAGTAAAGGCAATTCATCGTTTTAAGGAGGGATATTTTGGTCTTTTCCTTACCTCCACTATCCTAGCTCATTTTTGTTGATATTTTAGGGGTCTAAAATGCTTAGAATCAGTTTTAGTCATTCCTAAAGACCGCTTAGGATTTTGAGAGGATTTCAAGAGGAGAAAAGAACAGTGTTCAAGATTTTTGTGAGCTTTGAGGATTTTTGCCAAGAATTTAATTCTTTCAAGGTATGTAAGTTTCACAGTAATGGTTAGTTCGCCCTCACGCCAATCGTGATTTCTTTATTGAATTCATCCATGAGATTTCGTGTATTGAGTCTTGATGAGTTTCTTGAAGTTTTGTTCTTCATTCGTTATTAATAAAGATTGATGAGTTCTTGAGGCAAGGGTTTCGAGTTTGAGGTTTGTTCTTAAGAAAATTTGAATAGATTTTCTTTTACTTATGTTGGATATACGGATCTAAGAAACTTAAAAAGAAAACAACCAATTCTAGGTGAATTAGAATAAAAAATCAAGAAGAAAATTTTGTTAAAATATTCTGGGGGAGGGGTGGCACGATGCGCCACAGATCTGCCAGGGAGGCTGGTGGGCCACGCCTGCAGTACGCCAGTAATGGTGTCTTAAAGTTTAGGGGTTGGCACCCTGGAATGCACCAGGGTTGCATGCCCCTGTTCTCTTTTCGTTTTTCGTGACGTCTGTGTTCTTTTAAAATGTATTTTCACTCTCTTCCTGATTTTAATTATCCAAACTACATTGAATCATCAAGAGATCCTATATATAATAAATAAGAACTCTTGAATTCATAATTTAAAATCAAATAGATTTAAGAGTAAAGTTGAGGAAGTTCCTCGAGTCATTTAGAGAATTCTTTTACTATCTTTTAAAACTTATTTTAAGATTTGAGTACTTGAATATGAAAGTGAGAAGAGTTGTATTCATGAGTTTAAATTGTTATTAAGATCTTTGAGTCAAGTCGTTTATGCCCATAATTCCGTATGAATTCCAGGAATTGGAAATCCTTGGTGAGGAGTCTATAGTTGAGTCATGAGTTTCGAGTTCTTGAGTCTTGAGTTTTGAGTTTTGAGTATTGAGTTTCTATATTTCTATTATGATCCCTGAGTTGAGTCGTTCATTTCCATAATTTCATATGAACCGTATGAGCTGAGTTATGAATTTTGATATAGCTTTTTAAAGTCAACATTTGAGTTCTTAAACTTAGTTTTGAGAAAGTAAATATAAGTTTTGAGAAAAATGTTTTTAACAAATGATTAGTATGACAATCGTGTTTGTCATCAATGCATGAGCAGTATGATATCTAGATATATCATTAATGTTTATACAATATGACTTCCTAAAGTCACCAATGGTCATATTCTACTATGATTTTGATATGTTTTTGAGAAAGAGTTTTTAAGTATGAGTATAACGGGACTATGTATTCCAAAATTATCAATTTTTGCATTGATAAAAAAGAAAATGAGATTTCTAAATGAGTTATCAGATCAAAAGATATTTCAAGAGAAGTTACCTTTTTTAAGAGGGTAGTTTGATCAATTACCGCAAACTAGAGGAAGAGTTATATTTTAAAATATATGAGCATCAGTATATATTAATGGGAGTAGTATTGAGCATTGATATGGGAATGAGTTCAAATAACTTAGAATCCTCATTAACCATGTCTGCCAACATGGGCAAAGGGTGAATTTTTTTTAGATGATTTCTTATTGATTTTTAAGCATAGCTTATTGGATCCACTTTTTTAGGATGTCCTATACCCTGATAAGGTATAGGACAATTCGTGCAGCGTGAGCGAGACGTCGTATCATCACATGACTCATATTAATGGTTGTCAATAGAGAATCTCTCAAATAAGAGTAATGAGTTTGCTATTATATCTTCATATACATTTGAGTTATTATCTATTGTTTTAAAACTTCATATATATAACATATTTTATTGTTGCTTTCATTTTGAGTTTGAGTTGAGTATCTTGAGTTTGAGTTGGGTATCCTGAGTTGATTTAAGTATCGTGAGTTTGAGTTGAGCATCCTAATTTGAGTTGAATATCCTCGAATTGAGTTGAGTATTCTTGAGTCATAGTGAGTTGAGACGAGGTGAGTATGTCTTCCTTATTTCAGTTTGAGCTTGTACTTATGTTGCAGAGTTCCCCTTACATGCTCGTACATTCCATGTACTGACACCATTTAAGTTCAATGAAATTTAATTTCAGTTTATGTATGATTGAGTTAGTCTTCTGCTTCTAGTCAACCAGGTTGAAGATTTGCTTGGGGTCCAACAATGATTCTCGAGTGCCGGTCAAGTCTAGGATGTAGACTCGGGTCGTGACTAGTCGTAGATTACAATGTTTCACTTTTGAGTGGGTGTTTACCGGTAGGATCATTGTTCATTGCATTGCATTGAATTTCATGCACTATGGGTCGTGTATTCTGTCTCAAACTGTTGGAGAATTTTCTGCGGGTAAAATTTAGTATTCCCTATTTGATATCGTAATTGCTTAAGCTTGGTCGACCTATAATATCTACTAAGTACTTTTGATTTGTACTGACCCTTCATTTTTTGTATCTTTTCTGATGCAAATCCCTACGAGAGTTAGCACAGCGAGTTAGATTCATGGTGAACTCCAGCCTCCGGAGACTTACCCATTTCCTTCTCTATCTTCATTTATTTTTCATTTATACTTTTGGCTATGACGTATGGAATTTTATCAAGTTTTGCTCGTATGTGCACGTGACATTGAGGTTTTGGGAATTTATGGAGTGTATATTTGTTTATATAGATATAAATATATAATGAGAGTTTGCAGTATGATTTAATTTAGAGTTATTAGATGTTTCCTTACTCTACTTTCCGTTTCCTTTTGATATCTTAATCTGTATGACATTTGGGGAGGGAGCCCGTGGGCTGGTGGAGGTGCGGAAGCGGGATGACCAGGTTGAGTTGACCTAGGAGATAGTGAGGGTGAATCAGAATTAGGTTTTTATAGAGTTTTAAATTTTAGGACATAAGAGAAAAATGTTGCAAAGTATGTAGATAGTGGGTTCGAACCCACAACACTAGTGTGAAAGGCATTTTCACCACTCATTTGTATCACTAATCAGTTGTCAATCATTTTTATTATGAATATATATATATGCATTTAATTTTTTAATTACAAATATAAGGTCAAATAAGAAAGATAGGGGGTTTGTCAACTCCACCTAACTTTGCCTCTTATTGTACTAGTGTTTAATGATAGGCAATTAAGTTTTTTCTGTTTTATATCGTAGTTGGCGCTAGTTATGAAGGCTCACCATAGGAGATCGTATATAATATTTTGTAAATGAAGATAAGGGTTGTGTCATTTTATCATTCTCAAAAAATTTGTTTGGTAGGTTCAATGTTATCTATAAAGAAAAATTAGTTATATTGAGCAGAAATGATAAATATATACCTTAAGCCTTTCTGGAGTACGTCAATCTCATTCTTCAGCATGTTGATCTCCTCTTTTGGGTCCTAAAAAAGTATAATTTTCATTTATTACTGTAACATATAAGAAAAAGCTATTGTCTATTTTTATTATTTCTAAATACAACAATTCCTAGCATAAAAACAATTTTTTGATAGACATTAAAATTAAGTGCATGGACTCTTTATTTTTTAAACTCCTATAAAATGGATTTTTTTGATCATAACTACAACTATTTATTTTTAGTTCTCCTTTCCCTCAGCAACAAGACTTGTTTTCTGAGTGGATAGTTTCCAAAAGTCAAAAAGCGAGAAATACAAAGGAAGGGCTCATAGCACTTATTACTAATATAAAATATAAAAAATAAATAAATTTATATACTTTGCAGTTAATAATGCAATTATATATTCCAAAGCATGAAGCATCCCGTGCAGTACTTTTGTCTCTAAAAAGTTAGTTAATTTAATCCTTAATTAGTTTTTGTTATCGACTGAATATGAATATATTATATATCCTGTTGGTCTTCTCACTTTCCAAGTGTCATGCATGCAATAATATTCACTACAAACAGCATCTGATGCTAAAATTGACATTACAACCAGAGTTTGAAATATTATTGGTTATAGGCTGGAAATTTCTCTCATGAGTCAAATCATAGTAAGGCCCCAAATCCCTCCCGCCCTCGGCCTGTTATCACTTCTACTTATATTTATATTATTTTATTTTACGTAACTCCTCATTATCTCTATGATATATTATATAGATAGATATATATCATAGCAATTAGCCTATAATATATTAAATTTTACTGTAATAAATTGTTTCAATACTTTTTGTTTAATGGATATTTTATTTTATTTTAGAACTATTTTGATTTCAGTGGTAATTGATAAGTGTAAGATAAAAAGGGAGAATTCACCAGGTATAACATGTTATTAAACCATAGTATTATTAAAGTAAAAAAAGGGATTTACCAGAGGTTGTGTATCTTTGGCTTCCTCAGCCACCTCAACTCCCTTGGTTGACTTGATGTACCTCTCAATCAGCCCTTGCATGCTTCTTCCACCACAAAACACAAAAATGAATAAAATACTTCCTTTTGTTTTATTTTAAAATTATAATAGTAGAAATATGTGCGTGTTACTTAACATAGAAATAGTAAAAGGAAAGTAAACTAGACAGAGACAATAATACCCCTTAGTAGCAAGTTCATAGAGCTTTCCGTGAGCGGAGAAAACGAAAAGACCAATTTCAGCATCGCACAAAACGGAGAGCTCTTTGGCCTTCTTAAGAAGGCCTGCTCGACGTTTGCAGAAAGTGACTTGTCGATGAACTGTATCTCTATCCTCTTCATTTGAACCTTACCACGAGCCATCTTCTTTCTTTTCTTCTATAGATCCAATTTCTTTTGCTGCTTTTTTGGCAGACAACCTCCCACTAGTTTGAACTAGCTTCGAGGTTGTTGCACTCTACTCTTCTTCTCGACTACCTTAGCTTAATTACCACAACTTATAATTTATTCACTCTTCCTTCTTCTATCAACATTTTATACTTCCCCATTTTCATTCTTCTACCACCCATACACTTGCTATTAAAATAATGGAACCCACCTTTCCACCTCACTACGAATCTTACCTTTTCATTTCTACTTTCCCACTTTCAAAATACGTTTGATTAAACAAAGAAATTCTAAATTATAATTATGTCAAATATATAATTTTTTAATTTTGTAATATTAATTAAATATAAGATATTATTAAAGAAATAGGTGATTTTTTTAAAAACAGAGTGAGTATATGTTTTTGTATAATGGACTTGTACATCTTTTTTTTCCATTACCGCATACCTAAGTTATATATTCCGCCCCAAGTGGCTTAATCAATCTTCATGTTATTAATTTTGTTGCTGCTGGAAAACTGCACTCATCTTTTGTAGCCATCATAATGGAACGCTAACTACTCATTCAGTTTTTGTCAGAGGGTTTTGCCCTTTAATATTTTAGCAAATTTTGATTTAGCGTGACTCTAATATAGATATTGGGGTAGACTTGTGTGGGTTCCACAGAATTTGAACTCAACAAAATATTACATGTATTTATGTAGTTATATTACTTTTGAACCTTCTCATGAACAAGAACTAAGTTGTAGCATTGTGGTAAATCACTTTAAATTGACTTTATGTCCAGGGTTTGAATCCACATTTAGATTTATAAGAAAAAATAAAATTGAGGGTCAGTATCCACATTTAAATTTAAACAAAACAAACAATCTGAACGTGCTTAGAAGTTTCTTGTAATAAAACTATTTTTTTGTACCTATATGCTACTTATTCATATTTTATTGGCTTATTCACAAACTTATACTTGTATTAATCAAATTCTCAATAAAAATTCTATATCCGTCACTACATACTACACATCGAATGAAAAATGAAAAATAAAAAAATAAATTGATTAAAGATGGTTTTTCCGTTGAAAATAGTCGTGTCATAGGATTATTGGCTACTTTTCTTTTGTACCTCTCATCTCTTGAACATGGATTCTTCCCCCTTTCCTCTAAAAACACGGATTCCACTATTAACAAGGAAAAAAAAATAATACCAAGTTGGTCCTCCAAGAAAAACTAATTAAGTCCAAATGTACTGTTATGTACTAGCCGAATCTTTAATATATAATTTGTTGATGTATTTATAGAGTATATGGAACCTATATGTATGATGGGGGGAAAAATATCGAGCCAAAGTATGTAGATTTTTTTGTGTTATTTTTATAGAGAAAAAAAATATGCATATTACACATATGTCGCGTTGAGAAGGCTCTTGGTTAGTGTAAGAATTATTTTTAATTATTTCTTACTTATGATCCAAGTTTACTTATAACTCAAGTAAATACCATAAATAATATTTAATACGAAATAGATTTTGTTCGTATATTGGTTACTTGATGGACGTATCAGATTAAGTCATGACCTTTATGAATTGGTCCTCACTCCACCTATTGGGGTTACCACATATTTACTACAATAATTTCATCGCTGATGGTTGTGGTAACATAAAGTTAGGGTAAAGAGGTAGAAATCAATTTACGACCAACACTTCCGCTTCTCTCTGTGATGATGTCGTACGCATCAGGTATGTACCCCTAAGGATCTTTATGTAAGATTATCGTGTTCAAGGTCTTGATATTACGTATTAAAGTATTGACATATTACATAAACATGACTCTTAACTTGGCGTTAATTAACAACTATGTCCTCCAACTTTGAATGTGCACAAGTAGACACTTAATCTATTATAAAATTGAACAAGTAGACACAAGTGTCCTACATGACATGATACACGTAGGATGCCATGTAGGATACAAAATTATCATGTAGGGTGTCATGTAGGACGATTATGTTCATCTCCTCAATTTTATACAAGTTTAAGTGTCTACTTGTGCACATTCAAAGTTGGAGGTCATAATTATCGATTGCCACCAAGTTACAGGTCATGTTTATGTATTATGCCCAAAGTATTTAATCTTGCATGTTACATCCGAGTCTAGATTGTTTGAACAAATAATCTTCATAAATTATATAATCGCATCAGTCTTGGTAGAGTAATAAAGAGTAATTACCGCTCACCACCCCTAAATAAATAAATAATTATGTTTTGTTTTAGATTGCATAAATTCTGAAATTTTTTAATCTTCCCATATTGTAATAATTATGTTTTGTTTTAGATTGTGTAATAAATTCAAGTGGTCGTTAAACAAAACAATAAATAATATGTGTGTACCTAATGTAATATTGTTTGTTGGTCATCAAAATGGTCAAACTAGAGAAATTAATGTTTACACAAAATATTTATGATCAGTTGAAATATGTGGAATGTGAATTAGTAGGATTCATTATTTATTGATATATTCACTATTCCAAGAGAGATTGCGTCTGATTTTCAACTTGATGCATGCATTATGTCTCTTTAGTTTGTTAGTGATCAAAGTGGCAAAACTAAAATATATAAAATTATTTACATGGACAAAAAATTATAATATTATGTGCGCGTTGTATTTATATAGATTATTAGTGACCAAATTGGTCAAACTAGTGAAATTAACGTGTACACATATCATTTTTATGATCACTTGATGCATGTATTATGTTTTATAGTTTGTTACTTGTTAGTCATCAAAGTGACCAAACTAAAATGTTTAAAATTATTCACATGCTCAAAAAGATATTATGTGTGTTTTGTATTTATATTATTTGTTAGTCACCAAATTGGTCAAACTAGAGATATAAACTTCTACACATATCATGTTTATGATCACTTAATGCATGTATTATGTTTCTATAATTTGTTAGTCACCAAAGTGGTCAAACTAAAATGTTTAAAATTATTCACATGCACAAAATTGTATGATATTATGTATGTATTTGTATTCATATAGCTTGTTAGTCACCAAAGTGACCAAACTAGTATGTTTAATAAAAATATACACTCATAAAATTGTCATTTGTCTATGACGGTTAATTAAATGCATATATTGAAAAATATAAACATATAAATTGACTTTCACTATTACTAGAACTTAAAATTTTACCCAATGGTGAATCTATCATTCTAAAAATAGTGAAAAATTATGAGGTAAATTAATATTTTCAATAAAACATATATTTATATCCAAATATATCATACATGTCTGGTTTTTGAATTTTTTTATTTCCTATTTAAGAATTAGAAATGACATTTAAATTATGATAGTGTGTCATAGTATCTATCCAAGGAGAATTGCGATGTACTTTTCATTTTACGAAATTCACATTATTTTTTGCTATGTGCGCATGTATAATTATTTGCATGTATTCCTCATATTCACATGCTTTGTCTGTTACTATGTTCAATGGATTGAACTTCTCTGAATGTCACGTACAAGTCTAGTTCCATTTAGGTGTGATGGATATTGGTTTGTCTCTACTGAATGACAAACCTACTGTCATTACCTAAAGCAATAGGATAAGTTTTTTTTTTTTTTTCATAATATGAGAGTCGCTCTAATAGAGGATCTTGTGTTCAGGTGAATGATGGTTGTTAACACATAGAGCGTACTATTTCAACAAACAAAAAAAAAAAGTCAGGGAATAACCTTAATTTTGCGGAAATTCTTTTTTGTCCTACTGATAAGTCTCTCACTGCTACACTAATGGTTGAACTCACGACTATGAAGTTTGATGGGTCGCGCAGTATTCAAAATCATATCATCGAGATGACCAACATTGCAGCAGGACTTTCGACCTTGGGATGAAAGTGGATGACACCTTCTTAATTAAGTTTATTCTTAAATCATGTCTCTTGAGTATGGATCATTTCAAATTAACTATAACATTATTAAGGATAAGTGGGATGTTAGTGGATTGTCTAAAATGCTTTCTGAAAAGGAGTCAAGATTTAAAAATAAGGAGGTCATTTCATTAACCTCATGGGTCAAGGAGTTGATAAAATACTTAAAATGAAGGCCAATAAGTTTAAGAAAAAGAAAGCACCTTCTAAAGTTCCACATGATGCTCATAAGGAACTCAAGGTCGATATGTGTCATTTCTGTAGAAAGGAAGGACACTTCAACTAAATGAAAGTTCTGTTTATTTGTGGTATAAACGTTTGAGTCAAATATCCAAAAAAAAACTTAAAAACTTAATAAAGAATGAGATTCTTCTGAATCTGAATTTTATTGATCTTGATATATGTTCGGATTGTATTAACGGAAAGCAAATCAAGCATACCAAGAAAGGTGCCACAAGGATCATTCAGTTTTTTAAAATTATACACACTGGTATTTGCATCCATCTTTAGGTAGAGAAAAATATTTTATTACATTTATCGATGATTTACCACAT
Source organism: Solanum habrochaites (assembly GCA_027704765.1). Classification (NCBI taxonomy): domain Eukaryota; kingdom Viridiplantae; phylum Streptophyta; class Magnoliopsida; order Solanales; family Solanaceae; genus Solanum; species Solanum habrochaites. Next base: position 38,848,421 of record JAKWJA010002499.1, read on the forward strand.
TGTGAATTTATCTATTTGTTGAAAGAAGATTCTCATGCAGCGAACACTCTTAAATTGTACGTTGATGATGTTGAAAGACAATTAGATAAAAAGTGAAAATCATAAGGTAAGATAGAGGTGGTGAATGTTATGAAAAGTAAAACGAATCAGGACAATGTCTAGGTCTATTTGCAAAAATTCTCAAATAATGTGGCATATGTGCACAATATACTATAGTAGGAACACCTCAACAAAATGGTGTTATTGAAAGGCGTAATCAAACACTTATAGATATGGTTAGGAGTATGATGAGTAATTTCTCATTACCCAAATTATTGTGCATGTATTCTCTTAAAACCGATGTATATATATTGAATAGAATTCCTAGTAAGCCAATTTCAAAAACCTCTTTTGAATTGTGGACAGAAGGAAGCTGACACCTCATGTTTGGAGTTGTCAAGCGGAAAGTAGATTTTATAATCCACATGAAAAAATTAGATTCTCAAACAGTAAATGGTTACTTTATTGATTAGTTAGATAAATATAAAAGGGAATAGGTTTTACTATCCAAATCATTGTTCAAGAATTTGTGAATCAGGAATGTAATTCCATTGAGAACTTTTAAAGGAGGAGAGTAGGCGACAAAGTGTGGAAATTAATGAAGTAAGGGTAAATATTCTATTGCCCATGAATGTACCTATTTTCACACCAATAATAAAAGTTGTTCCTCTTGTTAAAGAATACTTTAACAATGTTGAACAACATCGGGGGTGAAACACTTCAAGAAAGTTCTAACTCACAAGTATTTGACGCAAATGAACTACATATAGTGCCATTAAAAGAATCTCAAATAATTAAATAAAATTGGTCAATTCGATGATTATGTGATTTATTTGCAAGAGTCATATTTAAATGTTGAAATCAATAAATATCCGATTTCATAAGCACTAAGTCTGATAAATGAATTGATGTCATGAATAAAGAGTTAAAATCCATTAAATACAACAAAGTTTGGGATCTTGCTAAATTACCAGAAAATTCTAAAAGAATCATTTTTAGATGGGTCTTCAACACCAATCTAATGGTAATATTGAACGATATAAAGTTAAGATTGTTGCTAAGAGATACACTCGAAAAATAAGGCATTGATTAACCTTTTCATTGTCTCAAAGAAAAACTCATGAAAAAACGTTTTGACTTTGGTAGCTCATTATGATTTAGAGTTTCATAAAATGGATGTGAAAACTTCATTTATTAATGGAGACCTCGAGAAGAATGATTATATGGACCAACTAGAGGGTTTCAAAATTAAAGAAAAAAATCAAATGGTGTATAATCTGAAAAAGTCAATATATAGACTTCAAAAACCACACGACAATGGTATATAAAGTTTAATGATACCATAACATCTTTTGAATTTGAGGAAATTATCGTTGATCGGTGCATATACCAAATGATCAGTGGGAGTAAATTTATATTTGTATTCATGTGTTTTGATGACATTTTAGCTAATGATTTAGGCATATTGTGTGAGACAAAAGACTTTCTCTCTATAAACTTTAGGATTAAAAATACGAGTGAGGCATCCTGTGTGATACGATAGAAATTTTTTCGTATTTTTGAGACTGTCTCAAGAAGGTTATATCGAAAGAGTTCTACAAAGATTTATATGAACAAGTTTCAGCAGGAATAGCTCTTATTAAAAAAATGGACAAATTTAATCTTATGCTATGCCCAAAAAATGAGGTACAACGAAATGAAATGAAATCAATTCCTTACTCTTTTATAGTTGAAAGTTTGATGTATATTCAAACTTTCACAAGACAGGATATTAGTTTCGCGATCGGAATGCTAGGAAGATATCAAAGTAATCTTGAAATTTATTACTAAAAGAACTGCAAAAAAAGTTTATGGCATGTTATGAAGTTACAATTCATTCATTATGGTTGTGAAACTTTATTTCAGGACTTGGAGTTATCGACACCATTACCGAATCACTTAAAATTTATTGTGATAATACTGCAACAATATTCTTCTTCGAGAATGATATGTACTCCACAGTTGTCAAACATATGGAATTAAAGTACTTTACTATCAATGAAGAAGTTCAGAAACAAAGAGTGTTACTGAAAAATATTACAACAATCTTATAGTTGCAGATCTGTTAACAAAGGGCTTATCACTAAATACATTTAAAGAACATGTTCAAAGAATGAGTATTGTTTTTACTTATGATTGATATATTTATGATATACATTAATGAATTTATTGTTTCTCATAGTGGTGTACACAATATTATTTTGAGATATTGCACGATAAGTCTCTATGAGACACTATTAAAAACCAAAATGTTATATGATTTTATAGCTTACGAACCTAGTATGATAAGTTATTAATGTAGTAATATATGGAAGGGAGTATGTAGCTTAAAATTTATGTACAACTTCCATAACTTGCATGAGAAGTTTGTTATATTGTGGTACGTATGATGGACATTATAGAAGAAATTTATTATACGCGCAACTAATGTTTATGAACTATTAATGTTATATGGTCAATGTCCAAGTGGGAGAATGTAAGAATTATTATTAATTATTTCTATTTATGGCTCAAGTTTACTTGTAACCCAAGTAATAGCATAAATAATATTTAATAAGGAATATATCTGATCTGTACATTGGTTACTTGATGGACATATCAGATTAAGTCATAACCTCTATAAATTGGTCTTCCCTCTACCCATTAGGGTTATCACATATTTACTATAATAATTCCATTGGTGATGGTTATGGTAACATAATGTTAAGGCAAGTAGGTAAAAATCAATTTACGACTAACGCTTCCGCTTCTCTCTATGATGATGTCTTCCGCATCAAGTATGTACTCCTAACAATCTCTATGTAAGATTAACGTGTTCAAGATCCTGATATTACGTATTAAAATTTTAATCTTATAGTTAGTAGATCGAATGTCTTCACAAAGCAATGTGATGTTTAGGATCTAATTTAACCTCAACGAATTTGAAGAAAATGGAGACATCTTAGGTCATTGTTAAAAGAATAGAAAGAAAAAATAAACGCAACTATAGGGGATGCTCAAATATATATATGGTATAAAGCCAAATTTGAATGGAGGTTAGAGAATTTACAAGTCTAATAGGGGAATGAATGAATGACACATTGACTGCCTCCGATAGACGAAAAAAATCAAAAGGGGGTTTAAAATACTCCACAATTATTTGAATTGATATAAAATTATCTTTTGTCCACCTTTCAACCTTCAAATATTCTTGTCGTCAATTTTGCACAACATTTAAACCAATAACTCAATTAAATCATTATGTATCATAAACTATACCACTATAATTTCATTTATGGTATTATTTATGTGTTAACTATTTCTGAACCTATGATGCAAGAATGTGTATGGATTTCAAAATTGAATGAGTGATATATGATGCAACCACAAAATATTATGGGTTAATTAAGACTATTTATTTCCAATTATGAATCGACACAAAAATATTTGAGTTGGTAATCAAATATTTTGTGAGTGATCGATACTCCCCCCTGCCCCCATGAACACTCATAATGATATATATGGAGTACAAATCTAATTAGGTCAAAGATTGAATTTTTAGATTCGTTTTAAAATATCCATTATATGTAACGTGTGAAAATAGAGCTATGGAAATTAATGAATATTAAATTCGTACCCAAAATATTTACCAGACAATCGACTATGTATACAAATGCAAGACAAATGTTTGTAACGCCGAATGCAATATGTTTGAGGTCAAATTTACATGGCAAGCACACACTATCGGAAGTATGCCATGTTGAGGGATTTTTCCTTTCTGTTGTAGACAAGTAACTACCAGTTATAATCTTAAAAAAAAAACATTAACAATAAATTTATCTATTTAATTTTGTGTAAATTTTTATCTTATTGACGATATTATTTATATACAATTAATGTCCAAAATTACTATCAATGATCATTCAAGAATTTTTAAATCATCATATTTGAATAAATTTAGATTATTCAAAGTTATATAGAAAATTTTGCGACAATTACACATGTCCAGAGAAAAAATATGATTTGTTCCAAGAAGCAGTTTATTACTTGAAAAAAAATATTTTCAAACATTTTGAGCAACTGAAAGAAATGTAAATTAAACTTCAAACCACTAAACACAGTTTCGTTCGTTCAGGATTAAGAAAACTAAACGATTTTATTTGCCGGATTATTGAAAATAATTTTATGCTTTCATGGTACATATAGTGTTGATGATTGGGTGTAGAATCATCATTGTAAATTAGAGGAATCCTTCGAAATTTAAACTATTAAACGTTCGGATTCCCCCAAATCAATTGATATTAATATAACAAACTGTGATAGAAAAAACACTTTTTTTCAAGGTCCATAATAAACGAGGTGAGTTATTTCACTGCTCACTTAGTTTGGCATGTAAAGATGTAAGTAAGAAGGTATTTCAACCTCCGCTTTCGTAGTTGACTTGCTTCAACTCTCCATTTTATAAGATTTTGTATAATATCTAATATCTAATATAATATAATAGATATATATATATATATATATATATAAGATATATATATATAATATATATACCTATTATATATATATCTATCTATATATATCTTATATCATTTATATGTTGTATCTAACGATATCAAGTGTAGTTTGGTTGTTCCTTGTGTATTCCAAAATCAAATCTTTGGGTGTGATCAATATGATTGGTGTAAATTATTTTTATTTCTATTGGTCACATCAATTTTCTTTAAACATAAATCTTCAATATTAAAAGAAAATAGCTTTTACAATAGGCAAACACATCTGATTAGTGGGTGAGTGTGTGGGTGTGTTATTATATACACCCCACTCCACACATCATATACACACACACTCTACCTCCACTACACTATCATATTGTGTTTGCCTAGTGTAAAGCTCTTTTCTTTTAAATTGAATAAAAATAAAAAGAGAAAAATAAATTTCTCGCCCCCCTATCCGCTTCTGTTGACAGAACATTGAGGTGACCAATAGACTACCCCTCCTTTTACACCACCTCCTCTTGACCACCCAAAGCTTTGAATTTTTGGAATCCACACGGCCCCACTACCCGTGACGATTGTAGATACACCTGGTATAAGTGAAAGGGGGGTGATTATAAATTGGCTTGGGGAATAAACGGGAGACAAGGGTACGTTAGACCAATCAAACTTGTATAATAATAAATTGGATTTCATCATTGAAAACGCGAGTCATGAGAAGATCTAGGATACCTCACTATAGATAAGGTGAACAGGTAACTCATATGAACACGTAAGGGGTTGTAAGGTTGAAACAAGACAGTAACCTGAGATACCTTAGTGTTTAAACGATACAATAGAAGATAAGAAGGAAACCAACATAGATAGTATATATTATATATAATAGATATAGATATATATATATATCTATATATCTATATAGCTGATCTCTCTATATATATATAATATATATATATATAACTATATATATATATATATATATAATATATAATATATTAAAATATAGTATATAACTATATATATCATATATATCTATAAGATCCAGTCAAAACATGGTAGTCAAATATACAAGGCTACTACATAAAGAGTAGGTGTCCCAAATTCAATTTAGATCTATAAACTTGTCTCCAAATGAAAAAGACCAATCAAATTGATTAGAAGCAGACTGATCCAAAAACACCATAACTTCACCCTCGTTCCCCAATCTTCTTCCAATTGGCTCGATATCAACGCTAGTAAGTGTCACGCTCTTAGACTACCCTCTTGACATACACAGGACCTAGGATTACGAGTGATCCCAAGCTAACCGTCTGACATATCATAAGCATAATAAAAATAACTAAGCAGAGCATGAATTATGAAAAAAAATCTAAAATTAATAAATATATGGAGTGGTAATAAAACCAAAATAGTCTAAGTATGTAAAACATACTAAGAGTTTAGCGATAACTAACAACCACTTAACAACTTGAGTTGAAACTAGTACTATGTTTAAAATCTTCTAACTGAGTTGATTTGCTTGTAAATATCTCTTAGCTAAGTCTAACAAAACCAAAAACTAAATAAAAAGACTTCAATGAAAAACATGTTATTTTTCTCGTAATATGAGGACTCACCACTAAAGCTGTTGAATGTGGACTGAGCATCAATCTAAGCATGATCTGGATGTTGAGTACCTGAACCTGAAACTACATCCTGAAAAGATGTAGCACAAAGTATGTGTTAGTTCTTAGAATATATAGATACTAAGCTAAGCAAAGCATAACTGAGCAACACCATAAATTTAAATAGAATGTAACTATTAAAACATAACTAAAAGGCTAATCTATATGCAATGACCAAGTGTAAATCATGAAAGTGACAGTCTCAACTGAACGTTGAAATTTATGTATACTAAAAACCTGGTCAAATACACTAAGAGTCTGAATGTGAGAGCTACTATTAACCGGCATAAATCACATGAGTTAAATGTAGAGTCCGATGTATACGCCTCATCTAGAGTATCCAAAACATATCGTGCTAGGGTTACAAAAACATGATTGTCGTGATCACTAAATATGATGCCCAATAGAGGGGACTTATACTTCTACAAGGGCATGTAGTTCTGGGATTATAATGTACGCTGAGTGATAGTCAAACTCGGTGTTAAGTGTACTCCCAACTAAATATGTATATGACTGAACTGTGACTGAAATACTGAACAACTCAAAGTACTAGCATGCTAATGGAGTGATACATTTATATACTGATAAAGTGACATTCGAAATCTAGAGCATGATTATCTGTTTAACTAACCTAACAAGTGTAATTCATGAACTAAGACAATCTACACAAACTAGGATTTTGATTTTCATACAAAGAATTAGGAAATTTGTTTTGAGAAACGTGTTATTTTGATTTAGGAGACAACAACAACTAAATCACAATGAAACTCCAAGGTTTTAGAAACCCTAGGTAGAAACAAAATATAGAGAATCAAGGAACTAACTAAACTCTAAGGACTTAGTGGATGAAAGAAACCACTGGTGAAATTCCAAATACATGGTGAAGAGACTACGAAGAAATCCTCTGAATTTTGGGGCTGAACTTGAAAAAAACCTCTTTCTTGTTCTTGAGAGAATTGGTCGACTTTTTATCCTTATTTCGTTCAAACTTTGATGATTTTTCGATAATGAAGGTTTTGGGAACATTTTGACTAGATTATAAGGCTTTGATTGAGTAAATGGACGTAGTTTAGGTGTTAAACAACGTAATTAAAATGTATAACGCATAGGGGAAATGACCTAAATGAATCTAACTTAAAAACAGAGGAGGGCCACCCACAAGGCCACTGACGGACCATCGGAGGGACCACGGCCCGTCGAAAGGACCAAGGCCTATCAAGTGGGTCATATTTATTGGACAGTGCTTACTAGTTTTTTGCACCTTCCAGCCATGGTCCAATTCATGCACTATGCGAGGGACCATGAGCCTTGAAGGACATCGTGGTTTTTCACTTGGGCTAGGGGGTCTTCTGGTTTGACTTGACGGGCCAATCCATGGATCACCAGTAGGACCATGGAACGTGGTGGGAACCATGGTCTACCGCACTGACTGGGTGTGAACCGCAAGCAGTTCAGCCAACTGTGGTCCCTTTTAGGGTTCGTGAACTCCTTCATAGTTTACCTAATTTTTTATTGGTCAGGTCTGTTAAGTTTCTGAAATGTTACAATATATCCCCCTTGGGAGCATTCATCCTCAAATGAAGTCTAAACAAGTTGAGAATAGAGGAAAGGAGCTGCAAACCTTACCACAATGTATTCAAAGCTGATATCTAACTAAACTAAGTTCCATGGACATGAAAAATATGTTGAAATAAGATACGAAAACTGAATATACGCAAGAGTAAACTGAATGACTAGAGAGGAACTATTACCTCAAGGTGAAATGAAACCGAAATAAAAGAGGTGAAGATACTTAGATATCATGGATGATTTGTCTTCCCTAGTATCTCCCTCTATGGACTGATTCCTCCACAAAACATTTATTAAAGCGACTTTTTATTTCTCAACCTGTGAAAACCTGACGGTCAAGAATCATAACTGGCACTTCTTCATTAGTAATTCTATCCTTCATAGTCACACTCTATAATGGTACTATCGATGTCAGATCTCCCATATACTTCTTCCACAAGGAAATGTGAAAGACTGGATGAACCCCTGCTATTTCTGCAAGCAAATCCAAGCCACCCTACCAACCTTTTTCAGGATACTTTAAGAAACTACATCTATGCCTATATAGTGCCTCATACGGGGCCATTTGAATACTGGAATGAGAGTTATTATTATAGGTGAAATTTATGAGATATAGGTGATTGTACCAACTTCCTTTGAAATTGATCACGCCAGATCTCAACATGTCCTGTAAGGTATGAATGGTACACTCAGTCTGACCATTTGTATATAGATGAAATGTTGTATTGAGATTTACTTTAGTATCAAATGATAGACTTGGGAGCCCCATGTAACTTGACTATCTCATTGATATAGAGTTTGTGGTAGTCCTCCGCTGAATCTGTAGTCTTGATAGCCAAGAAGTGAGCAGACTTAGTATTCAATCTACTATCACCCAAATGGAGTCATGTTGTCTGTGAGTATGAAGTAAACTCGTAATGAAGTCCAGGTTTATCACTTCCCACTTCCACGTAGGTATGTTAATCTCTTGAGTCATACCTCTTGGTTTCTAATGTTTTACCTTAAACTGTTAATAGTTAAGACACTTAGCCACAAATCTGTTATGTCCCTCTTTATGTCATTCCAGAAAAAGACTTCCCTAACCTCACGGTACATCTTAGTGGAACCTGGAATAATGGAATGCCTAGATTTATGACCTTCTGTAAGGATTTGTTACCTCAACTTACCCATATTAGGAACATATAAGCGACCCTGGTGATGATTGCAACTAAAGCAATATGGGATCACTATTTTGTTTTTCCTTAATCTCCACTAATAATGAAGATCCTGGCCTATTTTGAACTATTATACCACCATCTGATGTGTCCATAAGGCAAACTCCTAAGAGAGCAAGACGGTAAAGATCTTTTTCTAACTCTTTCCTTTCATCCTCAACATATGACACACTACCCATAGAAAGACTGTTGAGAGCATCAATCACTACATTGGCCTAACCCGGATGGTAAAGCACAATCATGTCATAGTCTTTGAGGAATTCAAACCATCTCCTCTGACGAAGATTCTACTCTTTCTTGGTGAACACATATTATAATCTATGAACAAATTCAATCAACATGAACACCATACAAGTACTGCCTCCAAATAATTAGGGAAAATACTAAGAATGCAAGCTCGAGGTCATAAGCCGCGTAGTTCTTCTCATGGATCTTAAGTTGTCTAGAAGCATAAGTTATAACCTTACCTTATTGCATCAAACACAACCTAGGCGACCCTGGGTGCATCATAATAGACCACATAACCGTGTGAACCACCTAGTACAGTCAAGACAGGAGCTATAGTCAACTAGTGTTAGTTCAAAAAACTTTTCTCACACTCATATGACTACTAAAATTTGACCTTCTTCTAAGTTAACTTGGTTAATAGGGAAGCCATAGATGAAAATCCTGCAACAAATCTCTTGTAATAGTTGGAGAAACAACAGAAACTTCTGATATCTTTTGGGGAGGTGGGTCTGGGCCAATGTTGTACTACCTTAATTTTATGAGAATCCACTCGTATCCCTTCGTTGGATACCATATGACGAAGGAAAGCAACCGACTGTAACCAGAATTAACATTTGTTGAACTTAGTGAATAATTGTCGATCTTTGAGAGTTTGCATAGAAACTCTCATATGGGTCGGATACCCTTTCTCACTTTGAGAATAAATCGGGATATTATCAATAAAGACAATGACAAACAAGTCCAAATATTGTTTGAATATCTTGTTCATTAAATCCATCAAAGTTGTGGGAGCAATTTTTAGACCAGAAGATATAACTACAAATTTAAAATGACCATACCTAGTCCTCAAGGTTATCTTCGGAATGTCGCTATCCTGACTCAGAGCTGATCATAGTCGGATCTTAGCTCTATCTTGGAAAAACAACTAGCACCCTAAAGTTGCTAAAATAAAACATCAATATTGGGGATGGAATAATTATTATTGATGGTGACCTTGTTCAACTATCGATAGTAAATGCCCTTTATGAGAGAACCATCTTTTTTACTCATAAACAACACTAGATCACCCCATAGAGAGATAGTGGTCTCGCGAAGCGCTTATCTAGAAGGTCTTTCAACTTCTTTTTCTATTCTTAAGCTTAGCTGGAGCCATTATGTAAGAAAGAACATAATAGGTTGGGTATGTTTGAGGAGATCTATTTTAAAGTTAATTTCCTTTTTGGGAGGAACTTCGGGAAGATCTTTTGGGAACACTTCTGGAAATTCATTACTACCAGGACTGACTCAAGAGTTTGGGTTTCACACTTTTAATCCTTAACCCGAACAAGATGATAGATATACCCATTGGAAACAATTTTCTTACCTTAAGGTAAGAGATGAATCGAACTATAAGCATTGAGCTACTACCCTTCCATACTGAAACTGGCTCATTTGGAAACTGAAACTGAACAATTTTAGTTCTACAATCGACTGAGGCATAGTAGGAATGTAACCAATCTATGCCTAGAATGATATCAAAATCTACAATTTCTAACTCTACAAGATCTGATGAAGTAACTTTATGAAAGATTGTGGCAGGGCAATTTCTATATACCCGTCTAGCTATAAATCAGTCACCTACGGAGTAGAGACTGAGAAGGGTTCTGAGAGAATTTCTGGACTAACACCAAAATTTACAGCTATATGTGGAGTTACAAAGGAAATAGTTGCCCCTGAATCTAAAAAATCATAAACATCAAAATGAAGGACTTATAACGTACTAGTGACTATGCCAAGGGAATATTCCTGGTCCTAGCGAGCCTAAAGAGCATAAATCTATTTTGGCGTTGAACATGCCACTAGTACCAGTCAAAGCACCCTGCTGAGTTGGGCGACCTATCGGTGTTGCTGACTCTATAGACTATGCCCTATTGTTGTTACCTCTTTACCTTGCCTGGCAGAAAAGAAATCGTTCAACCTATGGCCAAACTGACTATAACGATCGAGAAGCACCCCTTAGAAGTTACCGGTGTCGTCGACCTCTCAGAGATTTTGGACAAGACTCTTAGCATTTATTCATCGAATAATCATAAAAATAGCGGAAAATTTAAAACTTTCACAACACATCAAATGATAACATATCACTTAATTTATAAAATCATTATTACATAAATAGACACTAAGTCTCATTTGTCATCTTTCACTCAACATCAATATAGTAGAATATGGACACGACCCTTAACAACATAAAATAATATCTAAGATACTAGATGAACTTAAGAAAATGATATATGTTCCTTGAATCTTTAAGGAACCCATTTGAAGTTGCGGATATGAACCAACCTATTCCTTTCTATAGAATATCCTCTAGTCATATCCACCTACACTTTGTGTAAAAGATGAAGAAGAATGTTATTTGTACAAGAATGCACTAAGTATGGCAACCATGCAAAAACATGCATTTAAAGAGGACATTTAGTTAGAAACCACACATTATTCCTTTTAGTAAAACTTCATGAATATTGATACAATAAGCACAATATAGTTAACATACATCAGATAGACATGCACAACAGTCATAACATCACATAAATCCACAAATCACATTTAAGGCACATACAACAGTTTCATAGCACTATCCTTCTTTTATCTTAACTCATTTGCTCAAGAAACCCTCAAGTTATACTCAGTATAATGTATCATCTTAAGATAACCCAAGATGTATCCCCAGATATCCTTCATCAATACAACCATATATATATTTATAAAGTCACAAGCGTATCATAAGGCATAACCTTCACATGAGAACCATCACCTAAGACAACCCCAAGTCACAAATAGTACAATGTGTATGTAGCATCCCATAATACTATTTACACCATGTGTTCTCAAGAATCCACCCAAGACTAGGCATATCATATTCAACAAGTCATAAAACCTTCATTTATCACTAAACATAAGACCACATACTTCATAGCATCATATAAGGACTCATTCATTTACAAAAACTTTAGTCATAACTCATTTAGTTCATCTCATAGGTAAACCGCCCTCACAACCCTTCACAAGCTTACTTGTGCAATATATACATGGAGTCCCATACCCCCCACATATACTAAGTAAACTCATTACAAGTCATAAGTGTAATTAACATGCATAGTCATAATTCATATCTTGGCATAGAAAAGTCTCTTTAACATACATTCATACAAATCATACATAACATAAGTCTTCATTTCATAAAGGTTCTAATCTTATCCTTTCTTAAAGTTCACTTGTGCAATGCATGGGTAGGGTTCATAGTACTACCTATACTAAGTAAACTTGTCAAGAATTTAGTATTAGAGTTCATATTCTTATCTTAATTCATTTCTTACTTTTGGAAGACATAACCATAACCGACATAGATCATGTAAGCTACATGTAATTCGGTGTTCTACTCCCACACCGAAAAGAGAGCGTACTACTTACCAAGGTAGGACCTCCATGCATAATAGCTATTCTAGTGGATCCACTAAGCTAAGACCTACGGGGGAACATAGAAGACACTCCAACACAAGGCAAACATACAAAGGCACACTAGCACACAAACGACTAGATTTCAAACGTCTTGGTCATCCTTTGACATTTGACTCCCAAACTCTATAAAACAACTATCACAAGTTGTGACAGACTTAATTAACATGTTATTAACTTGTAAAGAAAATGTGAGGATCTACATAATCCCAATACATTTTGACGGTTGTTAAACTGACCACAGCCAAAACGCCTTTCCATGCTTGCAAGAAACTCGCTCAAATGATTCTTACCACACTTTGGATAAGTTAGGAATTTCCTGTTACCTGAAGCACTCCCTTGAGACTTAGAGACTTATTCTGTAACGACCTATTTAGTCGTTTTGAGTAGCAGATTTAATCTGGAAAAAAAGGGATTGGTAGAGGCGGGCGCGGATGCCACGACGGACCGTCATGGAACGATGGACCGGAGAAGGGGTCTCGTTCAAAACACGTAGAAATTAGAAAATGGTTTACTGAGAGCGGACTCTGTGACGTCACGACGGAATGGCAGGACGGACCTCTGTCCACGACGGACCATCACAGGCCATGTCACTAAAAATAAGTTTCTGTATCTGTGACGGACAGAGGACGGACCGTCGCAGGCCCGCACGGGCCCGTCAAAGGCTACAAAATCCCAGGGGGTTAGGTCGGAGTTTGTGTTAATATTAAGGGCGTTTTTGACTATTTCCTGCTTTAATATTAAAGTGGGTGGGTAATGTTCAAAAGCCTAATTACTTGGGGGTTAAAAGACGGAACCTTAAGTTAATAGTGGGTTATTGTGTAATCTTTAGACTTAATTATATGAATTAGGGTGGTGTATAAAAGAAAGAGGGTTCGAATAAGAAAATAGAAAAGACAAGAGAGACAGAAAAAGAGGAGAGAAACGAACGAAGAGACAACAAGAATTTGAGGGAATTTGCTTGCTGATCACGAATCTCGGTGGAGGTAGGTTCTCGGCTGGAGGCTAGGTTATGGTTTTATACTATTCATTAGAAACTCTTAAATAGCGGGGATGATATGTATGGTAGTATTTTAACCCTTCTATATGCTGAATGTGGCAGGCCATGAGTGATTTTATATATCTGATTGTGATAAATAAGCAGATGAAGCTATTTTCTGATATTGAATCTTAAATCTTGAAGAGAACCCCATAAATTACTTGGTTAATGATGATGTCTTGGTATAAAAGAGGCTTGAGACGAAAGTAGTGAGTTGGGGAATCGGGTTGCCACGTTCCGGTACCAGGGTGTATATGAGGATAGGAGTGTCACGTCCGACACCAGGTAGTAGGTAGTATATGGATCGGGTGCAGTTCCGGTCCCAGGATAGTTTAGTATATGAGGAGTCGTTTAGGTCCGTATTCCGACACCAGGATTAGTATATGGACGGGTGCGAACGTGCCGGACCAGGATAGTATATGAGGACGGAGTTCACATTCCGACACCAGGATAGTATATGGATCGGGGGCCACGTTCCTGGTAGGTAACAGGATAGATAGAGGAGCGAGTGTACGTACCGACACGAGAGTATAAGAGAATGGAATCTTGAAAGCTGGTTAATATATCAATCTAATGAACCCTAAATTCCCCAAATGAGTATGAGAGGAGGCGTGAGTCCTCATGAGTGCTTGGTTTGTTGTAACCAAGGATTATTGGTCATGTAAATGCTTGCATGCTAAGGGATATTAGTGATTTTATGATGTTACCTGATAGATACTGTTTTCTATTTGAATAGTGGCGGTGATACCATAACGTACTGTGTTTGACTGACCCCCCTACTTTTATGTTTTCTTTTGTTATTTGGGGTCGAGTGCAGCAAAGTACCGGTCTTCAAAATCAAGCAACTCTAGCCGTCTCATACAACCGGATTTTCAGGTCGTGAGCTTTCGTCTAATCGTGGAAACTGATCATTCTTCCTCATGTCTTGATGCCTTGATGTTCGGCATGACTCTAGCTGTGTTATTTAGCTTTTTGGAATACTCTTAGTTTAGTAATTTGATATAGATGTCTTGTGGTGATGACTTCCAGAATTTGGGGATATTTGGGGATAATAAAAGATGTTGATTTTCGAAGTTATTGAATCGGTTTTTAGTAAGGAGGTTAAAGTCTTCAGATTACTTCTGTTGATATTACATTGAAATGTAGGGTTTAGATTGGTTGGTTCGCTCACAAGAAGGAAAGTGGGGTGCCAGTCGCGGTCCGTTTTGGTGTGACAAACTTGGTATCAGAGCATTAGGTTCAGTTGGTCTCCATCACACAAAGAACAGGTCTAGTAGCGTCTTAAGAAACGGTAGGGGACGGACCTTTACTTTTCTTGAGAGGCTATAAGACTTTAGGAAAATTCCATTCCTTTCTTTTCTTCGTGCTATTACTTGGGTCCAATTGGTACTAATTAGGATACAAATTGGTATCTGACATCCTCATTATATTTCGCAGATGTTAGAACTAGAGCAACAACGACTGCCGTCAACCCAGCACCGGAGGAACAGGGATGGGTATGAGCGAGCCGCGGGGATGTAGGACTCGAGGAAGGGGCAACGGGCAAGAGGCCGTGTAGAGGTCGTGGGAGGGATGTCTCTAGGGTAAGAGGATGAGCACCTAGCCCATCTGGGACTAGGTCGGTGACTCCTACACCGAATGAGGAAAGTAATAAGTAATAAGAGAAGGGGAGGATGGGGAGATAATGAACAAGTGCAAAATGAGGAATTGCCACCCCAACCTACCCCAGAAATGATCAATCAGGTTTCTTGACTTAGCTTAGAGGGTTATCTGATCAAGGTCCAAAACACCTTCCAGTGTTTTCCGCACCAGCAAATCAGGTTCCGGAGGTACAACATGCCGGAACTATGGATCCCCGTAGGGAGCAGCCATTGAGAAGGCACGTTCCTCGAATGGACCACAGGGCTATAATGACAAATGATCAGATGAACTTTTCAGTAAGTCTTGAATTGAAAAACCTCCAGGCTTCAAGGGTGCTGAATCTAAGGGGTGACTCGGATTTTCTGGGACTGTCATGAGCTACTACACAAGATGGGTTATAGTAGAACGGTGGTGTGAGTTCGTGGGTTATAAGTTTCCAAGGGAACGCCAAAATGTGTGGGTGGTTGGCGTTGGTCACATCTTGAGTTGTCAACCCACCGAGGCCACCACTATGACTTGGGCATCGATTCTCTAGCTTGTTATCGGAGAGTAATCACTGGATTGAGGGATAGGAAAAAGGGATGAGGTTTTGAGCCTACAGCAAGGTAGGAGTCGGTTACTACACGTATGAGGCTAAATCCGAGAATTATCCCGTATGCCACCCAACTAGTTTCAGTGCCAAGAGCGGATTCGCAATTTTGTAAGGGGTTCAGGGGTTGAGAATCAGAGTTTGGAAATTTCAGCTTTACACTGGTAGCGGCCCATCAGCCGAATCTTTTCAAGAAAGTGGTTATCAGGACTTCGTGATATAGAGTAGAGGGAGTGACAAGCTGATGACTTCACCATGGCAACGACATCAAAAAGTTGCGAAAGGAGGTGAGTTTAATGGTTCTACTCTATGAGGACAGGGTTCCGGACGGTACTCAGTCGACCAATCAGTCTTCACTACAGGAATGTAGTTGGGGGCTCCACCTCAGGACCACGTCAACACTTCTCTGAGAGACCCTATGCTTGAATCCAGAGAGTGTATGGGTGTGGGGGACTGGGCATATCAAGAGGTATTGTCCAAAAACAGAGTATAGACCCCCATAGCTAGATGTAGAGGTGGTCATGGTAGAAGAGCCGTCATTCTGGAGGAAGTGGTGGCCAGGTAATGGTGGTCACCAATAACGGCCGGGAGGTGATGGGCAACTGGAGCCCACTAAACACAACATGGTAGGGCAACGGACAGACAAGTAATGGGCCCAATGTTACGCTTTCCCTGGGCGATCTGATGCAGGACATCTGATGTTGTCATCACAGGTAAATTATCCGGTTTGTGATGCATGCTCTGTAGTTGATTCTGGATCCACATTTGCCTATGTATCTTCCTCTTGCTAATGGTCTTATTACCTTGTGAAACGTGACATGCCTATTCGTGTTCTACCCGGGGGTGAGTCTGTGATAGTGTTTAAAAAAGGATATAGGTCTTAATTTGTGACTTTTGTGAGGAGTAAAATACTTATGAGACTGGTTTATCAAGTAGAAATGTTGATTTTGAGTGTAATATTGGGTATGACGTGGCTTTCTCCACAAATTTTCGATCTTGGATTGTAATGCTAAAACTGTGTGATGTTAGCCAAGCCTGGGGACAGATCCGTTTAATGTGGGAGGGTCGATTACACTCTCAATACGGGTCGTACGTTTTACTTTCTTCGTGCTAAAAGAATGATTAGTAAGGGTTGTTTAAGCTTTCGGGCACACATCCGGGGATGCTACTACCCCAAGTAACTTCGATTAGTTCGATTGCGATAGGTC
Organism: Solanum habrochaites; assembly: GCA_027704765.1. Classification (NCBI taxonomy): domain Eukaryota; kingdom Viridiplantae; phylum Streptophyta; class Magnoliopsida; order Solanales; family Solanaceae; genus Solanum; species Solanum habrochaites. Next base: position 38,865,621 of record JAKWJA010002499.1, read on the forward strand.
CGTGAGTTTTTGGAGTGTGTTCACTGCAGGATCTTCATGGTATGCCACCAGATAGGGGATATTGCTTATGCATCGATCTTGAACGGTAACTCGCCCCATTTCATACCCCCTTATAGAATGGTCCCGCTGTGAGTTAAGAAGAGTTAAAGGCCCACTTAAGAGGTTGCTAGTAAAGGTTTCATTAGACCAAGTGCATCCCTTGGGGTGTGCCTGCTATGTTTGTTTCGTGAAGAAAAAAGATGGGAGATCTTCGGATGTGCATTAGATACCGGCAAACTAATAAAGTAACTGTTAAGAAACAAGTATCTCTTCCTCGAATTGAGTGGTTCGATCAGTTTACGGGTGCTTGTGTATCTCAAAAATTGAACTTGAGGTCTGGTTATCCTCAATTGAAATACGGGACAGCAGAGTGCCAAATATGCTTTACTTTTCGAACCAGGATGGGCATTATAAATTCTTGGTATGGCCTTTGGACTAACGAATGCCCATGCTGCTTTCATGAGTTGAATGAACGGGATTTTTAAGCCATATCTGATCTCTTGTGATCGTATTTATGATGATATACTGCATATACTCCAAGAGTAAAGAAGGAACATGAGGAGCATTGAGAAAATGTGTGGGCAATGTGAGCGGAGGAAAAAGCTTTATGCCAAATCTACAAGTGTAAGTTTGGTTAGATTCAGTGTCCTTCTTGGGGCACGTGGTTTTTAGGATGGAGTAGAGTGGATCCTTATAAGACTCGAAGTAGTGAGTCCCGAACGAAATTGCCGGTAAGACCTAACTAATGTGTCCGAAATTAAGAAGCTTTGTGGTTTAGCCATGTTACTACCGCGATTGTTAAGGGATTCCGTCTATTGCTTCCCACTGACGAAACTGACTAAGACAGAAGTTCCATTTGTATGGGTCGGATTAAGTGAGGAAAGCCTTTCAGGAACTCCAGACCGTGCTAAACCGACCTATCCTTACCTTGCGGAAGTAGAGAGTAGAGGGTAAAAAATTCATGTTATTGCGATGCCCATCCATCCTAGGCTTGGTTGCAGTGCTTAATGCAAGAGAAAAATGTAATTGCTTTTATGCCTTCGAGGCAATTTAAAGGTGCCATGAACGTAATATGCCGAGCCACGACTTAGAAGTTGGTTGCGGTGGGGTTTTTGAATTAAAAGCAATGGAGGACACTATCTATATGGGTCAAGTGGTGAAGTCTATACGGATTCAGCGTAGGTCTACAGTATGTCTTACTCAGAGAGATTTGAATTTGAGACAGAGGAGGTGGAGGGAAAACTGGAAGGGATCTGAGGTTACTATCTTGTATCATCGGGAAAGGCTAATGTATTGTCGCAGATGCTTTAAGTAGAAAAGCAGGGAGCATGGGTAGTTTAGCCCACTTACAGTTTTCAAGACGCCCCACACTGGCTAACGACTTTTATGAGGCATGAAGTAAATGAGAAAGGAGGAGGGATTCTTGCCAGTGTTGGAGGCGGAGATCTCTTTCTTGACAAGTCACGGGAAACTAGTTTGATGATGAGAAACTAAGCGAATTCGGGATATGTGTACGAGGGAGGGACTAGAAGCAATAATGGACGAAGAGGTGTTTTGAGAATAAAAGGAGGGTACTGTGTGCCCCGTGGTGATGATTGAGCCACATATTTTAAAGAGGCTCATAGTTCCGGATATTCTATTACATCCTGGTGCAACAAGAGGTCCGTGACCAAGGCAAACACTTTGGTGGAGTAGACTGAACGCGCGACATTTTGAGTTTGTTGCAATATGTCCAAATTGTCAGCAAGTAAAGTAATGGAAAACACCAGAGGCCGGAGAAACACTTCAGAAAGCCCATTCGGAAGAAGTGGGAGAGATTGCAAAAGGTTCGTGGTGGTCCCGAAGACATGGGAAGTTTGATCTATTTGGGTATTGTGAAATTGATTAACTAAGTCGGCCTCATTTCATTCCGGTTAAGGTGAAACTTACAATGCAGAGAAGTTAGCCAAACTTTACATCTCAGAAGTTGTTTCAATTGCATGGAGTTCCAGTGTCCATCATATCAGATAGAGGTACGCAGGTTACTTCAAGGTTGGGAGAACATTGCATGCGGAGTATTAGGGTAATAGGGGGAACCTTACTTTACTGCATGTCACTTAGACCGATGGTCATTGTGAGCGAAAATTCAAGGTTGGAAAATATGCTTGTGCGTGTGTGATTAGAATTTGGTGGTCCATTGGGATAACTGTCTTGCCATAGCGGAGTTTTAATACAATATAGCTTCAATCCAAGATGGATAGGCTCCTTAGAAGCAGTTGTATGGGAGAAGATGTAGGTGCCCATGGAGTTGGTTGATGCATTCGAGGTTAGACCTTGGGGTACTGACCTTGTGAGGGATTCGTTTTAGAGAAGGTGAAACTATTAAAGAAAAGCTTTTGCGCTCGAGTAGCACAAAGGAATATGAGGATCGAAAGGTTAGGGACTTGGAGTTCATGGAGGGTGAAGCAAGTCTTGTGAGGTTTCGCGCCATGAAAGGCGGTGATGCGGGTGGGAAAGAGGTAAGCTAAGCGAGGTATATTGACCAATTTGAAGTACTTTAAGCGAGTAGGGGAGGTGGCTTATGAATTAGCCTTGCCTCCAACACTCTCTGAGTGCACCCGGTAGTTCTGTGTCTATGTTGAAAAGGTTACCATGGGATGGAACACATCAGTCGTTGGGATTCCGTTTGCTTGATGAGAATTGTGTCTTTGAGGAGGAGCATGAGGTTGGCCCTTTTAGAAGAGAAGTCCGCAAGTTGAGATCGAGGGAGATTGCATCAATTAAGGTGCAATGGAAGAATCGACCAGTTGAGAGGCCACTTGGGAGAAGGAGGCTGATATGCAAGAGATACCACCAAAAACAAAAAAAAACCTGTTTACAGATTCACGGGTACTTATTATCACTTCTCCCCTGTTTTACTTCCAGTGATCGTTCGAGAACGAACGCATGGGTAAATTTGTAGGTATCTATTTTAACGGACCTGTCTGTTTAGTCGTTTGAGTAGCAGATTTTAATTCTAGAAAAAACTGGCAGAGGCGACGGATGCCAAGAAGGACCGTCATGGGCACGACGGACCGCGAGGGGTGGTCTCGTTCCAACACTTAGAAATTAGAAAATTGGTACTGGAGAGCGACTCTCGAACGCACGACGAATGGACAGACGGGACCGTCAAGGCATTCACTAAAAATCAAGTTTCGGTATCGAGTGGTTGTGACGGACATAGGACAGACCGTCGCAGGCACGACGGCCCCGTCAAGGCTAGCGAAATCCCAGGTGGGTCGGATTTCTGTTACTTTATTAAGGGCCGTTTTGGACTATTCTGCTTTAATATAAAGTGGTGGGTTAATGTTTAATAAAGTCTTCATTACTGGGGGTTAAAAGAGGTAACCTTAAGTCATTAGTGGGTTATTAGTGTCATCTTTATAATTAATTATTGATATTAGGTGTAAAAGCTAAGAGGGTTTGAATAGGAAAAATAGAAGAACCAAAGAGAGACAGAAAAGAGTAGAGAGAACACGAACGCGAGACAAAACAAGATTTGAGGGAATTTGCTTGCTTGATCACGAATCTTCGGTGGAGGGAGGTTATGTTTTATACTATCGTAGTCAACTCTTAATGAGCGGATGATAGTATGGTAGTATTGTAAACCCGTTCTATAGCTTAATTGTGTGCATGGCATTGATTTGATTAATATATGATGTGAATAAAATAAGCATGATGAAGTATGAATCTTAAATCTTGAATATAAAACCCTAATCGACGTTGTTAATGATGAGTGTCGTGTGATAAAAAGACGGAATTGACTAACGAATGTAGTGAATTAGGGATCGGTGCAGTTACGGGGACCGGGTCGTATATGAGGATCGGGTGGTCACGTTCCGACACCAGGATAGTATAGGACGGGGTGGGCGCCACGGGTTTGTTTTTTCCGGGCCAGGATAGTATATGAGGATGGAGTGCACGTTGTCAGACACCACCAGGATAGTATATTGGATCGGGTGCCAGTTCCTGGTACCAGGATCAGTATATGGGATCGGAGTGTCACGTTCGACACCAGGGAAGTATATGGATCGGGTGCCACGTTCTGGTACCAGGAAAGAATGAGAGCGGAGTGTCACGTCCCGACACGAGAGTAAATAAGATAATAATGAATCTTGAAAAGATTGTTAAGTATACTCAATCTAATGAACTAATTCCCAAATGAGTATGATGAGAGGCGTGAGTCCTCATTGATGTGCTTGTGTTGTAACCAAGGATTATGGTAATTGTAAATGTTGCATGCTAAGGATATAGTGATTTATGATGTTACCGATATATACTGTTTTCTATTTGAGTTGGCCGATGATACCTCATCAGAATAGTGTGTACTTGACCCCCCTACTTTTATGTTTCTTCTGTTATTTGGGGAGTGCAGCAAACGTTACCGTCGTCTTCAACTCAACCGCAACTCTAGCCAGTCTCATTACACAGATTTCAGGGGGAGCTATGCTTCTAGCTGTGGACTGGATCTTGGTCTCAGATGTCTTGATGCCTTGAAGTTCGGCATGCGAAGCTTTTGTTATTTTAGCTTTTGTAGACTACTCTTTAGTTTAGAAGTAATTGATCATAGGATGTTATTGTGTGAGGACTTCCAGATTTGGGGATAATAATAGATGTTGATTTTTAGCAGTTATTGAATTGGTTTTTATTAATGAAGTTTAAGTCTCTTACACATTACTTTTGTTGATATAATTGAAATGTAGGTTTAGCTGGTGGTTCGCTCAAAAGAAGGATAAGTGTGGGTGCCAGTCGCGGTCCGTTTTGGGTCGTGACATATTCCCTACTTTTCTGACCCTATCAAAATCGAAGGATGGATCATTAGCTTATGAAGGCATTGGCACTGTATACCTTTGCTGCAACTGTGATTTATTCCCACTAGTTGATTTCTGCTAAGAGCATTCATAATTTCATGTTCTGTCCTTATTTTTTTTCCTTAGAAATTTCCCTATGTTTATCTCCATCAACCTACTAGGCATGAGTCATGAGTATGGAGATATCCATATCTCCTATCTGCATAGTATTCCTGCATTCGGTCTTCACTAAATCAGATACCCCGAATAGGAACTTACACATTGGTGCCCTTGAATTGGAAACCATGTGAGGAGCATACCTGGAGATTTGAGTGAACTTTAGTCTGTACTATTGGACTGATATATCACCCTTCTTTAAGTTCATAAACTCCCTTAGGACGAACCTGTACAAAAAAAGTTGCACCGAAAAATTCTCAAGTAAGAGGAGCTGCATCTGCACCCATGTTTTCTTTCCACTGAGTGAACCAGATATGAGCCACATCCTTAAGTTCATAGGATGCTAACTCGAACTCTTACTGTCAATCACTGCATTACCCTCAAAAATCTTCTTAACCTCATCAATGATTTTTTGTGGGTCCTCACGAATCTTCTATTCTAGGAACTCAGGAGGATTCATTCAAAAAAATTCTTGATCCCTAGCTGTAGCTAATCCACAACTAGTGTTTGCAGGAACTAAGCCTGCTAGTTTTTTTGATTGGGGACACTCTGAACCAAGAGCATGATCTGAATGCATAATGACATATTCGAAAGGAGAAGTTGTATTATAACCACGCATGATAGAAATATCAAAGAAAGTGAAGTCTATCTTAAAACACTTCTTATCCTCCCCCTCATAAATGTGGAACACTTCACACTCATGAAAGAAACTATACTTAGTATGTCTTTCATAAATCCTAGGACTTATGAACCTAATGCTCCAATACCATGTTTTTCACGTCCCGAGACTAACCTTTGACGTAACACGATATCTAGCATCACAAGTGACTTCAAACAAACCCTGAGTCTGACATATCATAAGCATAATATAAATAACTAAGTAAAGCATAAACTATGTGAAGCTTAAATCAATAAACATCTGGTGTGAGGACAAAACCCAAACAATATGAAAATGTTAAAATATTAAGAGTTAAGTGATAACTTTAACCAATTAACAAAACGAGATGAATCTAGTACTATATCTTAAAAGCCTCTAACAGAGTTGAGTTTCTAGGACATAACCCCAGCTAACTCTAACCAAACTTAAAATTGAATAAGAAGACTGAAATGAAAAGCATGTCTACCGTCTTCGAAGTATGACTCACCATTGAAGTTGTTGAATGCGGACTGAGAATCGATTTAAGCGTGATATAAATGTTGACTACCTAAATCTACATCATGAAAGGATTTAGGTAGAGTATGTGTCAATACTTCAAATGTACTGATCATGCAAGAAATAGATACTAACCTGAACAAATATATATAAGATGTACTGAAACATAACTGAGCATTGACATAAAGTGAACAAGAATGTAAATACTGAAACATAACTGAAAGGATAATTTGAATGTAATGACCAAGTTTAAATCAACTGAAACATCTGTAAACTAAAAACCTCATCAAATGCACTAAGAGTCTAACTATTGGAACTATTGTTATTGACATAATCCAAGTGAGATAATCGTCGAGTCTGATGTATACACCCATCGAGAGGAACCAATATACCTTTAAAGGGGTATAAAGGCATGACTGGCGTGATTACTAAGTCTGATTCCCAATAGAGGGACTTATGCTCGTACAAGGGCACATAGCTCTAGGACTATGAGGGTACGTTGAAACCTAGTCTAACTCGGTGCTAAGTCTACTTCTAACTAAATATGTATATGACTGAAATACTGAACAACTCAAAGTACTAACATGTTAGCTGAGAATGCAATATATATATACTAATAATGTGACATTCGAAATCTAAAACATGATTATCTGTTTAACTGATCTAGCAAGTGTAATTCATGATCTAAGAGAATATACTCAAACTAGGGTTCTGATTTTTATACAAAGAATTAAGAAAACTTTCTGAGAAACATGTTATTTCGATTAAATATACAACAACAACTAAATTATAACAAAACTCCAAGGTGTTAGAAACGCTAGGTTGAAATAAAATATGGAGATTCAAGGAACTAACTAAATTCTAGGAACATAGTGGATGAAAGAAACCCACTAGTAAAATCCCACATACCTGATGATGAGAACTACGGAGAAATCCTTCTAATTTTGGGGAAAAATTGAAGAAAACCTTCTGTTTGTTCTTGAGAAGACAGGTCAACTTTTTCTCCTTTTTTCTTTCTAACTTGGATGACTTTTAGAGAATGGAGGTTTGGGTAGTTCTAACTAGATTATTAGGCTTAGACGGAGTAAAATGACGTAGTTTAAGTGTTAAAAACGTAGTTTAAATGACTAATAGATAAAAATGGCCCTAACTTTAAAAACTAATGATGGATACCCAGGAGGCCACTGATGGATAGTCGAAGGGACCACAACCATTCAAGTTGTTTGCGCTTGACCACTGCTTACTGGTTTTTTTGACCTGGCAAACCAATTCACAGACTGTGTGAAGGACCACGAGTCGTGAAGGTCATCATGGTTCTTCACTTGGGCTAGGGGATCTGCTGGTTTGACTTGATGAGCCAATCTACGGATCGTCAGTGGGACCAAAATTCGTGTCGGGTACCGTGGTCCACCACGCTTATTGGGTGTGAACCACGAGCAGGTCAACGGACCGTGGTCCCTTTCACGGTATGTGAACCTCTCCGTGGTTCACCAAGTATTTTTTTGGTAAGGTCTGCTAAGTATATGAGGTGTTATTGTAAGTGGTGCTCGAATTGACATCACGAAAACAGATGCAAAATTAGTATATGTACCAAAACACAATTACCTAGTAAAAATCATAGACTGACTGAATTTGAAGAGTTAAGAAAATATGAAAATTCAAACATGAAACAACTAGATGTCCCAAAATAAAAATAATATCGGAAATCCTAACTAAGGAGCACACAAGCTAAAGAAAGAAAGGAAAATGAAGTAAACACTTAACTAGAATCCACTAGGCCCTAGACCAAGAGGTACACTTGTGTGCAATTTGAAGTAAATAACCCAAACAGATCTTTTTAATCCTAATGGGTACACAAAAGATCTAAGAAACTACTAAAGGACTTGAAAAAACTTCCAGAACCTCCATGACATTCCACAAATTCTAACCCCAAAAATAATAAGAACCCAATGTAATCACCAATTGAGGACTCAAATTCCAAAAATAGTGGTATGCCAGGACTCAAACCAAGAAAAAAATAAAGATGTTCCTCAAACCCGACTAAATTAGATAGAACATCATGGCCTCAAACTGACTAAGAGAACTTATGCCTAGGACTCAAACCAACGTAAAAACTTCCAACCCCCCTCCCTAATACCAATTCTTTCTCAAAACGGCCAATATCACAGAGATAAATCATCTTCATAGTCGTCAAGGACCCACTCCAGCTCCAAATCAATGACCCGAACCTAAGCAATCAAATAAATTCTGAAATAATACACGAATATGTCCAAATAGAACCATAAAAGACAATATTGGATAGAAGGTTGCACGAGCTGAGTTCTTGCCTACATAAGAATCACACAATCACACCCTAGTCTACTTTACAAGTCTATAAAGAGTTAAGTTGTACGAAGAAACATCAAACTAAGGTCTATCGTCTAAAATGTGTGTCTAAAGAACACACTAGCCTAACCCTAGGCTAAGTTGAATAATTTGCTTCTAAGTGGTCATAAACAACTATAAATGAAGGTCACAAGGTAAAGTTGATCACAAAAAAAGGATTAGACATGCTAACACCCCGAACAACCTGAATATGCGACCAAAATATCTTCTAAATAGTCGACATAAATCAACTACTAACGACCTTAAATTCCCAAATAATAACACAAGTCACATTCTCAAATAAAAGAAATAGGAGCGCATCTACAGCGACGCGTAAACCCAATAGCCTACCTAAACATAGACTATGCGCTTCACAAACCTCATAACGTTTTAGGATCCGCCCTTGCCGCGCGTTACCCCGTCTTTGAATGGCTTCTTAACGTTAACACACTATCAAAAACACAATCACAACTTCAATATGAACATTTTGACACTAAAAACACAAAATTGGAGACAAATCCAAAATCAAGTAAGGATAATGCGCAACCCGCACCGAAAATCTTGAAACGACCCTATCTAAAGGTCAAATTTAACCTATCGAGCTTGTGTCCCAACACTGGACACAATTCAAAACTTATGTCTCGACACATAAAACCTCTTTGAAACAATTTCTCCAATAGAATCTTCATTACTGTCAAAAAGGTTGCGGCTAGAACTACACTCGTCAAGATGAACACCTTTTTCTAACTTGATTCAATCATCGATTATCAAATTACTAAACCTGACTCCATCATTGAATTTGGATCTGATACCACTTGTTAGGACTGAAATAAGCAGGTGTAATGCGGAAGCTCAAAGCAAACATCAAAAGATCACGAGTAAGAAGACAAACGAGAAATACACCGAAAGACACTCAGATTTAACGTGGTTCGGTCAATGACCTACGTCCACAAAGGATATGAGAAATCCGTTATGATTATGATAGTACAAAATACAAAAAAGAAACACTCAAATTCACTCATAACATGGATGTGGTTTAATTAACAGTGATAGTATTAGCGTGTGAACCCACAACATTCCCTCATAACAAAACTATCCCACAGCCTTAAGACTATATTTATGGATCTAAGTAAGTTAAAGGAACATGCCTCTATTTATAAAGTGCAACGCTTTTCCTAACAAGAAAAAGGACTTAGACAATACAAAATCTTGTTTCTTAACAGAAAACTAATCCCTATTTTATGGTAAGATCAGAGCAATAAAACCTAACAAAATGTCAATTTTGGAAAAACTTAAAAAGCAACGAATGTTGAATTCACAACTTGTCCTTTATAAGAAGACTAGTTAAATGAACTTCATCAACATATGAGTCTCTCCACGATAGTGGAAGGTTGGGGGCTGAAGCACCCTAAATGTGACGCCTGGCCCGCGAACGCAATCGGTTAACTAGACACCCCAAGTTTGGCTTAAAGCTCGTGATTGCAAAGGGCAAATGTTGGCTGCACTAGCAGATGCACATCAACAAGTTGTGCCAACATGAAATTTTCCAACATGGTACTCAAAATCAGAACCCCGTGCACGCAAATGAGATAAGTTATCCTAAAAAAAAATTGGTATTCTGACTCAACAAAGATGTCAAAACTTCCAATCAAAGTAGTCTCGACAAAAAATGGACCCCACACCCAAACTCCATTTTAAACCAATTTTCACAAGGGGCTCGGGATGAGACCAGTAGCTTCAGAATTTGAACCAAAGATTCGTCTAGATTAAACTCTTATTCCAAAGCTAACGGAACCATAATAACTAAATTTTGAGGCCATTTTCATGAAATTTTGACTGAAGCAATCCATTTAGTTTCAAAGCTCGTCAAAGCACGAAGCGCATAGATCCCCACAGGACCCGAAATGACCGAATGATCACTTCCAAAAACAATAACTGAGCTATGGGGTCACTATACAAATGCTCTCAACGAATGAAAGAAAGCAAAACAATCCAAGAAATATTAACTAGAACGGCATATTACTGGCACAATGAATACAACATGTGTTCATCCTCTTTTGCCAAACTCACTTGCCTTTTTCCTTCTTCTCTCAATCTCGTTTGTCGTTTGACTTCTAGCAAATAATTATAAATCGTAATTAAGCAAATTTTTATTGTTATAATAACCTGTATTTATAAGGTTAACCAATAAACATAAACTGAAATAAGATGAAGCAGAAAATACATAAAATACAAGAAGTAATCCGAGTCCACAGAAACTATTGTAGTGTCCCTTAAGAAATTTAATCCCTCATTTTACCCAAGGTTTAGTATTTAATTTCTCCCAAAATACAACAGATTAAACCTGTTAAAGAAATATTGGTACGTCCAAAATTTCCTTATTCAGCGAACTTCAGAACAACAACCACGTCCACGACTCAGTCGATTCGCCCTTTATTTTATTTGAAAGAACAATAATGCACGAGCCAGAAATTTCAAGTGTTTGAAAAATCAAAAAATGTGACCTTCCTTTTATAGCCATTTTCAGCAAGAACCATGTTGTTCAGAGAATCTGTTCAGACCCATTTTATCCGAAAGTTGTGGTCTTTTGTTAAAAAATACAAACTTTTCAGACAAATTTGTCTGTTAGGAAAATAACGATTTTTAGGAAAGTCATGACTTTTCAAAAAGTAACGACTTTTCAAAAGTACTGACTTTTTGGGCGAGAGTAACAATCTTTTCGAGAGGTTTAGCGTTTCCGTCATAATTTATAAGAGATAATATTAACAGAATTATTTGATATATGAAAAACTGATTTAAATATATTTTGTCCAAAAAATTTTCAATCAATCACATCATGTGGCCAAATCCAGACTTCGAGACGAAGCCGAGGCCAAGGCCGAGCAAGCGACGACAGAGATGGCGCGAGGGGCATCTTCTTCTTAGACTTTTAAGAGTAAGAAGTGTTTCCCTATAATAATGTGACAACACTTTCCCTTTCTTTATGCCGGAATGGGAAAATAACTTTCATTTGCACTTATGCTAATGACTTTTCATTTTCCCTCCAAATAGTTCCCTCACTTTTCAATCTCTCTCTTTTATTTTCCAATTCACACTTGCTAAACCCCCAACAATCCCCCACCAGAAGGGGGAAGGCTATTTTTTAAAACATATGCATGATAAAACTTGTGTGCCTTGTGAGGTGAAACGGTTATCGCATCTTGGATAAGTAGTCCCTTTAAACTTTCCGGAGTGAACATAGTCGGATATACTTTGGTCAATCGGTAAATTTGATATCTTTGAACCGTAGAGCCTTGGTGTATACCTAGACAACATAATGTCACATGATTAACCCTTGAAAAACTGTTCTAGTTCTCATTGTTTTGTTCGTTTAGACATGAACACCTCTTGATAGTAATGCTTGAAGAACTGCCTTAACCGCTTTTCGCTTGAAGCGACTTACCCTTTACACGTACATGGTGATTTCTACATGTGTTATCACCTAGATACATGATATACCGTGGTTTCACGGTATATTAATACTTTTTCCTTAAGTTTATTGTGTCCGAACAAGCTTTTTTGCTAATTTTTATATAAGTTTCTCTTTGTTTGTAGGAAATCTGTCCAAAGCTGAATGCAGAGATTTTTGAGCGAAGAAATGCATAATAGACCCTCCCCCTCCCGCTGAGAGGAGCTATGATGTCCGTCGTGCTTGTGACGGTCCGTAGTGGCAGCGTTGCAGCTGGGCTGAAAGAAGATCGGGAAGTCTGACAAGTGTGGGATTACAAGCTTATGACGTCTGTTGTGGCTATGACCGTCGTCACGGCAGGTTCGTCGTGAAGTTCAGAGAAGTGATCCCCCGCACCCGATCCCAAGAGTTGACTGTTTTGGACGAATACCCTCGACGGACCGTTATGGGCCTATGACGGTCGTGCATACTTGCCGTCGCGGGAAATGAAGGAGAGCACAGAATAAAAATTGCCAATATGGACGAACGGATGTCTGACGGTCGTTGTGACCATGACGGTCCGTGTTACCACGACGGTCCGTCGCGTGTCCGGCGACCCAGCCGCAGTTTGGAAGATGTCCACGCAACTTAGAAATCCCTGTTTATTAGGTTTTATTTTTGTATAAATAGTTCAAAAACCATCGGTATTTTAGTTAGACCCTATGTTGGACCTCTAGATTGTTAAACTCCGTAATTGTAAACTTGTATTGTGAATTCTTGATAATCATTAGACTTCTCGTGAGATTATTGGGTACTTGAACCTTCTTGCAAGTGATTTTTGGTGATTTAATCAAGCAAACACTTTTAGATTTTATCTGTTTCTCTCTTGACGTAAGTACTGAACGTCTACTAATATATTTGTGAATATTGTGTTTGATGTGCCAGAGTCTAAACTCCATAACTAGGGTTGTTGGAACCATGGCAATATTAGATAAACCCTAACTAAAATAAACATCTAGCAAATAGTCTTGGCAGTATTAATAATTCTTTCGCTTAGAAGTTCTTTTTAACGGATGTCCAACTTATCAACACCAAAAATAGAGACGAAAGAAAAAAAAAAAAGAACTCGCCATATAAAATGCTACTTTCCGGACCCTTGAGTTCTATAATAGGAAAAGAATTATTAACATAGTTTTGTGTATCAACTATCTAATAGGCTTGTATTATGTCATTGGTGTACGAAGTAATAAATTAGTCAAATATCGAATACGATTGCTTCAATATGAGGCTTGAGGATAGGGTTAGATATGCAACCATGTAGCCGACCAAGGTGGGAGTTGAGATTTTCTAGTATGCCGGACCAAGAATTTAGAATTACATACTTATCACTTTGCATGCCAAATACTAGAAAGAATGGTTAATAGTCAGAATCATCATTGGGAACACATGTGGGAAACCACGTAAACCTAGTTTACTTTGATTAATTGAATTAAATCACATTCAAAGCTGTTAATGTCTCTTACAAGTTGCATTATTTTTTTCACCTGCATTTAAGAATCTAGAAACCCCCTTTTTATTTTTTACTTCCAGGGAGTCCATTGACCAACATAGTAATAACAGTGAAGTTAAGTCCTAGACATATTTTCCTCGTGGGAACGATCCAACCTCACTAGTTGGGTTATTTACTTGACACGACCGTTTACTTCTTATTTGAGAAGTAAGTTTTAGCGTCATCAATTTTTTGGCGTCGCTGGCACAGCGTCGGCCCGTGTGATGAGGGATGAACTGTCAACTCTACTCCGACTCCCCAGCTAAGGTCCGCCACCCCAGCCACTGACCAGCCAATCGGTGGTGTGTCGATGGGCAGTTTCAAGTCTACTCCGACGCCAAGTTTCCTCACGATAAAAGGAGAATGACTCAAACACTCACTTTGGAGGCGGCGTGTACGTACAGGACCTCCCATCGATTCTTGAGATCCACAATCTCTCACCATGCCTCGCTTGGTGGAAAGCACGTCCGTTGGAACGATACAAGCGAAGAAATGGTCCCAGAGTTCTACGCTATCTTACGTAGCGACTCTCCGAATCAAAGATCGATAGGCGGCTTCCCCCCGCTAAACAGCCCCCACTGAGCATGTCCGAGTCCGGGGCGTAAATTGACATTTTCTTGCCATCCATCCGGCGGTTTCTGATACGGCGAGAGTATTGATGCTTCTCGCCCCCCTCACCGCCGATTTCGACTAACCAGCTGGCAATAGCCAGATGGCCAGTTTCTTGGCCGCGAGCCCACACTGAGAGAGACACCAAGAGGTGGATGGCCCGCACCTGTCAGTATATGGAGAGGGGGCCATTGGGTAGATCCGAAGGGGGCCATCAGAAGGAGAACCTCACGTTCACAGCAAAGTTTTGTGGCTTCTTGTCCGTCACTGCCTCTCCCCCACACTGCTGACAAAATCGTTACCTGGGATCGAGCAGTGTTGATGTCGGTGATGAATGCTGATCGCGGAGACCTTCTCATGGCTTCTCAGTCAGTCATGCACGAGATGGAATTCAAGGTCACTACAACCACCCCTTCATCTACATGATCTTTGCTCCTTTGCCCTGAACTCGCAGGTGGTGCCTTATATGGCACGTAGAATCAGTTGAAGACCCCGCACTGGCCCGTTGACGTCGGCCTCATCACGTAGACCGAGGCCAACATGAGTTGGCCCCACGTAGAGGGCCCCGTCCAGAGCTGCACCCATTGTTGATGATCTGCTGATCGGTAGCCCATGCCCGCACAGCTACACATCATCCACTTGACATCTACCCCGTCGAGTCTATCCCGGGTAATAGCACAACCCTGGATGCTCCTCTCGCACAGCCCCCTATGACAACTGGTCCCGCCTTGCAAGGGGCCAAAAAATCAGAGGCAAAAAAATGCCACTCGTCTCATCAATCCGCCGTGGATGCATGACAGAGTCGATTGCTGAGTCCGAAGAGCCGCTAGAGAGGAAAAGGGTGCCTTTACAGGACTCTGTGAAGATCGTTTGAGTTAACCAGCGCCTGGATGCCTTCGAGCTGAGCAGTGCTAGCCCGACCAGCCCCTCCGGGTGGATGGTGGCGACTACTTCAGGCTGCGTCGACAGTCTTCGTAAAGACTCGACCACGATCTTATAGAGGCAAAGGTCCGATGGCTGAGGTCCCCTCCTGTCGATGCCTGCTGAGACACTGTTACTCGTTGGCGGCCTCTTTTAGCTACTTTCTGACATTCCCACACACCTCCCTCGAGAGAGTTCCAAGAGGCGTAGGGTCGATCAAAGGACGGGCGCTAGCAAGGGAAAAGGTAGTTGCCGAGATAAGGCTGCACGATAGGCCCTCACTTGCTGACAGCGGCGCACCAGATGAGAGCGTCAGAGTTAAGCGCAGGGGCTTCTACAGACTCCCCATGAGATATCGCTGGAGCGCGTCCGATGTGCGTTGTTTATGAGGACACCACGAGGGTGTCCAGATTGCAGAGGACGTGGTTCCCGGGGCACCGGAACCCACATCTTGCTGACGCTACGCTTTGTACCACAGGTTTTGCTTCACTACCACTCTAATATTTAGATTTTTATGCTTGGGTACATTGCATGCTTTTTTTGTTGGAGGTGGGTAAATGGATAGTGATGTAGGTGAAATCTAGTATCCATTCCACTATCCTCTTTTGGGGGTTTTCTGCCTGTGTTTTTTTTCCCAAAGACTGATGACTTTTTTCTGTTGACCGGTATGTTTATAGATTTTGTACAAGTTTTAATGTTGTGACAGCCTAGATGGCTAAAATTGATATCCTGATAACCTGGAAAATTAACGCATGACTAGGCTAGTAACTGATAATTGTGATGGCTCTAAGCATGAAATAGAGTTACAGCCTTGCACACTTTACCCGAGTCTCAATCCTTCGAACGTAGGTAGGTCTCACCATCTGGTATAGTGATGAACATGTCAAGTGAGTGAGGAAATTTGAATAGTCCACTATTGGTACTGAGCTAGAAATTGTCTGTGTTCGTCCTGTTCAAAAAAGGGTAGAGCTGTAATAGACAATTATGAAAGGAATCATAGGCCCTTATTCAATATAGCCTCATTTCTAGCCTAAATAAAGAAACCAAATGAGATTTTCCTTCTTTTAGCCAAATCATCTGATGCCTTCAAATTAACTTCTTTTTCACCCCAACTATCTTTTATGGTAACAAAGTGATTGGCCTGGTCCCTCTCTGAGACATTTGGCACCTCAGTCTTATGTCCAAAGCATAAGTCTGAAAGGGGGCTCCTGCATGAACAACCTTCGTTATGCCCTGTACCCAATTTTGGGTATTGTGTACCTTGACTCTGCAAAGCCCATGAGTTGAGGGTGGCTATTAGAGGAATGCTCTGGAAATTTGGGGTTGAAAGAACCAAGAGAGAGAAAGAATAAAAAGTAAATGTGACTCCCGAATTAGTTGAAAGAAAAGTTCAGAAAAGGAAATATACAAGAAATACAAGAAGAAAAGAAGAGAGTACTTCCACACATGAAGAAAGAAAGAAAATAGCAAGTGAAAGAATATGAGAAACTGGGCGTGATAAATATAGAAAGTGATAAGTTATAGACGATATGTGAAGAGGGCAAAAGCACTAAAGTATACCTAAATATAAACCCTACCTGACCCTGAGTCTATGTACAAGCTAAGAAGTCCTATCGTGGATCTAATGGTTGTTATCGAACTAAAGTCAGTGAAATAAGGGCAGCTATTGCCAATAGATAGAATGGTGTGACCGTTGGTTCTTGCGAGCGGTGTTTAATAAAGTAATCCTTATACTCAAACTGATATCATTGTGTTGAAAAATGTAGGCTTTTGTCACATATTAAGTGAGACACTAGTTGCAATAACCCGGAATTTTAGCGCCTCGGTGAGAAAGTGTAACAAGAGGATAAGGTGGTTAATGCATGGTGGAGTCTGTGTCTGTTCTGATCCCCAAAATTCAAGCCTAATGTATAGCACATGCATAGATTTGATGAGATTATCGGGATTGATAGCCAATGATTTGCAAAGGCATAAAACATGGTATACTATTGTACAAAGATTGTGTCTGAAGTCATAGTGCATCGCGGAGGACAACAACGAATTTAAGGTGAGGTGTTGATATACCGATGAGCTTTCACGTATCATTATACTTTTTTCCTTCAAGTTTAAGTGTGTTTCCCGAAAAGCCTTCTGTGCAATTTTTATATAAGGTTCTTCTCTTTGTTTTGTAGGAAATCTGTAAAGTTGAATGCGGAGAATGTATGAGCGAAGAATGCAGAAGAGACCACCTACGGAGCTTATGCACGTGTCCGTCGTGCCTTGTTAGGTCCGTAGGTGGGCAGCGTAGTGCAGCTGCTGAAGTCAGATGGGGAGTCTGACCACGTGTGGGTTACGATAGTCTTATGACGGTCGTTGTGGATAGACGGTCCGTCCTGCAGGTATCGTCGTGAAGTTCAGAGAAAGTGATCCCAGGCAACCAGAGTCCAGAGTTGAAGTGTTTATTGGAACGAACTAACCGACCGTCGACGGACCGTTGTGCCTATGACGGTCCGTCATACTTGACGTCGAGGGGAATGAAGAGAGCAGCCAGAAGAATAGTGCACTAAGTATTGTAACACAGAGTCCATTGACGGTCCGTTGTGACCATGACGGTGTCTTGTGACCATCGACGCCTTACGCGTGGTCCCGTCGACCCAGCCGCGCTTTTGGCGATTCCTAGCAACTTAGAATCGCCTATTTATATTATGGTTTTATTTTTGTATAATATATTGTTGAAAAACCTTGCATTTTTTAGTTAGATCTCCCCCTGATAGTTGGAATCATCTAGTATTGTTAAACTCTTCGTAAATGTAACTTGTCTTGGCTAAGATTCGTGATAATCATTATACTTCTCGTGAGATATTGTTACTTGAGAATTCTTGCAAGTGATTTTTGGTGATTAATCAAGAAACTTTTAGATTGTTTTATTCTGTCTCATTACTACAAGTAGCTACAATGAACCTCCTTATCTCACTCATATCTGAAAGTATTGTGTTTATGGCCATGAGAACCTAAACTCCATAACGAGGTTAGGATAGCAACACACGTAGCCGGACGCGAGGTGCTGGCAGGGCTGATTTTCTAGATGTCTGGACCAAGGATTAGACAATACATAACTTTTTCACTTTGCTATGCCATCAAATACTAGGAAGAATTGTTAGGTCTTTTAGAATTAGTCAAGTTTGGTGTGACTCTGGTGGGAAAACACGTAAACCCTAGTTCTCTTATGATTAATTTGAGTTCAAATCATCACATTCAAGCTGTTAAAGTGGGGGTTTCTCTTACTATTGCATTATTGTTTTCACTCATTTAGAACTACTAACCCCCCTTTTTTATTGTTTTTAACGTTACGTAAGTCTATTGTACCAACTAATGTAAATAACAAGTTGAAGTTTATGTCTATACTGTGTTTCCTCGTGGGAACGATTCTCCAATTTTCACCTAGTTGGGTTATTTACTTAGACACGACCGCGTTTAAACTTCTTATTGGTAATTAGTTATGAGCGTATCAATACACCCATTTGATATTCCCTGTCATCAACTTTAAAGAAACCATTAAAATTCCTTAGTCTATTATCCTGGTCACAATAAACATTGTCATCACATCATGAGAATGCTACCATAAATATAATTTTTTGATGAGAATGTTAACCGTCACAATGATTTGAACTTTTATCTCCCTG